>OZ037781.1:1240000-1425000 GCA_964035525.1 Porites cylindrica
CAGCAGTTCGTCAGTGTTTTGATAACCCGAATGAAAATGCAAATTTTACCTAGTTTGCACCCATAGATCTCCACCCTCATGGATATGTGACCGTGCCAAGTTACTGGTCGAAAACGGATGTAGCGTGCCCTGATGGCATGACTGAGTTTGTGGTAGACCACAGTGTCCTGATCTGTGTTTCCAACAAACTCCTAACAAAATTTTAAAAAAAAGAAGACAAACGTGCTGAAAACCATCTTTTAATGAATATGATGCTTATTAATAAAAATTACTGGGTACAAAAAGAGCGTGGAGACGTGGTGCTGGACGATTAACAAACAAACTTTAAGGCCGTGAGGCTAATACCTTTACCCTTTAATATACCATTTTTGAAAGAAAAGGTACCCCTTTCGAATACCTTCTATTGAGAAATGGTCCCCCTTTCACATACCTTGTTTAGCACTTTGCATCTCTTTTAACTGTTCAATAATTCACTGGCTTTTAAATATGTATAAATCACAAAACCAGAAATTTTCCTCTACTTTGTCAAAGCCATAAAGTGCATCCATTAGCCCTTCTGGGTCCTTTTACAGACCACAAAAACAGATTTCCCTTCCCTTTCATAGTGAAATCCCAACCCTTTTATATACCTGAAACCAAAGAAAGGCGCTCCTTTTAGGCGGGGCCTCCCCGTATGGGCAATTATAGGAAATACCCATCCCCTCGGGAATTCAAGCCTTGCCGTTAAGTCGTTTTCTCAGACAAGAAACTTTGCTCCACTTTTTTCTATCTTAGTTCTCTCTTTACTAAGGCCCCGGCCAGTTGTTCAAAAGATGGATAACACTATCCACTGGATTAATCTCTAACTGGGGTTAGCCTAATGGGTTTTCCTAATACTTATCTGCTGGATCAAGAGCTCATTCCGCAGCAGAACAACAGACCACTTCGGAGTTCCAAATACTCTCACTTTCAAAATGAGGCTAAGTGTAAAAATGAGTTTTATTTGCATGAGGATAAAAAATCATTTAATATCAATGGCTTTGCACTTAGCCTCGCTTTGGAACAGAGGCTTTAGGCAACTCAGAAATGCCCTGTTGCTATCCTTTTAAAAAGATGAAAAACGTGCAAGGTTTGTAGGTAGGTAGGTAGGTAGGTGGGTAGGTGGGTAGGTAGGTAGGTAGGTAGGTAGGTGGGTAGGTGGGTAGGTAGGTAGGTAGGTAGGTGGGTAGGTAGGTAGGTAGGTAGGTGGGTAGGCATGTAGGTAGGTAGGTAGGTAGGTAGGTGGGTAGGTAGGTAGGTAGGTGGGTAGGTAGGTAGGTAGGTGGGTAGGTGGGTAGTTAGGTAGGTAGGTAGGTAGGTGGGTAGGTAGGTAGGTAGGTGGGTAGGTAGGTAGGTGGGTAGGTATGTAGGTATGCAGGTGGGTAGGTAGGTCGGTAGATAGGTAGGTAGATAGGTAGGTAGGTAGGTAGGTAGATAGGTGGGTAGGTAGGTAGGTAGGTAGGTGGGTAGGTAGGTAGGTAGGTGGGTAGGTAGGTGGGTGGGTAGGTGGGTAGGTAGATGGGTAGGTAGGTAGATAGGTAGGTAGGTAGGTAGGTAGGTAGGTAGGTGGGTAGGTAGGTAGATAGGTAGGTGGGTAGGTGGGTAGGTAGGTAGTGGGTAGGTATGTAGGTAGATTGGTAGGTAGGTAGGTAGGTGGGTGGGTAGGTAGGTAGGTAGGTAGGTAACACTTAAAAATTTCATAGGTGTACGTCTAGGGTGAACACCATCTTACCCTTATTTTGCCGGACTGTTCCTCCATGAAATATTGAAAACTGACGCCATCTCGGCTATACTGCACTTTGTATTTCGTTACCCACTGAGGTCGCTCATTTCTGCCTTGTGTTGCTACGGCAGTGACATTAGTGTGCGGATTACCTAAATCGACTTGAAGCCACTGAGAAACATCATTATCTTTCGCTGTCCATGATCCGCTTCTGCCTGGAACAGCTTTAAAGTAGAGCCTTCCCTGAGAGGCAGCGTGATTTTCATCGTACTGCGAAGAAGCGTTTATTTGCCCATCAGAGATGGCACCGCTTTCTACACCGAGAGCATCATGGCATTCTGGGATATAATCAAAGTGTTCAACATCAAATAAACAGGGGGAAGCATTTTGTCGGATTGTACGACTTTTTTTCTGTGGCCAATTCTTTTGAGGTATTTAGCTGGTTTAGGTGGCGAGAAGGAGGCTAAGACCTCATAACGTTTGTGATCCCCGAATAGAAAGCTTAAGTAACGAAGACGACGACGGCAGCGAGAACGTCGCTAAAAAAATCAAAACGGAATGAACCATGTTCATTCACACATTTCTCGTTAGGTGAACAGTTATTCAAGCTTGGGGACCCTCATTCGACAACGTCTGAACAACACGCAAAAACATGTTAATGGTGACGCTCTGTGAGGGTAACTTTTAAAACATAATATCCGTCCGTTCTCTAAACTGCGTAGGAACAAAAAATGATGCCAAACATTTATATGCAAAAGTAACAACGTTGTGAGTCTGGGAGTAGTTATATTGAATAATAAAAAGGTTATTGAATATGTTTAATGCATCTTTCCATTGTTTTGAAAAGATTATTATTTTCAACAACTGGAAGAGCAGGTCACGGAAGACAGGTGGAACAGGAGGTCATTATTAGGAATAATAACCTACTGTTCCATTTCAGTGGCCACAATAATGACCTGCTGGTTCTAAAACAATAGAAAGGTCCACTAAACCGGATAATGCCGGATAACGCCCTTCTTAAAACGAGAAAAACTTCATATAAATGAACTTCGTAGTACGCATGCGTTAATTTTTGGCGCGCCTCGTTGGATTGCCGTTGCTACGGGCAACATTCACATGAAAACGATTCAAGAACAGAAATAGGACGCGAACCATTTATACGAGCTGTTCTCGTCTTAGTTAAGACATGCTCGTATAAATGGTGCAGATCGCGTCTTATTTAAGACACGTCTTATCTAAGACGCATCTTATTTTTCCTCGTATAAATGGCCCTAATAATGACCTGGTGGTTCTAAAACAATAGAAAGGTCCACTAAACCGGATAATGCCCTTCTTAAAAAATCAATAATAACCTCGCCCTACGCGCTCGGTCATTATTTTTAAGAAGCCATTGGAGCTGTTAGAATATTCCCCTTAAAATACTGACCTTTACAGATAGTACCTTCTTTAACAAAACCGGGGAGACATTCACAACGAAAGGAACCAGGCTCATTTATGCATTTCATGCCCCCCGGCATACCTAGCTTGCAGTCGTGCAATTCCTCCTCGCATTCATCAATATCTGTCAACATTGAACAAGAATATAAAAAAGGAGGTAGAAAAACTATTTTAAGATCTACAGAAAATAACAGTCAATCCATCGTAATTTGTATCAGTGGCTATTGTGAGTTTGCCCAAGAGTCTGTTTCGATGTTGTGTTCAGTTGCATTGTGGGACACTATCGCTTTTTCAATGGTTCTGTAGCGATATTCACGCTAACGTCACCTATTGATATTTTAAATGTGCCCAACAGAAGCGCATTAGTTCTTCTAACAAAAGCGGGAAGTTCTTTTGTTCCACTCGCTGTCTGTAAACAGTGATGTTTCCTCTTGACTTTTGCAAACTCGCACAGGAGTGTGAGTAAAAATTCGTCCCCAAGACGGCCCCACAATGCAGTTCAAAACAACCCCGACCCAGTCCCTCGCGAAATCAGTCTCAAAATGGCCAATCTCTGACCCTGATTAACAGACTAAGATTCAAGGTAATTTCTTAATGGCACAAAATAAAAATGACAACCAGACCAGAGACCCGTTTTGCGCGCAGGCTACAGTAGAAAAGGGTAACTTCCCCGTGTGAAAGGAACTTAATCCCTGCACATTGATGTCCTTAGGGATCGGAGCTTAAGCAAAGGCGTTTTTAATTGAAGCATGTCAACCGAAAGTGTAGCCTACCAAATTTGTATCGCCAAGTGTGTTTACTCTTAAAGACACGATTTTGCCTAAAACATTTTGACAGAACAAACGCGTAGGAATACAAAACGCCACTTCCTGTTGCCGTCCGTAGCTTAAAAACGCCTTTTTTAAAGCTTCCTCTTATAAAGTCGTCGGCGCCATTTACCTACTGGAGTAGAAAGAGGATGAAAAGCAAGGTAACAGCTTTCTTCCCACTGAAGGTTTTCATGCACGTGGCTCGAATTACTATTATTAATAAATTAATAACCAACAATGACACGCGAGACGATAATAACAACCGGCGCGTGACACCAACAGTGAAATGAGAGCCAAACCAAATAAAGCATTGTGAAATCAACAACGGTTAAATCGCTGACTTGAACATAGTTTTCGCATTGTAAAACAATGATTTCACTTCGCACCACAGCAGATTCAAGAGTAGAACAAAGCAGGTAAGATTTTCTCTCTTATTTAATTTCCATTTGCAGTTTACAAATAAGAGCGTGGGTTCCCTACGTAGGAACTAAAAATGATTACGAAACTTTATGCGCAAAAGTAATAACTTTGTGAGTCTGGGAGTAGTGATAGTGAATAATAAAAAGGTTATTGAATATGTTTAATGCACCTTTCCATTGTTTTGAAAAGATTATTATTTTCAACAACTGGAAGAGCAGGTCACGGAAGACAGGTGGAACAGGAGGTCATTATTATGAATCATTTTTTTAACCCACTGTTCCATTTCAGTGGCCACAATAATGACCTGCTGGTTCTAAAACAATAGAAAGGTCCATTAACCACCAGGCGTTTACGTCACAGATGGGAACTTCTGGCTCGCTACACTCGTCAATGTCTTTAAATAGATTGCATTCTAGGAGATTATTCTGGAAACATCTCAATAACGTTTACATTTTTGTTTACATTTATGCAAACTTGTGGTCACCGTGGGGAAAGATCACGAAACAAGAAGAGAGGAAAACGGGAAGATTTATGTATCAGCAAGAGGCATGTATACACCAAGAATAAGGCTGGGAGATTAGCAGAGAACCGCCAGTGACGTGCCAAGATACCGGTTCTGACCGCCACGGTGTGTGTTTTGGGCTTGGCAGGAAGGTGATTAGAACCTTGATGGTGACCGAGTGTCTTGTTATCATTTTAGCTTCTTTTATGACACTTAAAGGGACACAGTCAGCTATGGGACCGGACTGACCAGGACACTACTATCGCCAGTTCGAAAAGCGTTTACCGCTCAACCCGAAATCAAATGTACCCTTTGGATGCATCAAGAAATCCGCTTCAATCTTGTCTACTGTTTCATTCGATCCTCGATCGTTTACAGAAAACTTTTTTTTGAGCAAACTTTAACTCATCTTATGACATTATTTTATCATATTTAAATTGGTTAAAAACAGTACCCAAAGGAACATGAAGAGAACTGGTGAGAAACGCCTTCATTTACCAAAATAACAAAAGAAATGAATCAATAACACTGCTGCAGGCGAGCAAATAATCGTTTTATATATTTGGAAAATCGATGGAAAAGGTTACATATGTTTGGAAAATCACGCTTTCTCGGCCTTGAACCTACCTCTACTGACAATCGAAGTTTAGAAGTATTCGTCGATGTTTGGCTTTCCCTGGACAAATCCATCGGTGAATTCTCAACGGTATATTGAAAAATGAGTGCTCTAATATGGCTTAGGGCCTATAATCAAGATTTCGGCTTGTAACTAGTTCAACTTCATAAGGTTTGTTTGGAGTATTGTTTTAGAGTAATCACTCTAAATCACTATAAAACACCATGTATTGTTTCTTTTTGGCAGTTGCCTGATGATTGCTTCTCATGAAGCATGAAACTCTGGGTAGCAAGTAACTGCTTTTGACCTAGTTCAAGTGTACGTATCTATTCAAAGCTCTGGTAAACCCATTGAGCACTTTTTAGTTGATGATCAATTTGAATTTCGTCATTTCATTTTATATATATTTATATATATATATATTTTTCCTTTTCTTTCTATAATATTTATTCTATGTGGCAAATGTAAAATAAAATAATAAATAAAATAAAAGATGTACCTGCATGTCCGGTCCATAAACAGTGTTTATGGACCACCTTTCGGTTTATAACCTACCATATGCACAGTTTTCACCCTTCCAACCTGGTTGGCAAAGACATCGATATCGCTTCTTGGTAAATCCTGATTGACAAGTACCACCGTTTTGACAAGGATAATTGCTACAAGCATTCTTAAAAAAAAGAAAGAAAAAAGAAAAACAGCTAATTAAAACTTACTTTAAATCCTTTAAATACATCTCCTCTCTTTGTTCTATTCCTACCATCTAATTGCAGAACGTACCCTTCTCTTCATATGAGCGCCTACCCGTATTAGCCGCTTCAGCCTTGCCCCTATCTGTAACTTTTACGAAGAAAAATGAAGAAAAAGTTACATAGACCTTCAGTTCCTGAAAAGCTTACTGACGAGCGAAATGTCAGAGATAAAACTGTCAAAATGTCGAAATAAAACCCTTGGTTACTTATGTCTGAATCACCAGCAGCCACATATTTAATCACCGTTGAGTGGTGTCACTATAGTAAATACTTACTTGTGTTCCACGATAGAGGTAATTTTCTACATGTACCAATTCCCCGTTGAGCATTTCATGTGTCGCGTTGTTCAGTTCACAATTGTATCTTCGGTTTCCATTTGGCTCGTTGTCTAGATTAACACTAACGCAATTGTGTTCCAAAAGACAAAGCCGCTCACACTCATCCACATTCTGGACTTCAACAATGTTTATTGTATGATTCACTAGACGTCTGTTAGCGAAGTTAAGAAAAGCTGAGAACGCTAGTTGACGACATGACCCTAAAGGGATTAAACCAGTAAACGTTTGACGAGACTTGGTAAACAGCCCGTAAAGGTGATGGCCCAGCTTTTAGAATAAAACTCGTTTGCTGAAGGAAATAATGTGCAGTTTTGAGTATTCCGGGGGAATCAAAAGTCGTATAATTATTTGTCCAAACCGAAATTAGCGAACATTGATGTGTCGTTTATCAGCTGCTGGCAGTTACTAAAGTCGGTAACTTTCGGTCACGACAAGAACTGATTACAAACAAGACTCAGTGTTGAAAAGGTACAAAAATTAAAATAAACAATAAATAAAAGATAGAAATAAATAAAAAAGGACTGTACATATATCAATTCAGTGAACTTTTAACTGAACCAAGATCAGAAGGATGTGTGCTATAAAACGCAATTGTTTCCTTACGGAGATTTACACATGTATGCCTTCGATCTCACGGCAGACTCTTTTTAGCGCCACTTACCCATACCTGAAAAAGCAAAGTTTTGTTTCAAACAAAGTGATAAGACGAGGCCAAGAACATAAATCGAAAATTGCGGAAAACTCATATCTTCTTGGACAAACAAACGTAAACTCTTGCATTCAGGAAACGTCCAATCTCAAGGAGTAAATGAGTCTAATCATCCCTTTGGCCGCAATAATTATTTAAAATTAGGCTGATTAGGCTCACCCATCAGAGGCAAACAACAACATGATTGGAACTTTATAATTTAATGTTAGTTTTAATAACCAATAAACAGCTGAGATGGGTTGTCACTGGCTATGTTCAGCAGCTGTTAGCCGTAGCCATTTTAATATGTCAAAAACAATGAGCATAAGGACTCAGTAGACATACGTTTTTTCTTCCCTTTTTATGAAAAACGATGCAAGTGAATCCAGAACTTGAATCTTGTCTATTCCATAATATTATTACAAGGAAGACATAGTTATAAAAAGGACCAAAAATCAGACAAAAACGTTGATACATATACGACTCGCTGAACATGCAGTTTCTTATGCAACCTGCTAATAGCCAATAGAAGACGCGATCGCGTCCCCGAAACAGTCCTATCCGTATAATACAAGTAAATGTTTGTGATTATCTATATCATGGTTTAGTTTCGTCTTTATCCCCTTTGCATTATTTGCGTAATATATGTAAATGGCCCTGAACCACTGTGATGAAAATATTAATAATTTAAACTAAGGCTTAAATTTTAGCTCACTTCCCAGAACGAAATTTTTCAAAGACGAGGCCAGGAAAAGGTTCTAAGTGTTATTACTTTTTATGGCGTACACTGTATTGCTTTATTACTGTATTTTATTGTTTTGGCAAACATGAAAACTAAGTAGTTAATCTTAGTACTTCATCTTTAGACAGTTGAAATTAAGACTTTCGTTAATAATAACAATTTTAAGCCAAGGTGTTATACGTATGTAACTCCTGGATTGTCACGACAAGACAACAATATGGCAGAGCCCAGCTTGATTATGTCTGACTGTCTGTTTCTAAAAGTGAAAAGCGCCACCAAGGGGTAGAGATATTAGAAAACCGAGTGGCAAAAAGAAAAAAACAAAACAAAACGGGCTTCTAGAATCGTGTTATTAATTAACTAAGCATATACGGCATTAAATATTTATTCCTCCAGCTAAAAACCCTGAAACACTTACATGTTGACTTTGGTTTACTGTCATCGGCGTCCGACTCACATTTAAATTAGCTCTTTTTACCGAATTTCAGTTAGAAATAATTGATTTCACCTTAATTTAAAATTTCATAGATACTGCATAATAATCATTATTGAATTTGCACGCCGAGCGTTTTTTCGAGTTTGGTGTAATGTCGAGGTGTCAAATACGGATCGCCGTTAACACTCTGGGCTCAGTTGTTCGAACACCGTTTAGTGCTAACCCGGGGTTAAATTTTAACCGGCGGTTCTGTTTCTGTTTATCAAAAGCACTCTCTGGGATAACTTTCTTTATTCTTTTTAGGGTGTCCAATCATCAAATTGTACGCAAAGAGAATTACACTGAAATTGCTTTTTAAGCTATCATATCCGAGTTCAAATTTCGCACTAACCCTGGGTTACCTTAACCGAGCTTCGAACAACCCGGCCTAGGCGTTTGCATTTTTCACGTAATGTTTATGTAAAGACCATCACATCATTGCGATGAAGGTATTCTTACGGAACACAAATTAATTTTTGTTTTTTCAACATCTAGGATACCCTGGTGAGCTTCAAGGGTAAAACGTAAATTTATTTTACAGCGCACAAAGTCAGTGTGGTAATACCTGAGCCCCCTCAAGTCAAAATATGTCTCCGAAATAACTGCTGTTAGTACGGGTGGCAAGTATTGGCAATGACTATAACTTGAAAAAAAAAATGCGCCAAGTTTTCCAAGTTTTAATTTACATTGCCTGCAGAAATCACCAAAAAAGTATTATGGTTAAGTATTATGGTGCTTCTGGATAAAATTTTCGTGATATCTTCTTCGTAATTCTACAGTAGCATTTTGTGTATGAGTAAATTAATGTACCAAGAAATAAGTTAAGCGCGCTATTGACTTAAAACGGCACAATCCTCGTGACATAGCCACCTTAACCCTTTAGGTCCCAAGCGTGACCAACTTCAATTTTCTCCTAACAACATCAGCAGATCATCAAGAGTTAAGGTTATGAGAATTACTAAACTGATTACCAAAGGGAGAATGCTTTGATCTTAAACCAAACTCTCTCAGCTACTCTTGAAAGAAATGCATGGAGATCAATTTGGAGAATTTGTGTGTGGATATTGGGGCTTAAAGGTGAATGTAATGTTCCTTCTTTTTCAGCGAAGACAGTGAAGGGCTCTCGTCAGTGGCATTGTTAAGTTCGCATGTTCTTGTATGAGCACCTCCAGGACCCACGTTAATAGACACGCATTTTGGTTCCAAAAAACACTTCACCCTGCAGCCCCCTTCATTGAGTACCTTTTCAGTTCTAATCACGTGATCTGGAAGAACTCTGTCTGGTATGGGTTCCTTGAATACTATGATACGGTTGTATTCTATCGACAAAACTGACATAAAAAGTAAAACATAGACCATGAGCCCATCGCGACAAATTCGGTCTAGAAAACTGCCAAATTATATTACAACGAATTTTACACCTCAGCCATTTAAATGCTGTATCATCATATATCTCTGCAGCTGCATGTTGTTATTTTGTCTTCAATAAAACATTATAGCCCTGCAGTCTTTTTCTCTAAAGAATGAAGATTTTTAAAGGCCTTCATATTGTTTTCTTCTCATTTGAAAGAACTTAAACATATATAGATAGAATCTTTACTTCTTTTTTGGAAATTGCTTTCAGTGGAAATATTATATTATAATTGGTAAATTTGAGTGAATGAAAAACTGTCTTCCTGTTTGCAACATCTAGTACTTATTTTCTGCGAGGAAAGCCCTGAACATTTTACACTAAAAAACGCACCCATTAAACTAAAGGGAAATTTACAATTATTGTATATTTTATGGTTTACAGAATATTATTTAGGTTAAGAATTTTGTATATCATACAACTTTGTCGGATTTTTGAAATACGAAAAAACAAAAAATATATAAGGGCAAAAAGATTGCCTGCAGATGAGAATAAAACTTACCAGTACATAAAGAAGCACAAAAAATAAGCCAAGTAATCCATGCAAGTAAAAGAAACGAATTTATAGACGCCATGAAAGTTTACCTGACTAGTTACCGTGGAATTGGTGTCGGGCTCAATTATCTCCTTTTTTAATATTACCAGTTTTGTGCTGTTCAGTATTCATTAATTAAACATTTCGAAATTAGACGCGCGTTTGTCTAAGCCTACGTCTTGGTAAAAATGGAATTTTTTAAAGTAAGTAAGGTAGGATTTTTGCAAACTGTGGGTAAACTAATTGAAATTTTATTCGACTAACAGAGAGGTCAGTGCCGATGAGTCAGTTATCATCATCAAATTACCCGTCCTCTTTCGTGTCTCTAGTTTTCATTAGTGAAAAACACAGTAGGGAAGAAGGAAGAATTACCATAGATGACCATGAGAACTTCATTAAGAAAGATTATGATAAATATTTATTGGTAGGGCTTTGGCAGGTGATGTCGTTTTCTTTTGTTTTTTTGTTTGTTTTTTTTTTTCATAATATAGCCACCGGAATGATGCAGTGAAAGGCAAAAATCTATACCACTCAGTGCTTTTAAGTTTTAATGCGTGACCCATTTACGTCCATATTAAGTATTTATCAGATATTTAGACATAGGGCACTGTAGCTGTGTTTTTCAACAATTTCAAGTCAATACAAATCACAGTGGAAACCAACGTACCCTTAAGATACTAAACAAATACTTAAACTAGAAGGTACGATTTGTAGATCATTCCTTCCTCAAACAATACTTACATGAATCAAACTACACGCAAGGTTGCAGTAATTCCTTAATGGTTATTCTTCAAAAGGCATTGGGTCGACTCTCGTATATCTTGCATGGAAGTTGCAACAATAATCATTGTCAAAACTAGACATACAAAAGACACTGTAGTTTTAAAGGTAGCGGAATATCATTAAGTATCATGAGTATTAGGAACGTTCAGTATTTAATCGTTGACAGAAGATGTAAAAACGGCAGATGTGATATGCCGAGAGGTGATAATAGGGAGCTTTAGCACCGACCACGGCGACGGAGGCGGAAACGTCACTTTAAAAATCAATTCGCGTTTTTCAAACTTTTCCGCGTTTATTCCAGTTCGCCTGAAATGTTAAAGTGGGCGAATTTCCCGGGAGTTGATTTCTTGGGGACCACACTAAAATTTAGAAAGAGAAAGAAAAATTCGTCGTCGCTTGTTTACGTCCTCCATAAAACGTGAAATTCTGCATTTTCACGTCGAAGTCGTGTAGAAACGGCAGAGAAACGTACAAGAAAAGTGATGCACGTGCAAATTTGTTGTTTTGCTTAATAAGGCTATTGCTTTTTGGACGTTCTCGTTGCCGTCGCCGTCGCTGTTGCTAAAGCTTCCTAGTGCACAATGGGCTCCTGCAAATATATAGATTTAGCCGAAGCTAAAGGCGAAGCTCCAATTACTATGAAAAAACATGAGACATATCCAAGGTAGAAATAATGCTAACGCCCGGGGGTCAGCCCGGGCTGGGGGGGGAGGAGGGTGGGTGCAGCTGGAATTGACTGATGCAAAATGACATTTAACACCAGGAATCAAGCAACAAATTTACTCCGTTTAGAACCAAGAACTCTAATTATCATTCGTTGCAAATGTTTCTACCTTTTCAACTAAAACAGGGCAGAGATCCTTTTTTCATTTAAAGAATTGTTAATGTTAGCCAAAGTTTAAATAATTTTAAGCGCAATTTAAGAAAGTATCTTTTAAAAGACTTTTTACGATGAGCTGCACTGTCACCAGTTTTAGCTTGTTTTTAATGCACGGTTTTTTAACTCACTTTTACTTGTTAATTATTATTACAAATTGTCACTGAGATGTCAAGAAAGTATTATATTAATCTATAATCTATCATTAAATTTCGCCTTGTAATATGAATGCTTTACAAAACTCATTGGTGATGAGAATTAAGGACATGATCACATATACAGTGTAGATAAATCGAATCGATACTTCAAAAGAATTAATCAAATTCTTCCTACTACCTCTATAGAAAACGTATAGGGAATATGAATTTTGATACTGCTCGGTTTAAACTTAGACGCTTTTATTAAGATTGGGTACACTATCTCGTAGACTACGAGTAGTCCCCATTTTTCCTCAGGGATAGTAGAGCGAGCGAAACGCGACCGCGCGTGAAAATCACCCCACGCGAGAAAAGGCAACACGCGTGAGGTGATTTTCACGCGCGCTCGCGTTTCGCTCGCTCTAATATCCCTGAGGAAAAATGGGGACTACTCGTAGTCTAACCATCTCTAGAGGCTTAAACGTTTCACAAATAATTCTTCTTGCATTATCTAAGTCACTTTTCGCTGTCTACAGACTAAGAGGGATTAACAGTTTGCTTACTAGAACTCTGCTTCACCCCATGTATGGAAATTCAAGACAGTCTTGAATTCTGGAGGGATTCCAGGAGGTGGTTTTCGAATTCTTTGCCAGATGACTTTGATTCTGGACTCCAATCGTTAGTGGGATTCCGGATTCTTTGAGCTGTATTCCAGATTCCATAGCTCAGGATTCCGGATTCCAGAGGCAAAGATTTCCCGGACTCCGGAATCCAGATTTCCTTAAATGGAGTGATCCACTGGTAGTCACTTGGTCCAACCTCGTTCCCAGGGAAGGGAAAAAGCCCTGGGAACGAGGTTGCACAGTTCAGTCGATGAGATCGAGTGTCTACACGAATTCCGAGTTTGTATCAATATTGTGCGGGGATAAGCGTATTTTGCTCCTGACTTTTCCTAGGATGTCAGACGCAACCTCGCCCCCAGGGCGCTTTTCTCTGGCTTTGGAGGTGGGGCCACATACTCGCACCATACTCTTGCAGACTGCTTTTAATCACTACAATGGTCGAGTGACTACATCGTGAAAAAACCGGTCAATCTATTCTCATTATTACTATTGTAGTTACCATTGCAAACAACCAACCTTTTCTTATGGGGATGTGGTACACCATTGGTCTAGTCCTTTGCAATGAGCCATCTGGGTAACTAAGCCGATATACATCCTTACCTTCAGTTACAGACCTAAAAGTTCCTCTATAATGTATTGTAAAGCTATATACCCAAGTGGTCTCTGACTACTGACAAATGATGATTGCTGTGCTAAAAATAAAGTTGTTTCTAGAGTCTTAGCACCTGCACGTTCTTGGTAGCAGTTCAATCGTACAACGCATAAACGTCAATGCATATCTTACCACTATTATCCTTGTAACAATTGTGTTTATTCAGCAAGGCTTCAGTATACCAAATTTTGAATACCTGTCCATTAGACACGGATATTGGAGACGGAAGACGGTCAAACAGAAGTTCCGTCGAGTTAACATCTATACCCTTGATCTTGTACGAGTATTTTTTACAGTAGCCATGATCTCTGTATTCTGCTAGAGGGAGAACACTTTTGTTCTCGTATGTTATTACAGTAGATAGTGTTTGATCACCATAATTGTCGTGTGGGCAGCCCCAAAAGGTTGCTGGTATGTGTTGTGCACACTTTAATGATCCTCTTCGGTGAACCAGTTTAAACGTGTGGATGAGTCCCTGTTTGGTGATGCGAAAACTTCCATGAGAGTTTTTAGCTTCGTAGCAGACTGTTTCATGGTTAATTTTTTTCCAGTCTGAAAGAAAATGTAAAAAAAATAATAATAATAAAAAAATGAAAAAGGTAAAATTTTGTAGTATGAATTTATTATTTTCTTTTTTAAATCGCATGGTAAATCAGTCATGTTGTCGACAAGGTGCGATTCATACATTTCATATACAGCTATTTCGAGAAAGGTTGTCGCAAAAACTGTGCACGCGACAATCGCGAAAGGTAATAAGGGATATGATCAATGACTTGTTCCTGACACTGTACTGTAGCTGTCGAACCTACTTTTGTTGCTTTCCACTAGCACTTGCAAACATACGTCCATGGCCTCTCGTGCCATTCTTTGAAATTTCTTTTAAAAACAGTGAACTAAAAACCACCCACAATACCTTTCGGGATTGTCGCGTGCCCTTTTTCCGAACAGCTGTACACATATACTTGCCCGGTAAAATCTTCAGTATTAAATTATAATTAAGAACTCTATAATTTAAAATAATAACAATAACGATGAAGTGTAAGACTTTACGTAAACCAATGGCGGAAGAGGTCAAAAGGTTAGCAGTGCGCACGCTTGAATAAGTATCATCTTGACGAGAAAAAGGCCGTCATCATTCTACTACGAGTCAGTTTTAACGAGAATGTCAGTGACGGAAATAAATTAACAACGGCTAGGAGTTCTGACGTGATACAACTCGCTTTGACTCTGAAGGTGACTACCGCACAGGTTGTCGAAACGTCAGTCACTGTCAACAACAGTCCTAAAAAGAAATGAACTGGACCGTGGCTTTCAGACTTGAAAACATGTACCCTCTAAATTACCTTTGCATCCATAAAGCTCTACTCTCATTGAAATTTTGCTATGCCAAAGAGTTGGTAGAAAACGGATGTAACGCGCCTTGAATGGCGTACTCAAGCTATGAAGAACCACGGTGTCACGATTATCATTCCCTGTAAAGATCTAACCGGAGGAAATAAACAGATTATTAGGAGTACATATTATTCACTCTACAACGCACACTTGTCTTGACTCAGGACCTAACCCTGAGTTAGTACTGACTCGTGGTGTGTGTGTATTTGGGGGGAGGGTTACAATCGAGAACGGACTATGCAGGGATGCTTTGCTGGCCGGCTAAAGGTATTTTAAAACTATTGGGATATCACGAGTTGAAGGATAAGAAAATGGTAAGAATAATTCCAATGTGGGCATTTTCAAGGGTCTTGCGAAGTATCCTGTGAGACCCTCAACGGATGATGTACTCTTGAGTAATTTCAAGAAGTTTCCCAACGAGAAAAGCCAATTAAAGACGCTCGGTAGGTAAAGGGGAGGGTAGGGAAGGATTAGGGTTTTGAGCACATGGTTACCGTATTTATTCGATTAACCGCCCTGGGCGCTTATTACATTTTTGGACCTTGAGAGTGGGCGCTTATTCAAGGTGGGCACTTATTCGAGGCTGGGCTCTTATTAAATTTTCAACATTTTCAGCAAGTGTAGTATGTTTATTTTGCAACAAAACAATAAATAGCAATAACAAAACGCGCAGGTTTAACAAAGCAAGGTTTCCAAAAAATACTTTGAAGAAAACTCCATTTTCGGGGAAGTCTCTTATCAGTACTTATTCAGTTTTTGGCGGGCTGGGGTGGGGGTGGGCGCTTATTTGAGTTTGAGTGGGAGTGGGAGAGAGGTGGGGTGGGGTGGGCGCTTATTAACTTTTTCTGCTTTTAGGATGGGCGCTTATTAAACGTGGGCGCTAATTCAAGGTTGGGCGCTTATTCGAATAAATACGGTAAGTGGCAGAGCATATGATCCTCCGGAGCACTGAGCATCTCCGCTCAGGCCCCTTTGTTAGGTTTATATATTTATTTATTTTCTCATGCCTTATATGTAGTTTGTCCTGGTTCTCTGTAGTGCGTGAAATTCAAAGTCTCATTACTGTACTGCAACATGTATTCCGTAACCCATTCATCCTCGTCATGTCTGCCTTGCGTTGCCACTGCTGTTACGGTAGCGTACAGACCACCAAGATCAATTTGAAGCCATGGATTTTCATCGTTTTTTTTAGCTGACCAGGCTCCCCTTTTGCCTCCGCCTGCCGTATAGTAAAGTCTGCCTTGGTTTGCTTTGTGATTAGGACCCCGCTCTGAAGAGGCACTGATTTGATCATCGCTAATACGATTGTTTTCCATTCCCAGATCATCTGCACATTCCAAATGTATCAATTAAATGCGTGTACAGTAAATTTTGGATTGGATTTGGATTTCGGGTACTGGATTCTGGATTCTTGTCAGAGGAATTCGGATTCGGGATTCCAATCATTAGTGGGATTCCGGTTTCGTTGAGTAGTAATTCCGGATTCCAAAGCCCAGGATTCCACTAGCAAAACATTTACCGGGATCCATAATCCAGATTTCCTTACCTGGGGCGATGAAATATGATTTTACGGGGCGATAACGTCAACAATTTATGGGCTGATGGAGCAGGTTCACTTAAAATTAAAGGCAAGGCTGATCGCACAGCTAAGGGTTGGTAATTTACATTGATTTATTTGCCTAATATTTCGACTAGACAAAACTAGTCTTCATCAGGGGCTAGAAAAGCTAATTGTAGCAACGCACTACATTGTAAAGCTCTATAGAGTGTTTTCACTCACGTGGCCAGCATCTATGCAAATTTATTGAAACAAAAGAAAGCGTTTGCATAAGAAAAGAGTACAACTCCCACGGGATTGGTTTGGGACACCAACATGGCCGCCGTGACGTCATGTGAAAACACTCTATACTATCTAATCCATTTTGTGGTTCCCACTCCCACCTAAGGGTTACTTCTTTCTTTCTAGGATGGGTGTGTTCCACGAGAGTTACTTATGACCCCATTGAGGAGGAAACAATTGAAAGATAACATATTTTTAAAGTTTAAAACAAGGCAAGCATTGACTGTATTTGTTTTACGTTGCATTTTTTGTTTTGGACATGAATTAGGAAGGGCGTTTTTACTGCAACACTCCCCCCTTCCTCAAGCAGCAGTTGGTCAGTGTTTTGATGACCGGAATGAAATTGCAAATTTTACCTTTGCACCCATAGATTTCCACCCTCATGGATATGTGATCGTGCCAGGCTACTGGTAGAAAACGGATGTGGCGTACCCTGATGGCACAACTGAGTTTGTGGTAGACCACAGTGTCCTGATCTGTGTTTCCAACAAACTCCTAACAAAATTTTAAAAAAAAGAAGACGAAATTGCTGAAAAACATCTTTTAATGAACATGACGCTTATTAATAAAAATTACTGAATACAAAAAGAGCGTGGAGACGTGGTGCTGGACGATTAACAAACAAACTTTAAGACGGTGAGGCTAATACCTTTACCCTTTAATATACCATTTTTGACAGAAATGGTACCCCTTTCGAATACCTTCTTATTGAGAAATGGTACCCCTTTCACATACCTTGTTTAGCACTTTGCATCTCTTTTAACTGTTAAATAATGCACTGGCTTTCAAATATGTATAAATCACAAAACCAGAAAGTTTCCTCGACGTTTTCAAAGCCATAAAGTGCATGCATCGATTAGCCCTTCTGGGTCCTTTTACAGACCACAAAAACATATTTCCCTTCCCTTTTATATACTTCAACTACTGAAATCACAACCCTTTTATATACCTGAAAACTAAGAAAGGTACCGCTTTTGGGCGGGGCCTCCCCGTATGGGCCATTATAGGAAGTCCCCATCCCCTCGGGAATTAAAGCCTTGCCGTTGCGTCGTTTTCTTAGAAAAGACACTTTGCTCCACCTTGTCTATCTCAGTTCCCTCTCCCTCTCCCTATACTAGTTGTTGAAACGGTGGATAACACTTTCCACTGAGAAAATATGTCACTGGGGTCAGCCCAATTGGCTTTTCTAATAGCGGAGCTCTCGGGCGCGAAGCGCGCTCAGCGGAGCACCATTGGTAAGAAAATGTGGTAATCTACCCAGCCGAGAAAATTATTGGTAATCACGTGACCGTACACCGACCGCACGAGAGACCGTCTGTCCGCACCACAGGCATACCAATGTAAAATAACTCAACTAACAGGTATGGCAACCAAAATGCAACTCGAGGTCATTTTGGGGGGAAATCGCATAGCCACCCGCGTCTTGTAAAACAGAGGCAGATAAAGAGTCAATAAAGACGAAAACGGAAAGCGCAAATTGTATCTGTATCCCTGTTGTCTAAAGCATTAAGCTTAGATTAATAGTCATGTCCACAAATTTGGAACATAGAGCAACAGAAAGACAGAGAAAAAGAGAGAGTAGGCGGCAGGCCAGCGAAACTCAATGAGAAAAAGGGTGAAAGAGATCTAGAGCGAGAGATAAAAAACAAAGGAGAAGAACAAAATGAAAATTCCGTAACGGCGGTGAAAAAATGAGAAATGCCGCTTCGGAGTTCCAAATACTCTCACTTTCAAAATGAGGCTAAGTGTAAAAATGAGTTTTATTTGCATAAGGATAAAAAATCATTATCAGATCAATGGCTTTGCACTTAGCCTCGCTTGAAAACAGAGGCTTGGGGCAACTCGGAAGTGGCCTGTTGCTATCCTTTTAAAATGACGAAAAACGTGCAAGGTTTGGAGGTAGGTAGGTAGTTAGGTAGGTAGGTAGGTAGGTAGGTAGGTGGGCAGGGAGGTAGGTAGGTAGGTAGGTGGGTAGGGAGGTAGGTAGGTAGGTAGGCAGGTAGGTAGGTAGGCAGGCAGGCATGTAGGTAGGTAGGCAGGTAGGTAGGTAACACTTAATTTAAAAATTTCAAATGTGTACGTCTACGGTGGGTACCATCTTACCCTTATTGTGCTGGGTTGTTCTTCCATGAAATATTGAAAACTGACGCCATCTCCGCTATACTGCACTTTGTATTTCGTTACCCACTGAGGGTAGTCACTTCTGCCTTGTGTTGCTAGGGCAGTAACCTTGGTGTGCGGATTACCCAAATCGACTTGAAGCCACTGAGAAACGTTATTATCTTTTGCTGACCATGATCCGCTTTTGCCTGAAACAGCTTCAACGTAGAGCCTTCCCTGAGAGGCAGCGTAATTTTCATCCCACTGCGAAGAAGCACTCATTTGCCTATCAGAGATTGCACCGCTTTCTACACCGAGAGCATCATGGCATTCTGGGATATAATTAAACTGATCAACATCAAACAAACAGGGTAAACCGTTTTGTCGGGTTCGTAAGACTTCTTTTCTGTGGCAAATTCTTCTAAGGTATTAAGCTGGTTTAGGTGGCGAGAAGAGGGCTGACACCTCATAATGTTTGTGATCTCCGAATAGGAAACTTATGTAACCGGCGAAGACGACGAAGGCAGGGAAAACGCCGCTAAAAAAAAAATCAATTTACGTCCTTTTAAACTTTATCGCGTTTATTTGCACTCGCTTAATTTGTCAAATGCAGGCAATTTGTAGTCGTGCAGTAAACGTCAAAGAAATGTACTAAGAAAGTGTGATGCACGTGCAAAGCTGTTGTTTTGCTCACAAAACAATTGTTTTTTGACGTTGTCGTTTTCGCCTTCGTCGCTACTTAAGCTCCCTTACCCTGCGTAGCATGGCGGTTTCGGGTGCACCATTGAGCAGCCAAGCCGCCAGAAAAATAATCAAGTTGCTTCCGCCTCAATCTCCTTGCAGTTTCTCTGCCCTCGCTCGCCTTTATTATTTAGCGCGCCCAACCAAAACCGCCATGCTACGCAGGCTAAAGTTCCCTAATAACGCACAGTAAACAGAACGATGCATGTTACACAAAGCTTTGTTACAAGTAATCTGATTAGCAACCTCCAGTAATATTCACTGACCTTTACACGGTCCAATATCAATGCACTCACAACGGAATGAACCATGTTCATTCACACATTTCTCGTTAGGTGAACAGTTATTCAAACTGGAGGACTCACATTCGTCAACATCTAAACAACACGCAAAAACATGTTAATGGTTACGGTCTGCGAGGGTAACTTTCAAAACAAAACATCTGTTCGTTCTCTAAACTGCGTAGGAACTAAAAATGAGGCCAAAAATTTATAGCCAAAAGTAATAACGTTGTGAGTCTGGGAGTAGTTATCATGAATAATAAAAAGGTTATTGAATCATTCAACATAGTATGTTTAATGCACCTTTTCATTGTTATGAAAAGGTTATTATTTTCAACAAATGGATCGAAGGAGCTGGTCACGGAAGACAGGTGGAACAATTAGGAATAATAACCCACTCTTCCATTTCAGAGGTCATAGTAATGACTTGCTGGTTCTAAAACAATAGAAAGGTCCACTAAACCGGATAATGCCCTTCTCAAAAAAATCAATCATAACCTCGCCCTACGCGCTCGGTCATTAGTTTTAAGAAGGCATCGGAGCTGTTAGAATATTCCCCTTACAATACTGACCTTTACAGATAGTACCTTCTTTAACAAAACCGGGGAGACATTCACAACGAAACGAACCAGGCTCATTTACGCATGTCATGCCCCCCGGCATACCTAGCTTGCAGGTGTGCAAATCCTTAGCGCATTCATCAATATCTGTCAACATTGAATAAGAATGGCGATTTTAAAAATGAAGTAGAAAAACTATTTTTAGATCTACAGAAAATAAGAGTCAATCCATCGTAATTTGTATCAGTGGCTATTGTGAGTTTGCCAAAGAGTCTGTTTCGATGTTGTGTTCAACTGCATTGTGGGACACTATCGCTTCTTTAATAGTTATTTAGCGATACTCACGCTGACGTCACCTATTGATATGTTAAATATGCATTAGTTCTTGTAACAAAAGCGGAAAGTTCTTTTGTTTCACTCAGTGCCTGTAAACAGTGACGTTTCCTCTTGACTTTTGCAAGCTCGCACAGGAGTGTGAGTAAAAATTCGTTCGCAAGACGGTCCCACAATGCAGTTCAAAAAAACCCTGACCCAATTTCTCGTGAAATCAGTCTCAAAATGGCCAATCTCTGAGCCTGATTAACAGACTATGATTCAAGGTAATATCTCAATGGCACAAAATAAACGTGACAACCAGACCAGAGACCCATTTCGCGCGCAGGCTACAGTAGAAAAGGGTAACCTCCCCTTATGAAAGGAACTTAATCCCTGCACCTTAATGCCCTTAGGTAGCTTAAGCAAGCAAAGACGTTTTTAATTGAAGCATGTCAACCGAAAGTGTAGCCTACCAAATTTGTATCGCCAAGTGTGTTTACTCTTAAAGACACGATTTTGTCTAAACATTTGGACAGAACAAACGCCTAGGAATACGAAACGCCACTTCCTCTTGCCGTCCGTAGCTTAAAAACGACCTTTTTAAAGCTCCCTCTTATAAACTCGTCGGCGCCATTTACTTACGGGTGTAGAAAGAGGATGAAAAGCAAGGTAACAGCTTTCTTCCCATTGAAGGTTTTCATGCACGTGGCCAGCATTTAGGCAAATTTAAGCGAGCAAAAGGAAGTGTTCAAACAAGAAAAGAATTCAACTTCCAGAAGAATTGTTCGGAATACCAACATGGCCGCCGTTTATATTGTTTTTGAACATCAATATCGCCGCCGTGACGTCATGTGAAATTACTCTATATTTGCAAGGGTGTAATGAACTACAAACTTAGCTCTCGAGCCTTCGTTAATGGCGAAGAATATAAGTTGAATTGTTTAATGCATCTAACTTCTGCATATTACCTGTACAGTTGTCGTTTACAAACTTGAACCCATCGCGACAGACACATCTGTAGCGTTTTTCTGTGAACCCAGCTTCACATAACTCGTTTTCTCCTGGGCAGGGATCATCGTTAATTTGGCAAAAGTTCTGAGTTAAAAAGATACCATATTAGATGTTTTGTTAATTTGCAGCCTTAAATCTGATACTACATCTCAAAAGTTAATCCGCAATGTGGCTTGCACAGTCTATATCCTACAGCACCTTTATCACAATCTCCATTACCGTCGTTATCAGCACATCTCATTTATATCGCTTCTTGGAATCGCTATTTTCAACATCACATCGTCAACATCATCATCAAAATCATAACTATCGTCATCATCATTAATAACAATACCAAGAACAGAATTATGATACATCTGTTATCATCAGCATTGTCAACATCATTATCATCACCATTAGCATCCATAACAACAACAGCGCCAAAATCAACATCATCATCATCATCATCATCATCATCAGCAACAACAACAAAAATCATCATCATCAAAACCATAATCATCATCTTCATCGCCTCCATCACCATCATTGTCACCAATATTGTCACCATCATTCATCATTATCTGCAGCAGCATTAGTAATATGGTCATCATCATTATCATCATCATCAACATCACCATCACCATCATCATCATCATTATTACATGTATGCCCTGAATCGTTATCGTCATCATTCAGTACGTACGAGCCAAAAGCCAGTTTTAACATACCTCAATAGCAAAGTAAATGTAATGTTCCATCTTTTTCAGAGAGGACAGTGAAGGGCTCTCGTCAGTGGCATTGTTAAGTTCGCATGTTCTTGTATGAGCACCTGCAGGACCCACGTTAATAGACACGCATTTTGGTTGCAAAAAACACTTCACCCTGCAGCCCCCTTCATTGAGAACCTTTTCAGTTCTAATCACGTGATCTGGAAGAACTCTGTCTGGTATGGGTTCCTTGAATACTATGATACGGTTGTATTCTATCGACAAAACTGACATAAAAAGTAAAACATAGACCATGAGCCCATCGCGACAAATTCGCTCTAGAAAATTGCCAGATTATATTACAACGAATTTTACACCTCAGTCATCCAAATGCTGTATCATCATATATCTCTGCAGCTGTATGTTGTAAATTTATGTAGTTATTTTGTGTTCAATAAAACATTATAGCTCTGCAGTTTTTTCTCTAAAGAATGAAGATTTTTAAAGGCCTTCATATTGTTTTGTTCTCATTTGAAAGAACTTAAACACATATAGATAGAATCTTAACTTCTTTTTTGGAAATTGCTTTCAGTGGTAATACTATATCATAATTAGTAAATTTGAATGAATGAAAAACTGTCTTCCTGTTTGCAACAACTAGTACTTATTTTCTGCGAGAAAAGCCTGAACATTTTACACTGAAAAACGCACCCACTTAACTAAGGGGGAATTTACAATTATTGTATATTTTATGGTTTACAGGCTATTATTTAGATTAACAGTTTTGTACATCATACAAGTTCGTCGGATTATTGAAATACGAAAAAACAATAAAAGCTCAAAAATTGAAAAGATTGCCTGCAAATGGGAACAAAACTTACCAGTACATAAAGAAGCACAAAAAATAAGCCAAGTAATCCATACAAGTAAAAGAAACGAATTTATAGACGCCATGAAAGTTCACCTGACTAGTTACCGTGGAATTGGTTTCGGGCTCAATATCTCCTTTTTCAATATTACATGTTTTGTGCTGTTCAGTCATCATTAATAAAACATTTCGAAATTAGACGCGCCCTTGATTAAGCCTACGTCTTGGTAAAAACGGAATTTTTTTAAGTAAAAACTGTGGGTAAACTAACTGAAATTTTATTCGACTAACAGAGAGGTCAGTGACGATAAGAGTCACTTATCATCGTCAAATTACCCGTCCTCTTTCGTCTCTCTAGTTTTCATTAGTCAAAAACAAAGTAAGGAAGAATTACCGTAGATGACCATGAGAACTTTCTTAAGAAAGATTATGATAAATATTTATTGTTAGGGCTTTGGCAGGTGATGTCGTTTTCTCTTGTTTGTTTTTTTTTTTTTCCACCGGAATAATACAGTGAAATGCAAATATCTATACCACTCAGAGCTTTTAAGTTCTGATGCGTGCCCATTCACGTGTATATTAAGTATTTATCAGATACTTAGACATAGGGCATTGTAGCTGTGTTTTTCAACAATTTCAAGTCAATGCAAATCACCGTGGAAACCAACTTACCCTTAAGATACTAAACAAATACTTAAACTAGGAGGCACGATTTGTACATCATTCCTTCCTTAAAAAATACTCACATAGACAATCAAACTACACGCAAGGTTGCAGTAATTCCATAATAGTTATTCTTCAAAAGACATTGAGTCAAGTCTCGTATATCTTGGAAGTTGCAACAACAGTCATTGTCAAAACTACATATACGAAATTAGTTTTAAAGGTGGCACAATATCATTAAGTATTATGCGTATTAGGAACGTTCAGTTCTAAACCGTTGACAGAAGATGTAAACGAGGCAAATGGGATATGCCGAAGTGATAATACATAGATTTAGCCGAGGCTAAAGGCGAGGCTCGCGGTAATGAAAAAACATTGCAATAAAAGAAATCCAATCAGTGTTAAGCCAACACAGCGTTGCAATGCTGGAACAGTGCTGTAACTATTCAAAACAATGTCGCAACAATGTTCTAACGCTGTGTTGCGCTAAAAATCGTCGTTGCAAATCGTCTCGTGTAACATCACCTTAAGCAACGACGATGGCGACGGCGACGGCAACGAGAACGACAAAAAAGCAGTTGATTTAATTAGCAAAACAACAACTTTGCACGTGCATCACTCTTTTTTGTACATTTCTTCGCCGTCACTGCACGACTTCGACGTGAAAATGCCTAATTTCACATTTTATGGAGGACGTAAACAAGTGACGACGAATTTTTCCTTCAATTTCCCTTTCTAAACTTTGGTGCACTCATTAAGAAATCAACTCCAGGGAAATTCCTCTTCATTTGACACATTTGCACGGCTTTTAGGTAGAACAGATGCTTTATGTAAAGTTATTTGATAAAATTAGCGTGGGTAAATAAAGTTTTCACTCACTCACACCGAATTAGAATAAACGCGACAAAGTTCGAAACAACGCGGAATTCAGTTCAAAAGTGACATTTTCGCTGCCGTCGCCGTTGTCGAAGCTAAAGCTCCCTGGTCTACTTCCAATATGCATGGCTAATGGTTGCGACCACTAACAAGTTTCTGATAATGAGTGAGTTTGATTACAGCCATCTGCAAACACCAGTCGAACCAGACAAATAAAGGGCGACGTCAAAATTCTAGCTATGCATACAGAATATAAGCAAACACACCAATAAATTTTTATAAGACGGACACCTCTCTAAGATGGACACTTGGTGCCAGTCCCAAAGGTGTCCATCTTGGAGAGAGCTGACTGTATAACAATATCACTGACCACTCTGGCCTCTATAGTACTTTTTCCCACTGAACAAAATTGCATTTGTGCTTTTGATGTTTTCATGAAATAAAAACGCATGGCTCGAGACACTATTTTAAACCTGCCTATGTTGTAAGTTGTAAGTTGTAAACACAACTTATATATTGTAATCACATTATTATGCAATATTAAAGTATTTCAATCTACATCTCTAATACTAAAAGGCCCCAATAGCTAAAAGCAGGAAAAAAATCTTCTCTTTTTTTCTAAAACAAACCGTTAAAAAATACATACAGGGTTTCACTTAAAGCTGGGACATGGGTAGCAGCAACAGTGTGCTCTGAGAACAGTACCCGCCTTCAACCAAAATGGTAAATTTCCACTCACAAACCAAACTTTCCAACTTTCCCGCCTACTCAACCTTGGGCTCCTTTCTACTTTAAAAAGTAATGATAACCCTGAAGATAATGATAACAGGCTACGAAAAAAGACACGGCTGTACACTTAGGAAAATTCCCAAGGGGGGTACTCCAGATTTCAAGTGACAGGGATGATTGAAGGATTTTGGGGGGGTTTGAAATGTTATTTTTCAATTTCGGGATTTTTTTGGGTAGAAAAATTTTGGCAAGTATTTTTTCAGGTAGCTTGATTTAAGTAGGAATTTTTTTGGGTATTCAAAACTAATGTTTCTGTTTTTCGTGTGATATCATTTTAATGCTATCTGGAAATCTTTATGGCTCGGGAATTCAGCATGGGATTTTTTGGGGTTTCAAGTTTTGCCCACATTCGATCATCCCTGTCACTTGAAATCTGGAGTACCTTTCCCCCCGCCTCCTACCCTAGGGGAAAATTGAAGGGAGCCCAGTGTTCTGAACCAGTGAAATCTAAAAAAAATAACATTATCAAATCAAGATTTTCTAGTTGCCAGGAAGAAAAACAATTAGGTGCCAGGGACCGCAGTGGATGCTGTTACAGCACAGAATTGAAAGACATATCTCTGTTATCTAATAAGAATGTGTTTAAATCAACGGTACATTGAAAATGATAAGAGCATGTACTACTGAGAAGGAAATCCATCCACGCCTGGGCAATAAGTACTTTATGATCTGAAACTCACAGTAAATTGCGAACCAGGAAATACCTTTAACTGTTTTCCCAGTAAAGGTTTTTCACTCAATGTGCTATGCCTTGTCACAGTTTTGCCCCTTGAGTTTTAAACAAGGTTAATTAAAATGAAACCTTCAACATTCAGCATTATCAAAGAGGTTGAATGCCGGGTATGTCAAAGGCTCTGCAATGTAGCGCTGTTATTTTGCCATTTTTGCTTTAGTTTACATCCTAATTAGCTGTCTTTCGCAATGTTTAGCACCAGCACTTAATCCCTTTATCACTTGGCTTCTCTCTGGAAACCAAAAATTGTGAAAAAAAACATTGAATGTGCTTCAGTTATTGTTAGTTATTGCCATAACTAGGAGCCCTCCTGTCATGTCCAATGACCCATCTGTTTTATTTTTATTTTGTTTTGTTTTTATTAACCTTTCCCTTGCTTCGACACTTTTTCATTTGTGCACACATGCACTGAATAACGAGCTTACGCAACAGGACGGGAGTGGAAAGAAGAATGTGAGCCTTGTGTGACAAGTGTGACAATAATTTTGTTAAAATAATTACTGTTGCCAAAGTTCACTTTCATTTAAACAGATCTTTTTGTAAACAACCAGGAAACATTAATGTTATATTAAGTGAAGATCATGACAAAACATCCAATTAATAGCCCTGTCACATTTGTCACACAAAAGAGTTTTGCCATTCTCAGCTTCTTCCTGCCGTTCTGTTGCTTTAACTCACTAATGACTCTTTTGGGACCGGCACGTGGTGTCACAGGTCGCCTGAACAAGGTATGGTTTTCCAGATCTTGAGTCTTAGACAGGGTATACAATTTTACTATTTAGCATCTTGAACAGGATGTCTTCTTGGAATAAAAAAGTGTGAAAGTTGGCCATGAGCAGACTACATATTTGTGGTACCGACAGTTTTGTTTTTGGACATTGTACATCTATAAATGGAAAATCCATGATGTTAGGTTGAAAATCACTTAAAGTATGCAAAACAAAATGAGAAAGGGACATGATATAAGGTCTCTTGTCTACAACAGGGTCAGGGTTTGAAGGCCTCCGACGAACACCTCAGTACCTAACTTCCCTTGGGTGCCCACCCCACCCCCTCCCCCCCGGATGGATTTTGTATTGGAGCTGTAGAATCTTTGACTACGGTACTCATTTGAGATGCTTTTAACTGAAAATACCACATTGAAATTTATTTCTGAGCTTCGAAGGTTGTATGCTTTATACCAAACCTAAAGAGAACTATTCATTTTCTAATGAAACTACAAGCTTATTCATGTAGAAAGCGTAAATTTCAGTGCGCCAAAAACATAACGGTGAAAATTTTAACGCGCGCGTATATATGATGTACGCTTTGGAAAAGAACTCAATTGAGAGCTTACCAATTACCCTAGAAAGCTTAAAATGCCTCTAATGACCATGCAAATGATAACAAAAGATAGTTAGATGGTTCAAACTGTGCAACAACGTAAGGTGCAGAACGCACAATGCGCAAACTTGGCAAAGTTCGAATTTGGAATGTGCACAGCTCGAGCTGAGAGAGAGAAGCCAGTAACGATGTCTGAAATTTAAGGGCTTAATTTTAATTGACAATATCATTAATGGTGGACTTACCAGCTTTGCGCTAATATTTTTCTACTTCCATAAGCTTTTACAAATCCAAACGCACCACCGCCAACTACACAATGAACGTACTACCGTATTTATTCGAATAAGCGCCCAACCTCGAGTTAGCGCCCACCTCGAATAAGCGCCCATCCTAATGGCAGAAAAAGTTAATAAGCGCCCAGCCTCGAATAAGCGCCCACCCCCTCCTCCTCCCAATCAAACTCAAATAAGAGCTCACCCCCACCCCACCCACTTGAGTGAATAAATTTTAATAAGAGACTTTCCCGAGGACGGAGTTTTCTTCAGAGTATTTTACAGAAACCTTGCTTTGTTACTTCTTCGCGTTTTGTTATTAGCATTTATTGTTTTGTTGCAAAATAAACATACTTCACTTGCTGAAAATGGTGAAAATTTAATAAGCGCCCAGCCTCGAATAAGCGCCCACCTCGAATAAGCGCCCACTCGCAAGGTCCAAAAATTTAATAAGCGCCCAGGGCGGTTAATCGAATAAATACGGTATGTTTGTAGCTTCAAGTCACAGGTGACCCAAGCTCAAAACAAAACGTGACTTAGAAGTTGTTGCGTTAGCGTTGCGTTACAACAGTACACTGAACGAAAAGTGTTCAATAAAATATTACGTGATGTTCTCGTTCACGCACCCAACCACCTCTTTCGCTATTTTAGAGACCGACATCGAAATTACTCCTGAACACTGTCGGCCACACACATACACACAAAACAACAAAGAAACAACGATCTACGTTTCTCTTCGATTTCAGTAAAAAGACAATTGATTTCTGCAGGCGATTAAGTATTCACTAGGCGAGGGAGTCAAAGAAGCGGTTTGCTCGAGGATAAACTTAATAAACTTATGATATTTGGTCAGAAATTTTACCCAAAATAATCGCAGAGAAAAGACTGTGCCTCGTCCGTTTCAAGAAAGTTTTCGGATTACGGAGCACTGTGACCATAATTCAGCTGGCTTAGGATTCACAATAAAACATACTGTAAACAACCCGGTTCCACAAGACTAAACAAACCTCCAAAAGATTGTCCTAGTGATGTTACAGTGTAATATATAGTCGAATTTTCCATGCAAATAAATTGGCATAATACCTTTCAAAGATCCTGATCGGCCAGAAATCCATCGCTGCGGGAAACTGAAAAAAAATTATGGCTTGTAGTTGTGCCCCCAGAGCGCTGGCTAAAAAAGCTCCAGTTCCACGTGTCGCTGATCAAGATGAACTTGACCCCAGGCCACTAAGTACACGAGCGCGCGTGAAAATCGCCACCCACACGCGAGTTTTTTCTCTTCCGTCCGCGTGTTTGCCTAAGCAAAGCAGTACTTGTATTTTTCGTAGTTTTTTTTTTGGAATACACAATGCAGAAATGATGTTTGCATGTTTTCCCCTCAAATTTAAGTAACTATGCAACATACGCTTAATTACTAAGAACAAATAAATGACATCAAACACCTGTAGTCAAGCAACAAATTTATTCCGTTTAGAACCAAAAAGTGCGAAAGCGGAGTCAGCTTTTTTTCCTTTTTTTTAAAGTAAACCTTTAAGAAACTAAACATCTAATGTTATTGAAATGAGAAAAATTGTCTCTACGGGAAAACGAATCGTACCTCACATTGTTACGTAACGCCAGTGTTAAAGGCGGCCCCCAGTAAAAACAATTTTAAAAGTGTATGACGGGCATGACCCCAGACCATTTAGGTAATAAATTAAATTTTAGGGGTAACATAAGTGGGAGAGCAACAAGAAGTTCGCAGCAATTGAATATTCCATTATTTAAAACTAAAACAGGGCAGAAATCCTTTTCTTATAGAATTGTTAATATGGAATAATTTACCATTTGAAATTAAGCTTAGCCAATGTTTAAATAATTTTACGCGCAATTTAAGAAAGTATCTTTTACAAGACTTTTAACGATGAACTACCCTGTCACCAGTTTTAGCTACAGTCTCAGTCAAAATTGCTGGGACACTTTTGTGTCTCCCTGTCCTCTCAATGTTAGTGCACAAGATTTGGTGACTGTTATGTCACAGACCTAAAAGTTCCTCTATTTTGTATTATAAAGCTGCATACTCAAGTGGACTCGGACTATTGCTGTGCTAAATATGAAGTTGTTTCTAGAGTCTTAGCACCTGCACGTTCTAGGTAGCAGTTCAAGCGTAAAACGCATAGACGTCAACGCATATCTCACCACTGTTATCTTGGGCACAATCATTCGGCAGCAAGGCTTCATTATACCAAATTTTGAATACCTGTCCATTAGACACGGATATTGGAGAAGGAAGAAGGTTAAACAGGAGTTCTGTCGAGTTAACATCAATACCCTTGATCTTATACGAGTATTTTCTACACACGCCATCTCTGTATTCTGCTAACGGGAGAACTCTTTTGTTCTCGTATGTTATTACAGTAGACAGTGTTTGATTATCATAACTGGGGTGTGGGCAGCCCCAAAAGGTTGCGGGTAAGTATTGTGCACACTTTAATGATCCTCTTCGGTGAACAAGTTTAAACGTGTGGATGAGTCCCTGTTTGGTGATGTGAAAACTTCCATGCGAGTCTTTAGCTTTGTAGCAGACTGATTTATTGTTAATCTTTTTCTAGTCTGAAAGGAAATGTAAAAAAATAAAATAAAATAAAATGAAAAAGGTACAACTTTGTAGTATGAATTTATTTATTTTTTTCTTTTTTAAGGTCTTACATCTGGCTAAAACGTGAAAAACAAAAACTTGCCTTCATTTTGTGTTATATGAAACAAGGCAAGCATTGACTGCATTTGTTTTACTTACGGTGTTTTGTTTTGGACATGAATTAGAAAGGGCGTTTTTACTGCAACACTCCCCCCTTCCTCAAGCGGCAGTTCGTCAGTGTTTTGATAACCCGAATGAAAATGCAAAGTTTACCTAGTTTACACCCATAGATCTCCACCCTCATGGATATGTGACCGTGCCAGGCTACTGGTCGAAAACGGATGTAGCGTGCCCTGATGGCATGACTGAGTTTGTGGTAGACCACAGTGTCCTGATCTGTGTTTCCAACAAACTCCTAACAAAATTAAAAAAGAAGAAGAAGAACTTGCTGGAAAACATCTTTTAATGAATATGATGCTTATTAATAAAAATTACTGGGTACAAAAAGAGCGTGAAGACGTGGTGCTGGACGATTAACAATTCCAGCCAGGGGGGAGGGCTACTCTACAAAGTTTTATACGGTGAAGCTAATACCTTTACCCTTCAACATACCATTTTTGACAAAAAAGATACCCTTTTCGAATACCTCACCCAAGGCTATTGAGAAATGGTACCCCTTTCAAATACCTAGTTTAGAACTTTGGGGGTAGGTAGATAAGTAGGTAGGTAGGTGGGTAGGTAGGTAGATAAGCAGGTAGGAAGGTGGGTAGGTAGGTAGGTAGGTAGGTGGGTAAGTAAGTAGGTGGGTAGCTAGGTAGGTGGGTGGGTAGGGAGGTGGGTAAGTAGGTAGGTAGGTAGGTAGGTAGGTAGGTAGGTAGGTGGGTGGGTAGGTAAATAGGTAGGTACGTGGCTTGGTAAATAGGTAGGTAGGTAACACTTAATTTAAAAATTCCATAGCTGTACGTTTAGGGTGAACACCATCTTACCCTTACTTTGCTGGACTTTTCCTCCATGAAATATTGAAAACTGACGCCATCTCGGCTATACTGCACTTTGTATTTCGTTACCCACTGAGGTCGCTCATTTCTGCCTTGTGTTGCTACGGCAGTGACATTAGTGTGCGGATTACCCAAATCGACTTGAAGCCACTGAGAAACATCATTATCTTTCGCTGTCCATGATCCGCTTCTGCCTGGAACAGCTTTAAAGTAGAGCCTTCCCTGAGAGGCAGCGTGATTTCCATCGTACTGCGAAGAAGCGTTTATTTGCCCATCGGAGATGGCACCGCTTTCTACACCGAGAGCATCAGGGCATTCTGGGATATAATCAAAGTGTTCAATATCAAACAAACAGGGTAAACCAGTTTGTCGCATTGTAAGACTATTTTTCCGTGGCAAATTCTTTTGAATTATTTAGCTGGTTTAGGTGGCGAGAAGGAGGCTAAGACCTCATAACGTTTGTGATCCCCGAATAGAAAGCTTAAGTAACGAAGACGACGAAGGCAGGGAGAACGTCGCTAAAAAAAATCAATTTAAGTCCTTTTAAACTTTATCGCGTCTATTTGCACCCGCTCAATTTGTCAAATGCAGGCAATTTTTCCTGGAGTTGAATTTCTAAGGACTTTATCCAGTTTCAAAACGACAAAGGAAAATTCGTCGTCGCACGTTTACGTCTTTAGCTTAGTAGCAGACTGATTCACTGTTAATCTTTTTCCAGTCTGAAAGGAAAATTAATGTAAAAAAAAAAAAATGTAAAAAGGTACAATTTTGAAGTATGAATTTATTTTTTTTTTCTTTTTTAAGGTCTTACATCTGGCTAAAACGTGAAAAAAAAACTTGCCTTCATTTTGTGTTATATGAAACAAGGTAAGCATTGACTGCATTTGTTTTACTTACGGTTTTTTGTTTTGGACATGAATTAGGAAGGGCGTTTTTATCGCAACACTATACCCCCTTCCTCAAGCAGCAGTTCGTCAGTGTTTTGATAACCGGAGTGAAAATGCAAATTTTAATTACCTAGTTTGCACCCATACATCTCCACCCTCATGGATATGTGACCGTGCCAGGCTACTGGTCGAAAACGGATGTAGCGTGCCCTGATGGCATGACTGAATTTGTGGTAGACCACAGTGTCTTGGTCTGTGTTTCCAACAAACTCCTAACAAAATTTTAAAAAAAAGAAGACAAACGTGCTGAAAAACATCTTTTAATGAATATGATGGTTATTAATAACAATTACTGGATACAAAAAGAGCGTGGAGACGTGGTGCTGGGCGATTAACAATTCCAGCCAGGGGGGAGTGCTACTCTACAAAGTTTTATACGGTGAAGCTAATACCTTTACCCTTCAAGATACCATTTTTGGCAGAAAAGGTACCCTTTTCGAATACCTCACCCAAGGCTATTGAGAAATGGTACCCCTTTCACATACCTAGTTTAGAACCTTGGAGGTAAGTAGGTAGGTAGGTAGGTAGGTAGGTAGGTAGGTAGGTAGGTAGGTAGGTAGGTAGGTAAATGGGTATGTGGGTGGGTAGGTGGGCAGGTAGGTAAGTAGGTAGGTAGGTAGGTAGGTAACACTTAATTTAAAAATTTCATAGGTGTACGTCTAGGGTGAACACCATCTTACCCTTATTTTGCCGGACTGTTCCTCCATGAAATATTGAAAACTGACGCCATCTCGGCTATACTGCACTTTGTATTTCGTTACCCACTGAGGGTAGTCACTTCTGCCTTGTGTTGCTAGGGCAGTGACATTGGTGTGCGGATTACCCAAATCGACTTGAAGCCACTGAGAAACATCATTATCTTTCGCTGACCATGATCCGTATCTGCCTGGAACAGCTTTAAAGTAGAGCCTTCCCTGAGAGGCAGCGTGATTTTTATCCAACTGCGAAGAAGCGTTTATTTGCCCATCGGAGATGGCACCGCTTTCTACACCGAGAGCATCAGGGCATTCTGGGATATAATCAAAGTGTTCAATATCAAACAAACAGGGTAAACCAGTTTGCCGCATTGTAAGACTATTTTTCCGTGGCAAATTCTTTTGACTTATTTAGCTGGTTTAGGTGGCGAGAAGGAGGCTAAGACCTCATAACGTTTGTGATCCCCGAATAGAAAGCTTAAGTAACGAAGACGACGAAGGCAGGGAGAACGTCGCTAAAAAAAATCAATTTAAGTCCTTTTAAACTTTATCGCGTCTATTTGCACCCGCTCAATTTGTCAAATGCAGGCAATTTTTCCTGGAGTTGAATTTCTAAGGACTTTATCCAGTTTCAAAACGACAAAGGAAAATTCGTCGTCGCACGTTTACGTCTTTAGCTTAGTAGCAGACTGATTCATTGTTAATCTTTTTCCAGTCTGAAAGGAAAATTAATGTAAAAAAAAAAAATGTAAAAAGGTACAATTTTGAAGTATGAGTTTATTTATTTTTTTCTTTTTTAAGGTCTTACATCTGGCTAAAACGGGAAAAAAAAACTTGCCTTCATTTTGTGTTATATGAAACGAGGCAAGCATTGACTGCACGGTTTTACTTACGGTTTTTTGTTTTGGACATGAATTAGGAAGGGCGTTTTTATTGCAACACTATACCCCCTTCCTCAAGCAGCAGTTCGTCAGTGTTTTGATAACCCGAATGAAAATGCAAATTTTACCTAGTTTGCACCCATAGATCTCCACCCTCATGGATATGTGACCGTGCCAGGCTACTGGTCGAAAACGGATGTAGCGTGCCCTGATGGCATGACTGAGTTTGTGGTAGACCACAGTGTCCTGATCTGTGTTTCCAACAAACTCCTAACAAAATTTTAAAAAAAAGAAGACAAACGTGCTGAAAACCATCTTTTAATGAATATGATGCTTATTAATAAAAATTACTGGATACAAAAAGAGCGTGGAGACGTGGTGCTGGACGATTAACAAACAAACTTTAAGGCCGTGAGGCTAATACCTTTACCCTTTAATATACCATTTTTGAAAGAAAAGGTACCCCTTTCGAATACCTTCTATTGAGAAATGGTCCCCCTTTCACATACCTTGTTTAGCACTTTGCATCTCTTTTAACTGTTAAATAATTCACTGGCTTTTAAATATGTATAAATCACAAAACCAGAAAGTTTCCTCTACTTTGTCAAAGCCATAAAGTGCATCCATTAGCCCTTCTGGGTCCTTTTACAGACCACAAAAACAGATTTCCCTTCCCTTTCATAGTGAAATCCCAACCCTTTTATATACCTGAAACCAAAGAAAGGCGCTCCTTTTAGGCGGGGCCTCCCCGTATGGGCAATTATAGGAAATACCCATCCCCTCGGGAATTCAAGCCTTGCCGTTAAGTCGTTTTCTCAGACAAGAAACTTTGCTCCACTTTTTTCTATCTTAGTTCTCTCTTTACTAAGGCACCGGCCAGTTGTTCAAAAGATGGATAACACTATCCACTGGATTAATCTCTAACTGGGGTTAGCCTAATGGGTTTTCCTAATACTTATCTGCTGGATCAAGAGCTCATGCCGCAGCAGAACAACAGACCACTTCGGAGTTCCAAATACTCTCACTTTCAAAATGAGGCTAAGTGTAAAAATGAGTTTTATTTGCATGAGGATAAAAAATCATTTCATATCAATTGCTTTGCACTTAGCCTCGCTTTGGAACAGAGGCTTTAGGCAACTCAGAAATGCCCTGTTGCTATCCTTTTAAAAAGATGAAAAACGTGCAAGGTTTGTAGGTAGGTAGGTAGGTAGGTGGGTAGGTGGGTAGGTAGGTAGGTGGGTAGGTAGGTGGGTAGGTGGGTAGGTAGGTAGGTAGGCATGTAGGTAGGTAGGTAGGTAGGTAGGTAGGTGGGTAGGTAGGTAGGTAGGTGGGTAGGTAGGTAGGTAGGTGGGTAGGTGGGTAGGTGGGTAGGTGGGTAGTTAGGTAGGTAGGTAGGTAGGTGGGTAGGTAGGTTGGTGGGTAGGTAGGTAGGTGGGTAGGTGGGTAGGTATGCAGGTGGGTAGGTAGGTCGGTAGATAGGTAGGTAGATAGGTAGGTAGGTAGGTAGGTAGATAGGTGGGTAGGTAGGTAGGTAGGTAGGTGGGTAGGTAGGTAGGTAGGTGGGTAGGTAGGTGGGTGGGTAGGTGGGTAGGTAGATGGGTAGGTAGGTAGATAGGTAGGTAGGTGGGTAGGTAGGTAGATAGGTAGGTGGGTAGGTGGGTAGGTAGGTAGTGGGTAGGTATGTAGGTAGATTGGTAGGTAGGTAGGTAGGTAGGTGGGTAGGTAGGTAGGTAGGTAGGTAACACTTAATTTAAAAATTTCATAGGTGTACGACGTTCACCTAGGGTGAACACCATCTTACCCTTATTTTGCCGGACTGTTCCTCCATGAAATATTGAAAACTGACGCCATCTCGGCTATACTGCACTTTGTATTTCGTTACCCACTGAGGGTAGTCACTTCTGCCTTGTGTTGCTAGGGCAGTGACATTGGTGTGCGGATTACCCAAATCGACTTGAAGCCACTGAGAAACATCATTATCTTTCGCTGACCATGATCCGTATCTGCCTGGAACAGCTTTAAAGTAGAGCCTTCCCTGAGAGGCAGCGTGATTTTCATCGTACTGCGAAGAAGCGTTTATTTGCCCATCAGAGATGGCACCGCTTTCTACACCGAGAGCATCATGGCATTCTGGGATATAATCAAAGTGTTCAACATCAAATAAACAGGGGGAAGCATTTTGTCGGATTGTACGACTTTTTTTCCGTGGCCAATTCTTTTGAGGTCTTTAGCTGGTTTAGGTGGCGAGAAGAAGGCTACAACCTCATAACGTTTGTGATCCCCGAATAGAAAGCTTAAGTAACGAAGACGACGACGGCAGCGAGAACGTCGCTAAAAAAATCAAAACGGAATGAACCATGTTCATTCACACATTTCTCGGTTAGGTGAACAGTTATTCAAGCTTGCGGACCCTCATTCGACAACGTCTGAACAACACGCAAAAACATGTTAATGGTGACGCTCTGTGAGGGTAACTTTTAAAACAAAATATCCGTCCGTTCTCTAAACTGCGTAGGAACAAAAAATGATGCCAAACATTTATACGCAAAAGTAACAACGTTGTGAGTCTGGGAGTAGTTATATTGAATAATAAAAAGGTTATTGAAGATGTTTAATGCATCTTTCCATTGTTTTGAAAAGATTATTATTTTCAACAACTGGAAGAGCAGGTCACGGAAGACAGGTGGAACAGGAGGTCATTATTAGGAATAATAACCTACTGTTCCATTTCAGTGGCCACAATAATGACCTGCTGGTTCTAAAACAATAGAAAGGTGCACTAAACCGGATAATGCCGGATAACGCCCTTCTTAAAACGAGAAAAACTTGAATGAACTTCGTAGTACGCATGCGTTAATTTTTGGCGCGCCTCGTTGGATTGCCGTTGCTACGGGCAACATTCACATGAAAACGATTCAAGAACAGAAATAGGACGCGAACCATTTATACGAGCTGTTCTCGTCTTAGTTAAGACATGCTCGTATAAATGGTGCAGATCGCGTCTTATTTAAGACACGTCTTATCTAAGACGCGTCTTATTTTTCCTCGTATAAATGGCCCTAATAATGACCTGGTGGTTCTAAAACAATAGAAAGGTCCACTAAACCGGATAATGCCCTTCTTAAAAAATCAATAATAACCTCGCCCTACGCGCTCGGTCATTATTTTTAAGAAGCCATTGGCGCTGTTAGAATATTCCCCTTAAAATACTGACCTTTACAGATAGTACCTTCTTTAACAAAACCGGGGAGACATTCACAACGAAAGGAACCAGGCTCATTTATGCATTTCATGCCCCCCGGCATACCTAGCTTGCAGTCGTGCAATTCCTCCTCGCATTCATCAATATCTGTCAACATTGAACAAGAATATAAAAAAGGAGGTAGAAAAACTATTTTAAGATCTACAGAAAATAACAGCCAATCCATCGTAATTTGTATCAGTGGCTATTGTGAGTTTGCCCAAGAGTCTGTTTCGATGTTGTGTTCAGTTGCATTGTGGGAGACTATCGCTTTTTCAATGGTTCTGTAGCGATATTCACGCTAACGTCACCTATTGATATTTTAAATGTGCCCAACAGAAGCGCATTAGTTCTTCTAACAAAAGCGGGAAGTTCTTTTGTTCCACTCGCTGTCTGTAAACAGTGATGTTTCCTCTTGACTTTTGCAAACTCGCACAGGAGTGTGAGTAAAAATTCGTCCCCAAGACGGCCCCACAATGCAGTTCAAAACAGCCCCGACCCAGTCCCTCGCGAAATCAGTCTCAAAATGGCCAATCTCTGACCCTGATTAACAGACTAAGATTCAAGGTAATTTCTTAATGGCACAAAATAAAAATGACAACCAGACCAGAGACCCGTTTTGCGCGCAGGCTACAGTAGAAAAGGGTAACTTCCCCGTGTGAAAGGAACTTAATCCCTGCACATTGATGTCCTTAGGGATCGGAGCTTAAGCAAAGGCGTTTTTAATTGAAGCATGTCAACCGAAAGTGTAGCCTACCAAATTTGTATCGCCAAGTGTGTTTACTCTTAAAGACACGATTTTGCCTAAAACATTTTGACAGAACAAACGCGTAGGAATACAAAACGCCACTTCCTGTTGCCGTCCGTAGCTTAAAAACGCCTTTTTTAAAGCTTCCTCTTATAAAGTCGTCGGCGCCATTTACCTACTGGAGTAGAAAGAGGATGAAAAGCAAGGTAACAGCTTTCTTCCCACTGAAGGTTTTCATGCACGTGGCTCGAATTACTATTATTAATAAATTAATAACCAACAATGACACGCGAGACGATAATAACAACCGGCGCGTGACACCAACAGTGAAATGAGAGCCAAACCAAATAAAGCATTGTGAAATCAACAACGGTTAAATCGCTGACTTGAACATAGTTTTCGCATTGTAAAACAACTTCTATTTCACTTCGCACCACAGCAGATTCAAGAGTAGAACAAAGCAGGTAAGATTTTCTCTCTTATTTAATTTCCATTTGCAGTTTACAAATAAGAGCGTGGGTTCCCTACGTAGGAACTAAAAATGATTACGAAACTTTATGCGCAAAAGTAATAACTTTGTGAGTCTGGGAGTAGTGATAGTGAATAATAAAAAGGTTATTGAATATGTTTCATGCATCTTTCCATTGTTTTGAAAAGATTATTATTTTCAACAACTGGAAGAGCAGGTCACGGAAGACAAGTGGAGCAGGAGGTCATTATTATGAATAATTTTTTTAACCCACTGTTCCATTTCAGTGGCTTCAATAATGACCTGCTGGTTCTAAAACAATAGAAAGGTCCATTAACCACCAGGCGTTTACGTCACAGATGGGAACTTCTGGCTCGCTACACTCGTTAATGTCTTTAAATAGATTGCATTCTAGGAGATTATTCTGGAAACATCTCAATAACGTTTACATTTTTGTTTACATTTATGCAAACTTGTGGTCACCGTGGGGAAAGATCACGAAACAAGAAGAGAGGAAGACGGGAAGATTTATGTATCAGCAAGAGGCATGCATATACCAAGAATAAGGCTGGGAGATTAGCAGAGAACCGCCAGTGACGTACCAAGATACCGGTTCTGACCGCCACGGTGTGTGTTTTGGGCTTGGCAGGACTGTTAAGGTGATTAGAGCCTTGATTGGTATCATTTTAGCTTCTTTTATGACACTTAAAGGGACACAGTCACCTATGGGACCGGACTGACCAGGACACTACTTTCGCCAGTTCGAAAAGCGTTTACCTCAACCCGAAATCAAATGTACCCTTTGGATGCATCAAGAAATCTGCTTCAATCTTGTCTAGTGTTTTATTCGATCCTCGATCGTTTACAGAAACTTTTTTTGAGCAAACTTTAACTCATCCTATGACATTATTTTATCATATTATTTGGTTAAAAACAGTACCCAAAGGAACATGAAGAGAACTGGTGAGAAACGCGTAGGCACCCAGCGGGCGAAATCGCCTTCATTTACCGAAGTAACAAAAGAAATGAATCAATAACACTACTGCAGGCGAGCAAATAATCGTTTTATATATTTGGAAAATCGATGGAAAAGGTTACATATGTTTGGAAAATCACGCTTTCTCGACCTTGAACCTTCGACAATGATTCATGCAGACTCTGCATTTCTCACCTCTACTGATGATCGAAGTTCAGAGGTATTCGTCGATGTTTGGCTTTCCCTGGACAAATCCATCGGTGAATTCTGAACGGTATATTGAAAAATGAGTGCTTTGATATGGCTTAGGGTCTATAATCACGATTTCGGCTTGTAACTAGTTCATTTTCATAAGGTTTGTTTGGAGTATTCCGGTTCCGGATACGCTTCTTCTCACTTTCTGTTTAACACACATAATATATATATATTTCCTTTTCTTTCTGTAATATTTATTCTATGTGGCAAATGTAAAATAAAATAATAAATAAAATAAAAGATGCACCTGCATGTTCGGTCCATAAACAGTGTTTATGGACCACCTCTCGGGTTATAACCTACCATATGCACAGTTGTCACCCTTCCAACCTGGTTGGCAAAGACATCGATATCGCTTCTTGGTAAATCCTGATTGACAGTTACCACCGTTTTGACAAGGATAATTGCTACAAGCATTCTTAAAAAAAAGAAAGAAAAAAGAAAAACAGCTAATTAAAACTTACTTTAAATCCTTTAAGCACATCTCCTCTCTTTGTTCTATTCCTACCATCTAATGGCAGAACGTACCCTTCTCTTCATATGAGCGCCTACCCGTATTAACCGCTTCAGCCTTGCCCCTATCTGTAACTTTTACGAAAGAAAAATGAAGAAAAACGTTACATAGACCTTCAGTTCCTGAAAAGCTTACGAGCTTATGTCGAAATAAAACCCTTGGTTACTTATGTCTGAATCACCAGCAGCCTCATATTTAATCACCGTTGAGTGGTGTCACTATAGTAAATACTTACTTGTGTTCCACGATAGAGGTAATTTTCTACATGTACCAATTCCCCGTTGAGCATTTCATGTGTCGCGTTGTTCAGTTCACAATTGTATCTTCGGTTTCCATTTGCCTTGTTGTCTAGATTAACACTAACGCAATTGTGTTCCAAAAGACAAAGCCGCTCACATTCATCCACATTCTGAACTTCAACAATGTTTATTGTATGATTCACTAGACGTCTGTTAGCGAAGTTAAGAAAAGCTGAGAACACTAGTTGACGACATGATCCTAAAGGAATTAAACCAGTAAACGTTTGACGAGACTTGGTAAACATAGCCCGTAAAGGTGATGGCACAGCTTTAAGAATAAAACTCGTTTGCTGAAGGAAATAATGTGCAGTTTTGAGTATTCCGGGGGTATCAAAAGTCGTATAATTATTTGTCCAAACCGAAATTAGCGAACATTGATGTGTCGTTTATCAGCTGCTGGCACTTACTAAAGTCGGTAACTTTCGGTCACGACAAGAACTGATTACAAACAAGACTCAGTGTTGAAAAGGTACAAAAAATAAAATCAACAATAAATAAAAGATAGAAATAAATAAAAAAGGACTGTACATATATCAATTCAGTGAACTTTTAACTGAACCAAGATCAGAAGGATGTGCGCTATAAAACGCAATTGTTTCCTTACGGAGATTTACACCTGTATGTCTTCGATCTCACGGCAGACTCGTTTTAGCGCCACTTAATTACCCATACCTGAAAAAGCAATGTTTTGTTTCAAACAAAGTGATAAGACGAGGCCAAGAACATAAATCGAAAATTGCGGAAAACTCATGTCTTCTTGGACAAACAAACGTAAACTCCTGCAGTCAGGAAACGTCCAATCTCAAGGAGGAAACGAGTCTTATCACCCCTTTGGCCGCAATAATTATTTAAAATTAGGCTGATTAGGCTCACCCATCAGAGGCAAACAACAAGATGATTGGAACTTTATAATTTAATGTTAGTTTTAATAACCAATCAACAGCTGAGATGGGTTTTCACCGGCTATGTTCAGCAGCTGTTAGCCTCAGCCATTATAATATATCAAAAGCAATAAGTATAAGGACCCAGTAGACGTCCGTTTCTTTTTCCCTTTTTATGAAAAACGATGCGAGCGAATCCAGAACTTGAATCTTGTCTATTCCATAATATTATTACAAGGAAGACATAGTTATAAAAAGGACCAAAAATCAGACAAAAACGTTGATACATATACGACTCCCTGAACATGCAGTTTCTTATGCAACCTGCTAATAGCCAATAGAAGACGCGATCGCGTCCCGGAAACATTCCTATCCGTATAGTACAAGTAAATGTTTGTGATTATCTATATCATGGTTTAGTTTCGTCTTTATCCCCTTTGCATTATTTGCGTAATATATATAAGTGGCCCTGAACCACTGTGATGAACTCATCATATATCTCTGCAGCTGCATGTTGTAAATTTATGTGGTTATTTTGTCTTCAATAAAACATAATAGCTCTGCAGTTTTTTCTCTAAAGAATGAAGATTTTTAAAGGCCTTTATCTTGTTTTCTTCTCATTTGAAAGAACTTAAACACATATAGATAGAATCTTAACTTCTTTTTTGGAAATTGCTTTCAGTGGTAATATTATATTATATTTAGTAAATTTGAATAAATGAAAACTGTCTTCCTCTTTGCAACAGTTGGTACTTATTTTCTGCGAGGAAAAACCTGAACATTTTACACTGAAAAACGCACCCATTTAACTAAAGGGAAATTTACAATTATTGTATATTTTATGGTTTACAGGCTATTATTTAGATTAAGAGTTTTGCACATCATACAAATTCGTCGGATTATTGAAATACGAAAAAACAATAAAAGCTCAAAAATATATAAGGGCAAAAAGATTGCCTGCAGATGAGAACAAACTTACCACTACATAAAGAAGTACAAAAAATAAGCCAAGTAATCCATGCAAGTAAAAGAAACGAATTTATAGACGCCATGAAAGTTCACCTGACTAGTTACCGTGGAATTCGTTTCGGGCTCAATATCTCCTTTTTCAATACTACCTGTTTTGTACTGTTCAGTATTCATTAATAAAACATTTCGAAATTAGAAACACCCTTGTTTAAGCCTACGTCTTGGTAAAAAGGGAATTTTTTAAAGTAAGTAAGGTAGGATTTTTGCAAACTGTGGGTAAACTAATTGAAATTTTATTTGACTAACAGAGAGCTCAATGTCGATGAGAGTCAGTTACTAATCGTCAAATTACCCGGCCTTTTTCGTTCGTCTCTCTAGTTTTCATTCGTCAAAAACAAAGTAAGGGAGAAAGAAGAATTACCGTAGATGACCATGAGAACTCAATTAAGAAAGATTATGATAAATATTTATTGGTAGGCGCTAGGGGTTTGGCAGGTGATATTGTTTTCTTTTGTTTTCTTGTTTTTAATTCTTTTTTTTTTTCATAATATAGCCACCGGAATCACACAGTGAAAGGTAAATATCTATGCCACTCAGTGCTTTTAAGTTTTAATGCGTGACCCATTTTCGTGTATATTAAGTATTTATCAAATACTTAGAGACACGGCATTGTAGCTGTGTTTTTGAACAATTTCAAGTCATTGCAAATCACCGTGAAAACCAACTTACCCTTAAGATACTAAACAAATACGTAAACTAGGAGGTACGATTTGAAGCTGGAATTGACTGATGCATAAATGACATTTAACACCTGGAATCAAGCAACAAATTTATTCCGTTTAGAACCAAAAACTCTAATTATCATTCGTTGCAAATGTTTCTACCTCTTCAACTAAAACAGGGCAGAGATCCTTTTTTCAGTTATAGAATTGTTAATATATGAAAATTTATTTACCATTGAAATTAAGCTTAGCTAATGTTTAAATAATTTTAAGCGCAATTTAAGAAAGTATCTTTTAAAAGACTTTTTATGATGAGCTGCAATGTCACCAGTTTTAGCTTTATTTTTAATGTACGGTTTTTAACTCACTTTTACTTGTTAATTATGATTAAAAATTGTCACTGAAAAACCCCTATGAGGAGATGTCAATAAAGTATTATACTAATCTATAATCTATCATTAAATTTAGCCTTGTAATATCAATGCTTTACAAAACGCTATGGTGATGACAATTAAGGACATGATCACATATACGGTGTAGATAAATCGAATCGATACTTCAAAAGAATTAATCAAGTTCTTCCTACTACCTCTACAGACAACGTATAGGGAATATGAATTTTGATACTGCTCGGTTTATACTTACACGCTTTCATTAAGATTGGGTACACTATCTCGTAGACTACGAGTAGTCCCCATTTTTCCTCAGGGAAAGTAGAGCGAGCGAAACGCGAGCGCGCGTGAAAATCACCCCACGCGAGAAAAGGCGACACGCGTGAGGTGATTTTCACGCGCGCTCGCGTTTCGCTCGCTCTACTATCCCTGAGGAAAAATGGGGACTACTCGTAGTCTAACCATCTCGAGAGGCTTACACGTTTCACAAATAATTCTTCTTGTATTATCTAAGTCACTTTTTGCTGTCTACAGACTAAGAGGAATTAACAGTTTGCTGACTAGAACTCTGCTTTCACCCCATGTAAGGAAATCCAAGACAGTCTTGAATTCTGGAGGGATTCCAGGAGGTGGTTTCCGAATTCTTTGCCAGATGACTTTGATTCTGGACTCCAATCGTCAGTGGGATTCCGAATTCCTTGAGCTGTATTCCAGATTCCAAAGCTCAAGATTTCCAATTTCTCCGGCAAAGATTTCCTGGACTCCGGAATCGAGATTTTGTTAAATGGAGTGATCCACTGGTAGTCACTTGGTCCAACCTCGTTCCCAGGGAAGGGAAAACACCCTGGGAACGCGGTTGCACTTGGTCCTCTTCAGGCGATGCGGTCGAGTGTCTACACGAAGCCCGAGTTTGTATCAGTATTGTGCTGTGATTCGCGCATTTTGCTCCTCACTTTTCCCAAGAGGTTTGACGGAGAAGTTGGCACCATAATGTACTCCTGCAAACTGCTTTCAATCACTGCATCCAGTGACTACATCGTGGGAAAACCGGTCAACCTGTTCTTATTATTACTATTTTATCTACCACTGCGAACAACAAAACCTTTTCTAGATGTGGTACACCATTGGTTTTGTCTTTTGCAATGAGCTATCTGGGTAACTAAGCCGATATATATCCTTACCTTCAGTTACAGACCTAAAAGTTCCCCTATTTTGTACTGTAAAGCTATATACCCAAGTGGTCTCTGACTACTGACAAATGATGATTGCTGTGCCAAATATGAAGTTGTTTCCAGAGTCTTAACATACACCTGCACGTTCTAGGTAGCAGTTCAAGTGTACAACGCATAAACGTCAACGCATATCTCACCACTGTTATCATCGTAACAATGGTGTTTATTCAGCAAGGCTTCAGTATACCAAATTTTGAATTCCTGTCCATTAGACACGGATACTGGAGACGGAAGACGGTTAAATAGAAGTTCCGTCGAGTTAACATCTATACCCTTGATCTTATACGAGTATTTTGTACAGTCGCCATGTCCGTATTCCGCTAGCGGGAGAACACTTTTTTTGTTCTCGTCTGTTATTACGGTAGATAGTGTTTGATTACCATAAACGGGGTGTAGGCAGCCCCAAAAGGTTGCTGGTATGTGTTGTGCACACTTTAATGATCCTCTTCGGTGAACCAGTTTAAACGTGTGGATGAGTCCCTGTTTGGTGATGTGAAAACTTCCATGCGAGTTTTTAGCTTTGTAGCAAACTGTTTCATGGTTAATCTTTTTCCAGTCTGAAAGGAAATGTAAAAAAATAAAAAAAATGAAAAAGGTACAATTTTGTAGTATGACTTTTTTTCTTTTTTAAATCGCATGGTAAATCAGTCAAGTTGCCGACAAGGTGCGATACATGCATTTCATATATACTTATACTTGCCCGGTAAAATCTTCAGTATTAAATTTTAATTAACAACTCTATAATTTAAAATAATAATAATAACAACGATGAAGTGTAAGACTTTACGTATACCAATGGCGGAAGGAGTCAAAAGGTTAGCAGTGCGCACGCTTGAATAAGCATCATCTTGGTGAGAAAAAGCAGAAAAAGGCTGTCATCATTCTACTACGAGTCAGCTCTAAGGAGAATGTCATAGTGACGGAAATAACTTAACAACGGTTAGGAGTTCTGACGTGATACAACTCGCTTTGATTCTGAAGATGACTACCGCACAGGTTGTCGAAACGTCAGTCACTGTCAACAACAGTCCTAAAAAGAAATGAACTGGACCGTTGCTTTCAAACTTGAAAACATGTACCCTCTGAATTACCTTTGCATCCATAAAGCTCTACTCTCATTGAAATTTTGCCACGCCAACGAGTTGGTCGAAAACGGGTGTAACGCGCCTTGAATGGCGTACTCAAGCTATGAAGAACCACGGTATCACGATCATCATTCCCTGTAAAGATCTAACCGGAGCAAATAAACAGATTATTAGGAGTACATATTATTCACTCTACAACGCACACTTGTCTTGACTCAGGACCTAACCTTGAGTTAGTTCTGACTCGTGGTGTGTGTGTATTTGGGGGAAGGATTACAATCGAAAACGGACTATACAGGGATGCTTTCAGGGGCACCCAACGTCAATTTTCGGAAAATATCTGTTCGGAAGACTATTTGAGATCTAGAATTTTCGGAACATTTCTCGTAAAATTTCTTGCTTTCCTGTCTCCCCTAGGATTTTCGAACATCCAAAAAATGGTATAATTGCCCATTTTTAACGAATTTTTACTCTAAAAAGGTCACCTAGAATTTTCGGGAGCCTTTTTTCTGGCTGAAATTTTCGAAACGTAAGTTTTGATACCTACAATTTTCGGATCACTAGACTTTCAGCTAGGAAATCCGAACAGATGAAAAATTTTTAGGGGATAAAAATATGCCTGTATCTACCGTTTAAATACTAAAATACGTTTAAGAATGCTATGTTTACGTGGTTTTGAACTATGTTCTCGTTGGGTGCCCCTGTGCTTTGCTGGCCGGCTAAAGGTATTTTAAAAGTATAGGGATCTCACGAGTTGAAGGATAGGAAAATGGTAAGAATAATTACAATGTGGGTATTTTCAAGGGTCTTGCGAAGTATCCTGTGGGACCCTTAACGGATGATGTACTCTTGAATAATTTCAAGAAGTTTCTCAACGAGAAAAGCAAATTAAAGACGCTCGGTAGGTAAAGGGGAGGGTAGGGGAGGATTAGGGTTTTGAGCTCATGGTTACCGTATTTATTCGGTTAATCGCCCTGGGCGCTTATTACATTTTTGGACCTTGAGAGTGGGCGCTTATTCAAGGCGGGCACTTATTCGAGGCTGGGCGCTTATTAAATTTTCAACATTTTCAGCAAGTGTAGTATGTTTATTTTGCAGCAAAACAATAAATGCTAATAACAAAACGCGCAGATTTAACAAAGCAAGGTTTCCGCAAAATACTTTGAAGAAAACTCCGTCTTCGGGGAAGTCTCTTATCAGTACTTATTCAGTTTTGAGCGGGCTGGGGTGGGGGTAGCCGCTTATTTGAGTTTGAGTGGGAGGAGGAGAGACGTGGGGTGGGTTGGGCGCTTATTCAACGTGGGCGCTAATTCAAGGTTGGGCGCTTATTCGAATAAACACGGTAAGTGGCAGAGCATATGACTCGGCTCCGGAGCATTGAGCATCTCCACTCAGATCTCTTTGTTAGGTTTATATATAGAGGATATTACACAGTGGCGCGAAGATATGAATTTTATTTTCGAGTGGCAAATACAATTCATATCTTCAAGCCGCCGTGTAATTTTTTTTTTATTATATAGACAAAATGACATCGATAAAATAATAGAGGGAAATTACCAAAATTACGTCATCGATAAACTCACGTGTGAGTTTATGGAAAATAAACCAATCGGGTCCCGGATGTAGTTTTTAAGAATTTTACGAGTGGTATATTTTCCAGTAAAACACTCGTGTCTATATAATAAATTTATTTATTTATTTTCTCATGCCTTATATGTAGTTTGTCCTGGTTCTCTGTAGTGCTGGAAATTCAAAGTCTCATTACTGTACTGCAACATGTATTCCGTAACCCATTCATCCTTGTCATGTCTGCCTTGCGTTGCCACTGCTGTTACGGTAGCGTACAGGCCCCCAAGATCAATTTGAAGCCATTGATTTTCATCGTTTTTTTTAGCTGACCAGGCTCCCCATTTGCCTCCGTTTGCCGTGTAGTAAAGTCTGCCTCGGTTTGCTTTGTGATTAGGACCCCGCTCTGAAGAGGCACTGATTTGATCATCGCTAATACGATTGTTTTCCATTCCCAGATCATCTGCACATTCCAAATGTATCAATTAAATGCGTGTACAGTAAATTTTGGATTGGATTTGGATTTCGGGGACTGGATTCTGGATTCTTGTCAGAGGAATTCGGATTCGGGATTCCAATCGTTAGTGGGATTCCGGTTTCGTTGAGCCTTAATTGCAAAGCCCAGGATTCCACTAGCAAAACATATACCGGAATCCGTAATCCAGATTTCCTTACATGAGGCGTTGAAATATGATTTTAGTGGGCGTAACAATATGTGGGCTGATAGAGTAGGTTTACTTAAAATGGAGGGCAAGGCTGATCAGACAGCTAAGGGTTGGTAATTTACATTGATTTATTTGCCCAATTTTTCGACTAGACAAAACTAGTCTTCATCAGAGGCTAGAAAAGCTAAAATAAAGTATTACAGTAGTAGCAACGCACTACATTGTAAAGCTCTATACTATCTAATCCATTTTGTGGTTCCCACTACCACCTAAGGGTTACTTCCTTCTTTCTAGGATAGGTGTGTTCCACGAGAGTTACTTATAACCCTATTCAGGAGGAAACAATTGAAAGTTAATATATTTTTAAGGCCTAAAACTAGGCAAGCATTGACTGCATTTGTTTTACTTTGCGTTTTTTGTTTGGACATGAATTAGGAAAGGCGTAATTATTGCCACACTCCGCCCTTCCTCAAGCATCAGTTGGTCAGTGTTTTCATAACGGGAGTGAAATTGCAAATTTTACCTTTGCACCCATAGATTTCCACCCTCATGGATATGTGACCGTGCCAGGCTACTGGTAGAAAACGGATGTAGCGTGCCCTGATGGCACAACTGAGTTTGTGGTAGACCACAGTGTCCTAATCTGTGTTTCCAACAAACTCCTAACAAAATTTAAAAAAAAAAAGAAGACGAAATTGCTGAAAAACATCTTTTGATGAACATGACGCTTATTGATAAAAATTACTGAATACAAAAAGAGCGTGGAGACGTGGTGCTGGACGATTAACAAACAAACTTTAAGACGGTAAGGCTAATACCTTTACCCTTTAATATACCATTTTTGACAGAAATGGTACCCCTTTCGAATACCTTCTTATTGAGAAATGGTACCCCTTTCACATACCTTGTTTAGCACTTTGCATCTCTTTTAACTGTTAAATAATGCACTGGCTTTTAAATATGTATAAATCACAAAACCAGAAAGTTTCCTCGACGTTTTCAAAGCCATAAAGTGCATGCATCGATTAGCCCTTCTGGGTCCTTTTACAGACCACAAAAACATATTTCCCTTCCCTTTTATATACTTCAACTAGTGAAATCACAACCCTTTTATATACCTGAAAACTAAGAAAGGTACCGCTTTTGGGCGGGGCCTCCCCGTATGCGCCATTATAGGAAGTACCCATACCCTCGGGAATTGAAGCCTTGCCGTTGCGTCGTTTTCTTAGAAAAGACACTTTGCTCCACCTTGTCTATCTCAGTTCCCTCTCCCTTTCCCTATACTAGTTGTTCAAACGGTGGATAACACTTTCCACTGGGAAAATATGTCACTGGGGTCAGCCCAATTGGCTTTCCTAATAGCGGAGCTCTAGCGCGCGAAGCACCATTGGTAAGACAATGTGGTAATCTACCCAGCCGAGAAAATTATTGATAATCACGCGACCGTACACCGACCGCCCGAGAGACCGTCTGTCCGCACCACAGGCATACCAATGTAAAATAACTCAACTAACAGGTATGGCAACCAAAATGCAACTCGAGGTCATTTTGGCGGGAAATCGCATAGCCACCTGCGTCTTGTAAAACAGAGGCAGATAAAGAGTCGATAAAGACGAAAACGGAAAGCGCAAATTGTATCTGTATCCGTGTTGTCTAAAGCATTAAGCTTAGATTAATAGTCATGTCCACAAATTTGGAATATAGAGCAACAGAAAGACAGAGAAAAAGAGAGAGTAGGCGGCAGGCCAGCGAAACTCAATCAGAAAAAGGGTGACAGAGATCTTGAGCGAGAGATAAAAAACAAAGGAGAAGAACAAAATGAAAATTCCGTAACGGCGGTGAAAAAATGAGAAATGCCGCTTCGGAGTTCCAAATACTCTCACTTTCAAAATGAGGCTAAGTGTAAAAATGAGTTTTATTTGCATAAGGATAAAAAATCATTTTCATATCAATGGCTTTGCACTTAGCCTCGCTTGAAAACAGAGGCTTGGGGCAACTCGGAAGTGGCCTGTTGCTATCCTTTTAAAATGACGAAAAACGTGCAAGGTTTGGAGGTAGGTAGGTAGTTAGGTAGGTGGGTAGGTAGGTAGGTAGGTAGGTAGGTGGGCAGGGAGGTAGGTAGGTAGGTAGGTAGATAGGTAGCTAGCTAGGTAGGCAGGTAGGTAGGTAGGTAGGCAGGCAGGCATGTAGGTAGGTAGGTAGGTAGGTAACACTTAATTTAAAAAATTCATATGTGTACGTCTAGGATGGACACCATCTTACCCTTATTTTGCTGGATTGTTCATCCACGAAATATTGAAAACTGACGCCATCTCCGCTATACTGCACTTTGTATTTCGTTACCCACTGAGCGTAGTCATTTCTGCCTTGTGTTGCTAGGGCAGTAACCTTGGTGTGCGGATTACCCAAATCAACTTGAAGCCACTGAGGAACGTTATTATCTTTTGCTGACCATGATCCGCTTTTGCCTGGAACAGCTTTAAAGTAGAGCCTTCCCTGAGAGGCAGCGTGATTTTCAGCCCACTGCGAAGAAGCACTCATTTGTCTATCAGAGATGGCACCGCTTTCTACACCGAGAGCATCATGGCATTCTGGGATATAATTAAACTGATCAAAACCAAACAAACAGGGCAAACCATTTTGTCGGGTTCGTAAGACTTCTTTTCTGTGGCAAAGTTCTCTGAGGTATTAAGCAGGTTTAGGTGGCGAGAAGAAGGCTGACACCTCATAACGTTTGTGATCTCCGAATAGGAAACTTAAGTAACGAAGACCACGACCATGGGTAGGGAAAACGTCGCTAAAAAAAGTCAATTTACGTCCTTTTAAACTTTATAGCGTCTATTTGCACCCGCTCAATTTGTCAAATGCAGGCAATTTTTCGTGGAATTGAATTCCTAAGGACTTTATCCAGTTTCAAAACGAGAAAGGAAAATTCGTCGTTGTAAGTTTACGTCCTCTATAAAAAGCCGCATTAGGGGGTTTCACGTCGTAGTCGTGCGCGTGCAGTAAACGTCAAAGAAATGTACTAAAAAAGTGTGATGCACGTGCAAAGCTGTTGTTTTGCTCATAAAAACAATTGTTTTTTTGACGTTGTCGTATTCGCCGTCATCGTGGTTTCTTAGGGCCTGTTTACATGGAGTGGGGGACCCCGGTCTAGTGGAGTTGGTTTCTTTTCTTTTCACGCTCTGGGGGACACAAAACAAAAGAAACTTACCCCAGTAGACCGGGGTCCCCCACTCCATGTAAACAGGGTCTTCAGCTCCCTAATAACGTACAGTTAACAGAAAGATGCATGTTACACAAAGCCTTGTTACAAGTAATCTGATTAGCGACCTCTAGTAATATTCACTGACCTTTACACGGTCCAATGTCAATGCACTCACAATGGAATGAACCATGTTCATTCACACATTTCTCGTTATATGAACAATTATTCAAGCTGGAGGACCCACATTCGTCAACATCTAAACAACAAGCAAAAACATGTTAATGGTGACGCTCTGCAAGGGTAACTTTTAAAACAAAACATCCTTTCGTTCTCTAAACTGCGTAGGAACTAAAAATGATGCTAAAAATTTATACTCAAAAGTAATAACGTTGCGACTGGGAGTAGATATAATGAATAACAAAAAGGTTATTGAATATGATTAATGCACCTTTCCATTGTTTTGAAAAGATTGTTATTTTCAACAACTGGAAGACAGGTGGAGCAGGAGGTCATTATTAGGAATAATAACCCACTCTTCCATTTCAGTGGCCACAATAATGACCTGCTGGTTCTAAAACAATAGAAAGGTCCACTAAACCGGATAATGGCCTTCTTAAAAAATCAATCATAACCTCGCCCTACGCGCTCGGTCATTATTTTTAAGAAGCCATTGGAGCTGTTAGAATATTCCCCTTAAAATACTGACCTTTGCAGATAGAACCTTCTTTAACAAATCCGGGGAGACATTCACAACGAAAGGAACCAGGCTCATTTATGCATTTCATGCCCCCCGGCATACCTAGCTTGCAGTCGTGCAATTCCTCATGGCATTCATCAATATCTGTCAACATTGAACAAGAATGGCGATATAAAAAATGAAGTAGAAAAACTATTTTTTAGATCTACAGAAAATAAGAGTCAATCCATCGTAATTTGTATCAGTGGCTATTGTGAGTTTGCCAAAGAGTCTGTTTCGATGTTGTGTTCAACTGCATTGTCGGACACTATCGCTTCTTTAATAGTTATTTAGCGATACTCACGCTGACGTCACCTATTGATATTTTAAATGTGTCCACCAGAAGCGCATTAGTCCTTGTAACAAAAGTGGAAAGTTCTTTTCTTTCACTCATTGTCTGTAAACAGTGATGTTTCCTCTTGACTTTTGCAAGCTCGCCAGGAGTGTGAGTAAAAATTCGTCCCCAAGACGGCCCCACAATGCAGTTCAAAACAACCCCGACCCAGTCTCTCGCGAAATCAGTATCAAAATGGCCAATCTCTGAGCCTGATTAACAGACTAAGATTAAAGGTAATATCTCAATGGCACAAGATAAACGTGAAAACCAGACCAGGGACCCGCGCGCGCGCGCGCAGGCTACAGTAGAAAAGGGTGCACATTAATGCCCTTAGGGGCGCTTAAGCAAGCAAAGACGTTTTTAATTGAAGCATGTCAACCGGAAGTGCAGCCTACCAAATTTGTATCTTCAAGTGTGTTTACTCTTAAAGACACGATTTTGTCTAAACATTTGGACAGAAAAAACGCCTAGGAATACAAAACACCACTTCCTGTTGCCGTCCGTAGCTTAAAAACGCCCTTTTTAAAGCTCCCTCTTATAAAGTCGTCGGCGCCATTTACTTACTGGTGTAGAAAGAGGATGAAAAGCAAGACAATAGCTTTCTTCCCAGTGAAGATTTTCATGCACGTGGCCAGCATTTAGGCAAATTTAAGCGAGCAAAAGGAAGTGTTCAAACAAGAAAAGAATTCAACTTCCAGAAGAATTGTTCGGAATACCAACATGGCCGCCGTTTATATTGTTTTTGAACATCAATATCGCCGCCGTGACGTCATGTGAAATTACTCTATATTTGTAAGGGTGTAATGAACTACAAACTTAGGTCTCGAGCCTTCGTTAATGGCGAAGAATATAAGTTGAACTGTTTAATGCATCTAACTTCTGCATATTACCTGTACAGTTGTCGTTTACAAACTTGAACCCATCTCGACAGACACATCTGTAGCGTTTTTCTGTGAACCCAACTTCACATAACTCGTTTTCTCCTGGGCAGGGATCATCGTTAATTTGGCAAAAGTTCTGAGTTAAAAAGATACCATATTAGATGTTTTGTTAATTTGCAGCCTTAAATCTGATACTACATCTCAAAAGTTAATCCGCAATGTGGCTTGCACAGTCTATATCCTACAGCACCTTTATCACAATCTCCATTACCGTCGTTATCAGCACATCTCATTTATATCACTTCTTGGAATCGCTATTTTCAACATCACATCGTCAACATATCATCAAAATCATAACTATCGTCATCATCATTAATAACAATACCAAGAACAGAATTATGATACATCTGTTATCATCAGCATTGTCAACATCATTATCATCATCATTAGTATCCATAACAACAACAGCGCCAAAATCAACATCATCATCATCATCAGCAGCAGCAGCAGCAGTAGCAACAACAAAAAAAATCATCATCATCAGAACCATAATAATGATCTTCATCACCTCTATCACCATCATTGTCATCAATATTGTCACCATCATTCATCATTATCAGCAGCAGCATTAGCAATATGGTCATCATCATCAACATTACCATCACCATCATCATCATCATTATTACATGTATGCCCTGAATCGTTATCGTCATCATTCCGTACGTACGAACCAAAAGCCAGTTTTAACATACCTCAATAGCAAAGTGAATGTAATGTTCCTTCTTTTCCAGAGAGGACAGTGAAGGGCTCTCGTCAGTGGCATTGTTAAGTTCGCATGTTCTTGTATGAGCACCTCCAGGACCCACGTTAATAGACACGCATTTTGGTTCCAAAAAACATTTCACCCTGCAGCCCCCTTCATTGAGTACCTTTTCAGTTCTAATCACGCGATCTGGAAGCACTCTGTCTGGTATGGGTTCCTTGAATATTATGATACGGTTGTATTCTATCGACAAAACTGACATAAAAAGTAAAACATAGATCATGAGCCCATCGAAACAAATTCACTCTAGAAAATTGCCAAATTATATATACCTGGATTTTTGAAAACCGGGTTAGCAAAAATATAAACTCATTCTACTACTTGGCAATTTAAAACAACAAATTCAAAGGCCGATTAAAAGCCTTCATATGACGCCAGGCAGTAGGTTAATGGTCCCTAGAAGCATTCCAACGAGTCCAAATTTAAAATGACGCAAATTGTAGAACATTTATTCAGTAAACTGACTTCGCGAAGTTTCAAACCTGTGTCATTTCAGTCTAGAAATTTTTAAGTTGAGTGAGCTGCAGCGAAAGAGCGCCTGGTTAAGGCTTTCATAACAACTTAAATAGTTAGCAAAACACTACTTTTGTCGCGGTCCGATAAACAACAGGATTCCGCATGGAATAGACAACAAACTGAATGAAACATAGTTCGACATAGTGCACAAATTATCACCTTCCAGTATCTGCAAAAACCGGCCTATGGTGCAATGCCATTAGAGCCCGCTGAAACTAGACCTAGATCCAATTTTCCTCAGTCGAGAGTTGCTTTTCCAAGGTACAATCAGCTAAGCTAAACAACGACGAACAATCTTAATGACTGGCACAGAATATTTTGGAGAAACCACCGTTCAACCACGCGATCACATACCTGTCAACACCATGCGGGAATCACACACTTTCGCGGCACTGATAAGACTATCCACAACCACGCATAATCTTCTCACGTTTAACATAAGCGAAATATCATCGAATAACTCAGAAAGACTCAGCCTATTGTTAGATAAACACCTCTGGACTTTCTCTTACACTCGTCTTATTCCAGTTCCCGGATGTAAAGTCATACGGTCGCCCGATCACCTTAGCCTTGTTGTTTTCATGAACGTTCACATGCAAATTTTGCTCTCACCTAATTCATTTGACTCCTAAGAGCCTGTTCCCGAGGCCAAAGACTTAGTGGTCACCTTAGAAAAGCGAACAATATCGTACCTTTCTGTCTCAGCCCGGATCAGGGCGATTGATCCGTTTAGCCAAATGAAACGAGAACTGTATTAAATACAGTGTATAATACGATATTGGACGATGTAGACTCTGCGAATTGTAATAACTTTGTCCCATCGCAGCCACATGATGCTCTTCGGGAAACTTTTCTCAAGGTGACCAATATATAAAACTAAACTGCTAAGCGGCACCGAAACCAACTGTCACTTCTGTTAAAGAAAGAATTGTGTGTAGGAACAAAAATAGGAAGGGGGGGGGGGGGGGGGGGGGGTTAAGATAGTAATTCTGTCATGGGACAAGCCAAAAAAATACGGCATAAGCAAAAAACACAGTAAACAAGCTATTAGACAAGTTAAGAAAAATTACAAAATGTTTGCTAACCCGGTTTTCATAACTCCAGGTAGATATATACGAATTTTACACCTCCGCCATCCAAATGCCGTATCATCATATATCTCTACAGCTGCATGTTGTAAATTTATGTGGTTATTTTGTCTTCAACATAATAGCTCTGCAGTTTTTTTTCTCTAAAGAATGAAGATTTTTAAAGGCCTTTTATCTTGTTTTCTTCTCATTTCAAAGAACTTAAACGCATATTGATAGAATCTTAACTTCTTTTTTGTAAATTAGTGCTTGCAGTGACATTCTCAAACTCATTAATAATTCATTAAGAAAATACAAAGGAAATTAATGTTTAATGAGTGTTTGGAAATCGGATGAAACACTGCTTAGTATTTGCATCCTTAATTTCTCCTTCAAAAATGATTTTGTTTGAGAAGAAATATCAAACATTCGACACAGTGTTTCATCACCAGATGAAACACCCCGAAGTTCGTCAAAAATACTCCGCTGCGCGTCGTATTTTCAACTCTCTTCTTGGTGTTTCATCTGGTGATGAAACACTGCATCTCATGTTTGATATATTACATTCTTTTTTATTAAAATTGGTAAATTTGAGTGATTGAAAAACTGTTTCCCCGTTTGCAGCATCTAGTACTTTTTTTTTTTCTGCGAGGAAAAACCTGAACATTTTACGCTGAAAAACGCACCCATTTAACTAAAGGGAAATTTACAATTATTGTATATTTTATGGTTTACAGGCTATTATTTAGGTTAAGGGTTTTACATATCATACAAGTTTGTCGGATTATTGAAATACGAAAAAACAATAAAAGTTCAAAAATTGAAAAGATTGTCTGCAGATGGGAACAAAACTTACCAGTACATAAAGAAGCACAAAAAATAAGCCAAGTAATCCATGCAAGTAAAAGAAACGAATTTATAGACGCCATGAAAGTTCACTTAACTAGTTGCCGTAGAACTGGTGTCGGGCTGAACTATCTCCTTTTTTAATATTACCTGTTTTGCGCTGTTTATTCATTAATAAAGCATTTCGAAATTAGAAACGCCCTTGTCTAAGCCCACGTCTTGGTAAAAATGGAATTTTTTAAAGTAAGTAAGGAAGGATTTTTGCAAACTGTGCGTAAACTAATTAAAATTTTATTCAACTAACAGGGAGCTCAGTGCCTTTAAGAGTCAGTTATCAACGTCAAATGTCCCGTCCTTTCTCGTCTCTCTAGTTTTCATTCGTCAAAAACAAAGTAATGAAGAAGGGCGAATTACCATGACCATGAGAACTCAATTAAAAAAGGTTATGATAAATATTTATTGATTGGCAGGCACTAGGGGTTTGGCAGGTGATATTGGTTTCTTTTGTTTTCTTCTATTTAATTGTTTTTTTGTTTTCATAACATAGCCACCGGAATCATACAGTGAAAGGCAAACATCTATGCCACTCAGTGCTTTTAAGTTTTAATGCAGGACCCATCTACGTGTATATTAAGTATTTATCAGATACTTACACATAGGACATTGAAGCTGTGTTTTTCAACAATTTCAAGTCAATACAAATCACCGTGGAAACCAACTTACCCTTAAGATACTAAACAAATACTTAAATTAGGAGGTACGATTTGTAGATCATTCCTTCCTCAAACAATACTTACATGAATCAAACTACACACAAGGTTGCAGTAATTCCTTAATGGTTATTCTTCAAAAGGCATTGGGTCGACTCTCGTATATCTTGCATGGAAGTTGCAACAATAAGCATTGTCAAAACTTGACATACAAAAGACACTGCAGTTTTGAAGGTAGCGGAATATCAGTAAGTATTATGAGTACCGTATTTATTCGATTAACCACCCTGGGCGCTTATTAAATTTTTGGACCTTGAGAGTGGGCGCTTATTCGAGGTGGGCGCTTATTCGAGGCTGGGCGCTTATTAAATTTTCACCATTTTCAGCAAGTGTACTATGTTTATTTTGCAACAATACAATAAATGGTAATAATAAATCTCGAAGATGTAACATAGCAAGGTTTCTGTAAAATACTCTGAAGAAAACTCCGCCTTCGGGCAAGTACTTATTTAATGTTTTTTGGGTGGGAGGGACCAGAAAGGGAGTGGGGTAGGGGTGGGCGCTTATTTGAGTTTGAGTTTGAGGGGGTGGGAGGCAGGGTGGGGTGGGCGCTAATTCGAGGCTGGGCGCTTATTCAATTTTTCTGCCTTCGGGATGGGCGCTTATTCGAGGTGGGCGCTAATTCGAGGTTGGGCGCTTATTCGAATAAATACGGTATTAGGAACGTTTAGTATTTAAGAAAAGGTCCAGATAAGAATGATAGCAACAACGGCAACGAACATGTTGGAATGCAAAAAAGGTGCTAACTTTTCTTTTGTCTGTACTTACTTCTGATTGGCGTAAACAGCAAAAGTTAACAAAACTTCATAAAGCAGTACATATAGAGTGTTTTCACATGACGTCACGGCGGCCATATTGGTGTCCCAAAACAATGAAACGGCGGCCATGTTGGTGTCCCAAACCAGTCCTCTGGGAGTTGAACTCGTTTCTTATGCAAACGCTTTCTTTTGTTCCAATAAATTTGCATATATGCTGGCCACGTGAGTGAAAACACTCTATATTCATCCTTACTTTCCAACCATCTTCGATATAACAAAATCTTGCCTCAGTTTGAATAACAAAAAAATCCTATGTGGGAAAAATGTAAAATTGTAAACTTTTCTTGGCTATTGTTTTCAACTCTTGTGATTGGTCAAAATCGTTTAACACAAAAAACACCCTTTCAGAGTGGATTGTAAATGCATTTTATTGCTTTAACGCCCTTCATGTAGGTTTATGCATGCTCTGTGTAAAAATGAGAACATTCCTATGTGGGGAAAGCACCGTTGCCGCATAACAAAAGAAATTGCTATCCACCTTACCCGGATCATTACTTAATCATTGACAGAAGGTGTAAAAAAGGCAGATGTGATATGCCGAGGTGATAATAGGGAGCTTTAGCACCGCGCATGGCGACGGAGGCGGAAACGTCACTTTAAAAATCAATTCGCGTTTTTTCAGACTTTTCCGCGTTTATTCCAGTTCGCCTGAAATGTTAAAGTGGGCGAATTTCCCGGGAGTTGATTTCTTGGGGACCACACTAAAATTTAGAAAGAGAAAGAAAAATTCGTCCTCGCTTGTTTACGTCCTCCATAAAACGTGAAATTCTGCATTTTCACGTCGTAGTCGTGTAGAAACGGCAGAGAAACGTACAAGAAAAGTGTGATGCACGTGCAAATTTGTTGTTTTGCTTAATAAGGCTATTGCTTTTTGGACGTTCTCGTTGCCGTCACCGTCGCCGTCGCTGTTGTTAAAGCTTCCTAGTGCACAATGGGCTCCTGCAAATATATAGATTTAGCCGAAGCTAACGGCGAAGCTCCAATTACTATGGAAAAACATAAGACATATCCAAGGCAAAAAAAATGCTAACGCCCGGGGGTCAGCCCGGGCTGGGGGGGGAGGGTGGGTGCAGCTGGAATTGACTGATGCATAAATGACATTTAACACCTGGAATCAAGCAACAAATTTATTCCGTTTAGAACCAAAAACTCTAATTATCATTCGTTGCAAATGTTTCTACCTTTTCAACTAAAACAGGGCAGAGATCCTTTTTTCAGTTATAGAAATGTTAATATATATGAAAATTTATTTAACATTGAAATTAAGCTTAGCTAATGTTTAAATAATTTTAAGCGCAATTTAAGAAAGTATCTTTTAAAAGACCTTTTAAGATGAGCTGCGCTGTCACCAGTTTTAGCTTGTTTTTAATGCACGGTTTTTTAACTCACTTTTACTTGTTAATTATTATTACAAATTGTCACTGAGATGTCAAGAAAGTACTATATTAATCTATAATCTATCATTAAATTTCGCCTTGTAATATGAATGCTTTACAAAACTCATTGGTGATGAGAATTAAGGACATGATCACATATACAGTGTAGATAAATCGAATCGATACTTCAAAAGAATTAATCAAATTCTTGCTACTACCTCTATAGAAAACGTATAGGGAATATGAATTTTGATACTGCTCGGTTTAAACTTAGACGCTTTTATTGAGATTGGGTACACTATCTCGTAGACTACGAGTAGTCCCCATTTTTCCTCGGGGAAAGTAGAGCGAGCGAAACGCGAGCGCGCGTGAAAATCACCCCACGCGAGAAAAGGCGACACGCGTGAGGTGATTTTCACGCGCGCTCGCGTTTCGCTCGCTCTACTATCCCTGAGGAAAAATGGGGACTACTCGTAGTCTAACCATCTCGAGAGGCTTAAACGTTTCACAAATAATTCTTCTTGTATTATCTAAGTCACTTTTCGCTGTCTACAGACTAAGAGGGATTAACAGTTTGCTGACTAGAACTCTGCTTCACCCCATGTATGGAAATTCAAGACAGTCTTGAATTCTGGAGGGATTCCAGGAGGTGGTTTCCGAATTCTTTGCCAGATGACTTTGATTCTGGCCATGGACGCCAATCGTTAGTGGGATTCCGGATTCGTTTTGAGCTGTATTCCAGATTCCAGAGCTCAGGATTCCGGATTCTTCAGGCAAATATTTCCTGGATTCCGGAATCAGAATTCCCTTAAATGGAGTGATCCACTGGTAGCCACTTGGTCCAACCTCGTTCCCAGGGAAGGGAAAAAGCCCTGGGAACGAGGTTGCACTTGGTCTTGTTTAGTCGATGAGATCGAGTGTCTACACGAATCCCGAGTTTGTATCAATATTGTGCGGTGATAAGCGCATTTTGCTTCTGACTTTTCCTAGGATGCCAGACGCAAACTCGCCCCCAGGGCGCTTTTTCCTGGCTTTGGAGGTGGGGCCACATACAAAGCCAGGGAAAAGCGCCCTGGGGACGAGGTTGGGCCAGACGGAGAAGTTCCCACCATACTCCTGCAGACTGCTTTTAATCACTACATTGGTCGAGTGACTACATCGTGGGAAAACCGGTCAATCTATTCTCATTATTGCTATTGTATCTATCACTGCGAACAACAAACCTTTTCTAGATGTGGTACACCATTGATTTTGTCTTTTGCAATGAGTCATCTTTGTAACTAAGCCGATATATATCCTTACCTTCAGTTACAGACCTAAAAGTTCCTCTATTATGTATTGTAAAGCTATATACCCAAGTGATCTCTGATTACTGACAAATGATGATTGCTGTGCTAAAAATAAAGTTGTTTCTAGAGTCTTAGCACCTGCACGTTCTTGGTAGCATTTCAATCGTACAACGCATAGACGTCAACGCATATCTTACCACTGTTATCATCGTCACAAGATAAACTTGGTTTACTCAGCAAGGCTTCAGTATACCAAACTTTGAATTCCTGTCCATTAGACACGGATATTGGAGACGGAAGATGGTTAAACAGGAGTTCCGTCGAGTTAACATCCATACCCTCGATCTTGTACGAGTATTTTATACAGTTGCCATCTCTGTATTCTGCCAGCGGGAGAACACTGTTGTTCTCGTATGTTATTACAGTAGACAGTGTTTGATTATCATAACTGGGGTGTGGGCAGCCCCAAAAGGTTGCTGGTATGTATGGTGCACACTTTAATGATCCTCTTCGGTGAACAAGTTTAAACGTGTGGATGAGTCCCTGTTTGGTGATGCGAAAACTTCCATGCGAGTTTTTAGCTTTGTAGCAGACTGTTTCTTTGTTCATCTTTTTCCAGTCTGAAAGGAAATGTTAAAACAACAACAAAAAAATTGAAAAAGGTACAATTTTGTAGTATGAATTTATTTTTTTCTTTTTTAAATCGCATGGTAAATCAGTCACGTTGCCGACAAGGTGCGATACATACATTTCATTCCGAGCGAAGCTCGGCGCTCCGTAGCGACTTTATAATCTTGTCGCGCGCAGTCTGCTAACCGCGCGTGGTCTTAGCCAGCTGCGAAATTCGAGGCTTCATTATGAATCTATGCTTGGTATCCGCCAGTGACGTCATGGAGCATTTTGCGTTTCCAGGCAACATAGACTTCGCCGCCGATGACCAAGGCGCATTTTGATGTGTTTATTCACGGTTAGTGTAAAACGTAGACTGCGGACTGCGGACTGCGGACTGGAGACAGCGGACCAGGGGTAAAATGCAGACTACAGACTGAGAGTAAAACGCAGGCTGGGGTAAAATGCAGACCGAGTATAAACTGTAGTCGCAGAAGGGTTTACGGGCAAATAAAGTCCCGCAAAATACATGTAAACAAACACTTTAATACTTGATGACATATATCTGCTTTCACAAATCCATTCATTCTTCTCTGGAACTTCGTGGACGACCCAAAAACATAATCGCAGTCGTGAACCTTTTTTTTTTTCGTCCGAGCATGGATAATAGATAGACTTTATTTTCTATTATCCATTGTCCGAGAGACCTCATGCTCCAGTTTTCGATACACGTGACCGTGAATTGGTACAACACGATGTTTACGCTTAAATAAAAGCTGCTGACCCAAATACTGTACGGAAAGAATTGGGAGTAAATCATTTCAACAACAAAGAAAGATGTTCTGCGGGAAATTTGGATGACCTTCTATGAAAGTATTGCAAATCTAGGTAGGCGGACGTAAGCTGTTCGGACGTTCACTGAAACTTCTGGCGAATGTGCAATGTACTTCGACAAAGAAGCGAGGTGTGCAACTGATACCAGCTAGCTAATTCACCTAGCCTGTAAAGCAGGCTTATTTTGCTGGGCGATCGATTTGGACTTTCGAGTGACCGAGAGTTGGGGAGAGTCAGAAAATGATTCAATACAATAAAACGCTTGCTCTGCAGGCTATAATTCACCTATTTGGAGAAGAAGGAGCACAAATGTTTAAAAAGTCTGCAGTCGATCTTAATTCTGCATTTTACCCCTAGCCTGCATTTTACTCAGGGGCACCCAACGACAATTTTCGGAAAAATATCTGTTCGGAAGACGATTTGAGATCTAGAATTTTCGGAACATTTGTTGTAAAATTTCTTGCTTGCCTGCCTCTCCTAGCATTTTCGGACATCTAAAAAATGGTATAATTGCCTATTTTTAACGGAATTTTACCCTAAAAAGGTCAACTAGAATTTTCGGGAGCCTTTTTTCTGGCTAAAATTTTCGAAAAGGTAAGTTTTGATCCCTATAATTTTCGGATCACTTGACTTTCAGCTAGGAAATCCGAACAGATGAAAAATTTTTAGGGGATAAAAATATGCCTATATCTACCGTTTAAATACTAAAATACGTTTAACAATTCTATGTTTAAGTGGTTTTGAACTATATTCTCGTTGGGTGCCCCTGTTTACTCTCAGTCTGCAGTCTGCATTTTACACTCAGTCTGCATTTTACCCCTGGTCCGCAGTCTGCGTTTTACACTGACCGGTTTATTCATCGTCTGTGAAACAAAGTTTACCATCGGTGAATCAGGAACAATTTCCCATGCAAATGGCACACAAGCACAACAAGTGGCTGCAAATCCTCGCCCAGGAAGATTTTCCCCCGAAACTCCTCTGGAGCGAGAACGCCGACTTCAAATTCAGCGTGAACAACGAAGGAGAAGACGTCAACAAGAAACCGCGGAGCGGAAGGAACATCGCTTAGCACAGCGAAGGCAACGCCGACAACAAGAGACAGAGGAACAGGAGATTGGAATCAGAGGCATTGTGATCGTTTTACACTATCGAAAACCCAGATTTCTTAGTTTGCCGGTTTCCCCGCCGATATATAGATCAAAGTCTGCAAAGTTACGGCCCGAAGAATAATAATTTTCAAGCGAACTGCACCGGGCCATATTTGTTCTTTGTTTTTTTCTTTTCCTAAATCCGGACGCAGAAATAATGCTAAATCTGCTTTTCAATACACTGTTAACAATAACACCACATAATACGCAAAAAAGAAGAAGAAAAAAAGAAAGAACAACGTATGGACCTTTACGACGATATTCGCGGTTGGTCACCCATCCAGTTCGTAACCCTGACCGACAGGGTTTAACTTGAGTGCCGTTACCACACCGAGTTTCGCGAGGGTTATTGCGAGATACGTATTTCTAGTATATACTTTTATTATATACATACTGAGAAATACTCACCAAAAAGCTATGTCGTAAATTTTCGTACGCAAATTAGTTATAGCCAATCAGAGGAGCGAACGATGGTTTTCACACGTGAAAAAAACGATACGTCCAATCAGAATCGCGAACGATGTTTTTTCACGTGTGAGAAAAATGATATGTCCAATCAGAAGCCACAGAGGTGTGCGAGTTTCGCGCCAAAATTCCCGCCTTTTATTGCAGCTTGCAGCGCCGCTTCGCACACATTTATCAACGAGAAAAGTTTTACTCAAGGAGTTTTTCTCGCTAAAAAAGTGGAAAACATTTCGGAAATGGAGTGGAATAGTTTCGTTTGTTTCACTGTCGATAAAAAAATACGGTAGAGAGCCGGCGAAACAACAGCGGAAAGGGATAAACAGAACGAGACGTAAGCTTTTGTTGTGCTTTTTGTCGGAGCTACTTTGCCTCTCATTTAAGCTTAAGCTTATATTGAAACCGGCCATTTTACTTAAATTCACTCATTTTCAATTGTGCATTGAGAACAAACAGTTAAGATTACTTATAGTTCTTGGATTAAACCTCATATCCTCACCGTCATTTATGTTTTTAACAAACGTTTTTACTAAAAAGCTGATACTTCGTTTTCGTTGTCATTTTGCGGTAAGTGTGTAGCGGCAAATTTTAGCATTTTTGAAAGATTTAAAATAAAAAGGCCCGCAAAATGATGAATGACTCAGTATGTATATAATAAACACAATACCACATGGAAAGTGCTTTGTACGGTATTTACGCACTCGTTGTTTTTGTATCAGAAATCTTACTCGTTCGCTGCGCTCACTCGTTCGATTTCTGATACGTCAACAACTCGTGCGTAAATACCGTATGCCAGCACTTTCCATGAAGTATTCTCTATATACTTGCCCGGTAAAATCTTATCACTATTAAATTATAATTAAGAACTCTATAATTTAAAATAATAATAATAACGATGAAGTGCAAGACTTTACGTACACCAATGGCGGAAGGAGTCAAAAGGTTAGCAGTGCGCACGCTTGAATAAGCGCCATCTTGGCGAGAAAAAGGCTACGAGTCAGTTTTAACGAGAATATATAGTGACGGAAATAAATTAACAACGGTTAGGAGTTCTGACGTGATATGCGATACAACTCGCTTTGACTCTGAAGATGACTACCGCACAGGTTGTCGAAACGTCAGTCACTGTCAACAACAGTCCTAAAAAGAAGTTAAGTGAACTGGACCGTTGCTTTCAGACTTGAAAACATGTACCTTCTTAATTACCTTTGCATCCATAAAGCTCTACTCTCATTGAAATGTTGCCTTGCCAACGAGTTGGAAGAAAACGGATGTAACGCGCCTTGAATGGCGTACTCAAGCTATGAAGAACCACGGTGTCACGATTATCATTCCCTGTAAAGATCTAACCGAAGGAAATAAACAGATTATTAGGAGTACATAATTATTATTCACTCTACAACGCACACTTGTCTTGACCTAACCTTGAGTTGGCAATTCGTGGTGTGTGTGTGTGTTTGGGGGGAGGTTTCCAATCGAAGACGGACTATACTAGGACGCTTTGCTGGCCGGCTAAAGGTATTTTAAAAGTATAGGTATCTCACGAGTTGAAGAATAGGAAAATGGTAAGAATAATTCCAATGTGGGTATTTTCAAGGGTCTTGCGAAGTATCCTGTGAGACCCTCAACGGATGATGTACTCTTGAATAATTTCAAGAAGTTTCTCAACGAGAAAAGCGAATTAAAGACGCTCGGTAGGTAAAGGGGGGGGGGGGGGTACGTGGAGGGTTAGGGGTTTGAGCACATGGTTATCGTATTTATTCGATTAACCGCCCTGGGCGCTTATTAAAGTTTTGGAGCTTGAGAGTGGGCGCTTATTCAAGGTGGGCACTTATTCGAGGCTGGGCACTTATTAAATTTTCAACATTTTCAGCAAGAGCAGTATGTTTATTTTGCAACAAAACAATAAATAGCAATAACAAAACGCGCAGGTTTAACAAAGAAAGGTTTCCAAAAAAATACTTTGAAGAAAACTCCATCTTCGGGGAAGTCTCTTATCAGTACTTATCCAGTTTTGGGCGGGCTGGGGTGGGGGTGGGCGCTTATTTGAGTTTGAGTGGGAGTGGGAGAGAGGTGGGGTGGGGTGGGCGCTTATTAACTTTTTCTGCTTTTAGGATGGGCGCTTATTAAACGTGGGCGCTAATTCAAGGTTGGCCGCTTATTCGAATAAATACGGTAAGTGGCAGAGCATATGATCCTCCGGAGCACTGAGCATCTCCACTCAGGACTCTTTGTTAGGTTTATATATATATTTATTTATTTATTTATTTATTTTCTCATGCCTTATATGTAGTTTGTCCTGGTTCTCTGTAGTGCGTGAAATTCAAAGTCCAGTTACTGTACTGCAACATGTATTCCGTAACCCATTCATCCTCGTCATGTCTGCCTTGCGTTGCCACTGTTGTTACGGTAGCGTACAGGCCTCCAAGATCAATTTGAAGCCATTGATTTTCATCGTTTTTCTTAGCTGACCAGGCTCCCCTTTTGCCTCCGTTTGCCGTGTAGTAAAGTCTGCCTTGGTTTGCTTTGTGATTAGGACCCCGCTCTGAAGAGGCACTGATTTGATCATCGCTAATACGATTGTTTTCCATTCCCAGATCATCTGCACATTCCAAATGTATCAATTAAATGCGTGTACAGTAAATTTTGGATTGGATTTGGATTTCGGGTACTGGATTCTGGATTCTGGATTCTTGTCAGTGGAATTTGGATTCGGGATTCCAATCATTAGTGGGATTCCGGTTTCGTTGAGTAGTAATTCCGGATTCCAAAGCCCAGGATTCCACTAGCAAAACATTTACCGGGATCCATAATCCAGATTTCCTTACCTGGGGCGATGAAATATGATTTTACGGGGCGATAACGTCAACAATTTATGGGCTGATGGAGCAGGTTCACTTAAAATTAAAGGCAAGGCTGATCGCACAGCTAAGGGTTGGTAATTTACATTGATTTATTTGCCTAATATTTCGACTAGACAAAACTAGTCTTCATCAGGGGCTAGAAAAGCTAATTGTAGCAACGCACTACATTGTAAAGCTCTATAGAGTGTTTTCACTCACGTGGCCAGCATCTATGCAAATTTATTGAAACAAAAGAAAGCGTTTGCATAAGAAAAGAGTACAACTCCCACGGGATTGGTTTGGGACACCAACATGGCCGCCGTGACGTCATGTGAAAACACTCTATACTATCTAATCCATTTTGTGGTTCCCACTCCCACCTAAGGGTTACTTCTTTCTTTCTAGGATGGGTGTGTTCCACGAGAGTTACTTATGACCCCATTGAGGAGGAAACAATTGAAAGATAACATATTTTTAAAGTTTAAAACAAGGCAAGCATTGACTGTATTTGTTTTACGTTGCATTTTTTGTTTTGGACATGAATTAGGAAGGGCGTTTTTACTGCAACACTCCCCCCTTCCTCAAGCAGCAGTTGGTCAGTGTTTTGATGACCGGAATGAAATTGCAAATTTTACCTTTGCACCCATAGATTTCCACCCTCATGGATATGTGATCGTGCCAGGCTACTGGTAGAAAACGGATGTGGCGTACCCTGATGGCACAACTGAGTTTGTGGTAGACCACAGTGTCCTGATCTGTGTTTCCAACAAACTCCTAACAAAATTTTAAAAAAAAGAAGACGAAATTGCTGAAAAACATCTTTTAATGAACATGACGCTTATTAATAAAAATTACTGAATACAAAAAGAGCGTGGAGACGTGGTGCTGGACGATTAACAAACAAACTTTAAGACGGTGAGGCTAATACCTTTACCCTTTAATATACCATTTTTGACAGAAATGGTACCCCTTTCGAATACCTTCTTATTGAGAAATGGTACCCCTTTCACATACCTTGTTTAGCACTTTGCATCTCTTTTAACTGTTAAATAATGCACTGGCTTTCAAATATGTATAAATCACAAAACCAGAAAGTTTCCTCGACGTTTTCAAAGCCATAAAGTGCATGCATCGATTAGCCCTTCTGGGTCCTTTTACAGACCACAAAAACATATTTCCCTTCCCTTTTATATACTTCAACTACTGAAATCACAACCCTTTTATATACCTGAAAACTAAGAAAGGTACCGCTTTTGGGCGGGGCCTCCCCGTATGGGCCATTATAGGAAGTCCCCATCCCCTCGGGAATTAAAGCCTTGCCGTTGCGTCGTTTTCTTAGAAAAGACACTTTGCTCCACCTTGTCTATCTCAGTTCCCTCTCCCTCTCCCTATACTAGTTGTTGAAACGGTGGATAACACTTTCCACTGAGAAAATATGTCACTGGGGTCAGCCCAATTGGCTTTTCTAATAGCGGAGCTCTCGGGCGCGAAGCGCGCTCAGCGGAGCACCATTGGTAAGAAAATGTGGTAATCTACCCAGCCGAGAAAATTATTGGTAATCACGTGACCGTACACCGACCGCACGAGAGACCGTCTGTCCGCACCACAGGCATACCAATGTAAAATAACTCAACTAACAGGTATGGCAACCAAAATGCAACTCGAGGTCATTTTGGGGGGAAATCGCATAGCCACCCGCGTCTTGTAAAACAGAGGCAGATAAAGAGTCAATAAAGACGAAAACGGAAAGCGCAAATTGTATCTGTATCCCTGTTGTCTAAAGCATTAAGCTTAGATTAATAGTCATGTCCACAAATTTGGAACATAGAGCAACAGAAAGACAGAGAAAAAGAGAGAGTAGGCGGCAGGCCAGCGAAACTCAATGAGAAAAAGGGTGAAAGAGATCTAGAGCGAGAGATAAAAAACAAAGGAGAAGAACAAAATGAAAATTCCGTAACGGCGGTGAAAAAATGAGAAATGCCGCTTCGGAGTTCCAAATACTCTCACTTTCAAAATGAGGCTAAGTGTAAAAATGAGTTTTATTTGCATAAGGATAAAAAATCATTATCAGATCAATGGCTTTGCACTTAGCCTCGCTTGAAAACAGAGGCTTGGGGCAACTCGGAAGTGGCCTGTTGCTATCCTTTTAAAATGACGAAAAACGTGCAAGGTTTGGAGGTAGGTAGGTAGTTAGGTAGGTAGGTAGGTGGGCAGGGAGGTAGGTAGGTAGGTAGGTGGGTAGGGAGGTAGGTAGGTAGGTAGGCAGGTAGGTAGGTAGGCAGGCAGGCATGTAGGTAGGTAGGCAGGTAGGTAGGTAACACTTAATTTAAAAATTTCAAATGTGTACGTCTACGGTGGGTACCATCTTACCCTTATTGTGCTGGGTTGTTCTTCCATGAAATATTGAAAACTGACGCCATCTCCGCTATACTGCACTTTGTATTTCGTTACCCACTGAGGGTAGTCACTTCTGCCTTGTGTTGCTAGGGCAGTAACCTTGGTGTGCGGATTACCCAAATCGACTTGAAGCCACTGAGAAACGTTATTATCTTTTGCTGACCATGATCCGCTTTTGCCTGAAACAGCTTCAACGTAGAGCCTTCCCTGAGAGGCAGCGTAATTTTCATCCCACTGCGAAGAAGCACTCATTTGCCTATCAGAGATTGCACCGCTTTCTACACCGAGAGCATCATGGCATTCTGGGATATAATTAAACTGATCAACATCAAACAAACAGGGTAAACCGTTTTGTCGGGTTCGTAAGACTTCTTTTCTGTGGCAAATTCTTCTAAGGTATTAAGCTGGTTTAGGTGGCGAGAAGAGGGCTGACACCTCATAATGTTTGTGATCTCCGAATAGGAAACTTATGTAACCGGCGAAGACGACGAAGGCAGGGAAAACGCCGCTAAAAAAAAAATCAATTTACGTCCTTTTAAACTTTATCGCGTTTATTTGCACTCGCTTAATTTGTCAAATGCAGGCAATTTGTAGTCGTGCAGTAAACGTCAAAGAAATGTACTAAGAAAGTGTGATGCACGTGCAAAGCTGTTGTTTTGCTCACAAAACAATTGTTTTTTGACGTTGTCGTTTTCGCCTTCGTCGCTACTTAAGCTCCCTTACCCTGCGTAGCATGGCGGTTTCGGGTGCACCATTGAGCAGCCAAGCCGCCAGAAAAATAATCAAGTTGCTTCCGCCTCAATCTCCTTGCAGTTTCTCTGCCCTCGCTCGCCTTTATTATTTAGCGCGCCCAACCAAAACCGCCATGCTACGCAGGCTAAAGTTCCCTAATAACGCACAGTAAACAGAACGATGCATGTTACACAAAGCTTTGTTACAAGTAATCTGATTAGCAACCTCCAGTAATATTCACTGACCTTTACACGGTCCAATATCAATGCACTCACAACGGAATGAACCATGTTCATTCACACATTTCTCGTTAGGTGAACAGTTATTCAAACTGGAGGACTCACATTCGTCAACATCTAAACAACACGCAAAAACATGTTAATGGTTACGGTCTGCGAGGGTAACTTTCAAAACAAAACATCTGTTCGTTCTCTAAACTGCGTAGGAACTAAAAATGAGGCCAAAAATTTATAGCCAAAAGTAATAACGTTGTGAGTCTGGGAGTAGTTATCATGAATAATAAAAAGGTTATTGAATCATTCAACATAGTATGTTTAATGCACCTTTTCATTGTTATGAAAAGGTTATTATTTTCAACAAATGGATCGAAGGAGCTGGTCACGGAAGACAGGTGGAACAATTAGGAATAATAACCCACTCTTCCATTTCAGAGGTCATAGTAATGACTTGCTGGTTCTAAAACAATAGAAAGGTCCACTAAACCGGATAATGCCCTTCTCAAAAAAATCAATCATAACCTCGCCCTACGCGCTCGGTCATTAGTTTTAAGAAGGCATCGGAGCTGTTAGAATATTCCCCTTACAATACTGACCTTTACAGATAGTACCTTCTTTAACAAAACCGGGGAGACATTCACAACGAAACGAACCAGGCTCATTTACGCATGTCATGCCCCCCGGCATACCTAGCTTGCAGGTGTGCAAATCCTTAGCGCATTCATCAATATCTGTCAACATTGAATAAGAATGGCGATTTTAAAAATGAAGTAGAAAAACTATTTTTAGATCTACAGAAAATAAGAGTCAATCCATCGTAATTTGTATCAGTGGCTATTGTGAGTTTGCCAAAGAGTCTGTTTCGATGTTGTGTTCAACTGCATTGTGGGACACTATCGCTTCTTTAATAGTTATTTAGCGATACTCACGCTGACGTCACCTATTGATATGTTAAATATGCATTAGTTCTTGTAACAAAAGCGGAAAGTTCTTTTGTTTCACTCAGTGCCTGTAAACAGTGACGTTTCCTCTTGACTTTTGCAAGCTCGCACAGGAGTGTGAGTAAAAATTCGTTCGCAAGACGGTCCCACAATGCAGTTCAAAAAAACCCTGACCCAATTTCTCGTGAAATCAGTCTCAAAATGGCCAATCTCTGAGCCTGATTAACAGACTATGATTCAAGGTAATATCTCAATGGCACAAAATAAACGTGACAACCAGACCAGAGACCCATTTCGCGCGCAGGCTACAGTAGAAAAGGGTAACCTCCCCTTATGAAAGGAACTTAATCCCTGCACCTTAATGCCCTTAGGTAGCTTAAGCAAGCAAAGACGTTTTTAATTGAAGCATGTCAACCGAAAGTGTAGCCTACCAAATTTGTATCGCCAAGTGTGTTTACTCTTAAAGACACGATTTTGTCTAAACATTTGGACAGAACAAACGCCTAGGAATACGAAACGCCACTTCCTCTTGCCGTCCGTAGCTTAAAAACGACCTTTTTAAAGCTCCCTCTTATAAACTCGTCGGCGCCATTTACTTACGGGTGTAGAAAGAGGATGAAAAGCAAGGTAACAGCTTTCTTCCCATTGAAGGTTTTCATGCACGTGGCCAGCATTTAGGCAAATTTAAGCGAGCAAAAGGAAGTGTTCAAACAAGAAAAGAATTCAACTTCCAGAAGAATTGTTCGGAATACCAACATGGCCGCCGTTTATATTGTTTTTGAACATCAATATCGCCGCCGTGACGTCATGTGAAATTACTCTATATTTGCAAGGGTGTAATGAACTACAAACTTAGCTCTCGAGCCTTCGTTAATGGCGAAGAATATAAGTTGAATTGTTTAATGCATCTAACTTCTGCATATTACCTGTACAGTTGTCGTTTACAAACTTGAACCCATCGCGACAGACACATCTGTAGCGTTTTTCTGTGAACCCAGCTTCACATAACTCGTTTTCTCCTGGGCAGGGATCATCGTTAATTTGGCAAAAGTTCTGAGTTAAAAAGATACCATATTAGATGTTTTGTTAATTTGCAGCCTTAAATCTGATACTACATCTCAAAAGTTAATCCGCAATGTGGCTTGCACAGTCTATATCCTACAGCACCTTTATCACAATCTCCATTACCGTCGTTATCAGCACATCTCATTTATATCGCTTCTTGGAATCGCTATTTTCAACATCACATCGTCAACATCATCATCAAAATCATAACTATCGTCATCATCATTAATAACAATACCAAGAACAGAATTATGATACATCTGTTATCATCAGCATTGTCAACATCATTATCATCACCATTAGCATCCATAACAACAACAGCGCCAAAATCAACATCATCATCATCATCATCATCATCATCAGCAACAACAACAAAAATCATCATCATCAAAACCATAATCATCATCTTCATCGCCTCCATCACCATCATTGTCACCAATATTGTCACCATCATTCATCATTATCTGCAGCAGCATTAGTAATATGGTCATCATCATTATCATCATCATCAACATCACCATCACCATCATCATCATCATTATTACATGTATGCCCTGAATCGTTATCGTCATCATTCAGTACGTACGAGCCAAAAGCCAGTTTTAACATACCTCAATAGCAAAGTAAATGTAATGTTCCATCTTTTTCAGAGAGGACAGTGAAGGGCTCTCGTCAGTGGCATTGTTAAGTTCGCATGTTCTTGTATGAGCACCTGCAGGACCCACGTTAATAGACACGCATTTTGGTTGCAAAAAACACTTCACCCTGCAGCCCCCTTCATTGAGAACCTTTTCAGTTCTAATCACGTGATCTGGAAGAACTCTGTCTGGTATGGGTTCCTTGAATACTATGATACGGTTGTATTCTATCGACAAAACTGACATAAAAAGTAAAACATAGACCATGAGCCCATCGCGACAAATTCGCTCTAGAAAATTGCCAGATTATATTACAACGAATTTTACACCTCAGTCATCCAAATGCTGTATCATCATATATCTCTGCAGCTGTATGTTGTAAATTTATGTAGTTATTTTGTGTTCAATAAAACATTATAGCTCTGCAGTTTTTTCTCTAAAGAATGAAGATTTTTAAAGGCCTTCATATTGTTTTGTTCTCATTTGAAAGAACTTAAACACATATAGATAGAATCTTAACTTCTTTTTTGGAAATTGCTTTCAGTGGTAATACTATATCATAATTAGTAAATTTGAATGAATGAAAAACTGTCTTCCTGTTTGCAACAACTAGTACTTATTTTCTGCGAGAAAAGCCTGAACATTTTACACTGAAAAACGCACCCACTTAACTAAGGGGGAATTTACAATTATTGTATATTTTATGGTTTACAGGCTATTATTTAGATTAACAGTTTTGTACATCATACAAGTTCGTCGGATTATTGAAATACGAAAAAACAATAAAAGCTCAAAAATTGAAAAGATTGCCTGCAAATGGGAACAAAACTTACCAGTACATAAAGAAGCACAAAAAATAAGCCAAGTAATCCATACAAGTAAAAGAAACGAATTTATAGACGCCATGAAAGTTCACCTGACTAGTTACCGTGGAATTGGTTTCGGGCTCAATATCTCCTTTTTCAATATTACATGTTTTGTGCTGTTCAGTCATCATTAATAAAACATTTCGAAATTAGACGCGCCCTTGATTAAGCCTACGTCTTGGTAAAAACGGAATTTTTTTAAGTAAAAACTGTGGGTAAACTAACTGAAATTTTATTCGACTAACAGAGAGGTCAGTGACGATAAGAGTCACTTATCATCGTCAAATTACCCGTCCTCTTTCGTCTCTCTAGTTTTCATTAGTCAAAAACAAAGTAAGGAAGAATTACCGTAGATGACCATGAGAACTTTCTTAAGAAAGATTATGATAAATATTTATTGTTAGGGCTTTGGCAGGTGATGTCGTTTTCTCTTGTTTGTTTTTTTTTTTTTCCACCGGAATAATACAGTGAAATGCAAATATCTATACCACTCAGAGCTTTTAAGTTCTGATGCGTGCCCATTCACGTGTATATTAAGTATTTATCAGATACTTAGACATAGGGCATTGTAGCTGTGTTTTTCAACAATTTCAAGTCAATGCAAATCACCGTGGAAACCAACTTACCCTTAAGATACTAAACAAATACTTAAACTAGGAGGCACGATTTGTACATCATTCCTTCCTTAAAAAATACTCACATAGACAATCAAACTACACGCAAGGTTGCAGTAATTCCATAATAGTTATTCTTCAAAAGACATTGAGTCAAGTCTCGTATATCTTGGAAGTTGCAACAACAGTCATTGTCAAAACTACATATACGAAATTAGTTTTAAAGGTGGCACAATATCATTAAGTATTATGCGTATTAGGAACGTTCAGTTCTAAACCGTTGACAGAAGATGTAAACGAGGCAAATGGGATATGCCGAAGTGATAATACATAGATTTAGCCGAGGCTAAAGGCGAGGCTCGCGGTAATGAAAAAACATTGCAATAAAAGAAATCCAATCAGTGTTAAGCCAACACAGCGTTGCAATGCTGGAACAGTGCTGTAACTATTCAAAACAATGTCGCAACAATGTTCTAACGCTGTGTTGCGCTAAAAATCGTCGTTGCAAATCGTCTCGTGTAACATCACCTTAAGCAACGACGATGGCGACGGCGACGGCAACGAGAACGACAAAAAAGCAGTTGATTTAATTAGCAAAACAACAACTTTGCACGTGCATCACTCTTTTTTGTACATTTCTTCGCCGTCACTGCACGACTTCGACGTGAAAATGCCTAATTTCACATTTTATGGAGGACGTAAACAAGTGACGACGAATTTTTCCTTCAATTTCCCTTTCTAAACTTTGGTGCACTCATTAAGAAATCAACTCCAGGGAAATTCCTCTTCATTTGACACATTTGCACGGCTTTTAGGTAGAACAGATGCTTTATGTAAAGTTATTTGATAAAATTAGCGTGGGTAAATAAAGTTTTCACTCACTCACACCGAATTAGAATAAACGCGACAAAGTTCGAAACAACGCGGAATTCAGTTCAAAAGTGACATTTTCGCTGCCGTCGCCGTTGTCGAAGCTAAAGCTCCCTGGTCTACTTCCAATATGCATGGCTAATGGTTGCGACCACTAACAAGTTTCTGATAATGAGTGAGTTTGATTACAGCCATCTGCAAACACCAGTCGAACCAGACAAATAAAGGGCGACGTCAAAATTCTCGCTATGCATACAGAATATAAGCAAACACACCAATAAATTTTTATAAGACGGACACCTCTCTAAGATGGACACTTGGTGCCAGTCCCAAAGGTGTCCATCTTGGAGAGAGCTGACTGTATAACAATATCACTGACCACTCTGGCCTCTATAGTACTTTTTCCCACTGAACAAAATTGCATTTGTGCTTTTGATGTTTTCATGAAATAAAAACGCATGGCTCGAGACACTATTTTAAACCTGCCTATGTTGTAAGTTGTAAGTTGTAAACACAACTTATATATTGTAATCACATTATTATGCAATATTAAAGTATTTCAATCTACATCTCTAATACTAAAAGGCCCCAATAGCTAAAAGCAGGAAAAAAATCTTCTCTTTTTTTCTAAAACAAACCGTTAAAAAATACATACAGGGTTTCACTTAAAGCTGGGACATGGGTAGCAGCAACAGTGTGCTCTGAGAACAGTACCCGCCTTCAACCAAAATGGTAAATTTCCACTCACAAACCAAACTTTCAAACTTTCCCGCCTACTCAACCTTGGGCTCCTTTCTACTTTAAAAAGTAATGATAACCCTGAAGATAATGATAACAGGCTACGAAAAAAGACACGGCTGTACACTTAGGAAAATTCCCAAGGGGGGTACTCCAGATTTCAAGTGACAGGGATGATTGAAGGATTTTGGGGGGGTTTGAAATGTTATTTTTCAATTTCGGGATTTTTTTGGGTAGGAAAATTTTGGCAAGTATTTTTTCAGGTAGCTTGATTTAAGTAGGAATTTTTTTGGGTATTCAAAACTAATGTTTCTGTTTTTCGTGTGATATCATTTAATGCTACCTGGAAATCTTTATGGCTCGGGAATTCAGCATGGGATTTTTTGGGGTTTCAAGTTTTGCCCACATTCGATCATCCCTGTCACTTGAAATCTGGAGTACCTTTCCCCCCTCCTCCTACCCTAGGGGAAAATTGAAGGGAGCCCAGTGTTCTGAACCAGTGAAATCTAAAAAAAATAACATTATCAAATCAAGATTTTCTAGTTGCCAGGAAGAAAAACAATTAGGTGCCAGGGACCGCAGTGGATGCTGTTACAGCACAGAATTGAAAGACATATCTCTGTTATCTAATAAGAATGTGTTTAACTCAACGGTACATTGAAAATGATAAGAGCATGTACTACTGAGAAGGAAATCCATCCACGCCTGGGCAATAAGTACTTTATGATCTGAAACTCACAGTAAATTGCGAACCAGGAAATACCTTTAACTGTTTTCCCAGTAAAGGTTTTTCACTCAATGTGCTATGCCTTGTCACAGTTTTGCCCCTTGAGTTTTAAACAAGGTTAATTAAAATGAAACCTTCAACATTCAGCATTATCAAAGAGGTTGAATGCCGGGTATGTCAAAGGCTCTGCAACGTAGCGCTGTTATTTTGCCATTTTTGCTTTAGTTTACATCCTAATTGGCTGTCTTTTGCAATGTTTAGCACCAGCACTTAATCCCTTTATCACTTGGCTTCTCTCTGGAAACCAAAAATTGTGAAAAAAAACATTGAATGTGCTTCAGTTATTGTAGCCATAACTAGGAGCCCTCCTGTCATGTCCAATGACCCATCTGTTTTATTTTTATTTTGTTTTGTTTTTATTAACCTTTCCCTTGCTTTGACACTTTTTCATTTGTGCACACATGCACTGAATAACGAGCTTACGCAACAGGACGGGAGAGGAAAGAAGAATGTGAGCCTTGTGTGACAAGTGTGACAATAATTTTGTTAAAATAATTACTGTTGCCAAAGTTCACTTTCATTTAAACAGATCTTTTTGTAAACAACCAGGAAACATTAATGTTATATTAAGTGAAGATCATGACAAAACATCCAATTAATAGCCCTGTCACATTTGTCACACAAAAGAGTTTTGCCATTCTCAGCTTCTTCCTGCCGTTCTGTTGCTTTAACTCACTAATGACTCTTTTGGGACCGGCACGTGGTGTCACAGGTCGCCTGAACAAGGTATGGTTTTCCAGATCTTGAGTCTTAGACAGGGTATACAATTTTACTATTTAGCATCTTGAACAGGATGTCTTCTTGGAATAAAAAAGTGTGAAAGTTGGCCATGAGCAGACTACATATTTGTGGTACCGACAGTTTTGTTTTTGGACATTGTACATCTATAAATGGAAAATCCATGATGCTAGGTTGAAAATCACTTAAAGTATGCAAAACAAAATGAGAAAGGGACATGATATAAGGTCTCTTGTCTACAACAGGGTCAGGGTTTGAAGGCCTCCGACGAACACCTCAGTACCTAACTTCCCTTGGGTGCCCACCCCACCCCCTCCCCCCCGGATGGATTTTGTATTGGAGCTGTAGAATCTTTGACTACGGTACTCATTTGAGATGCTTTTAACTGAAAATACCACATTGAAATTTATTTCTGAGCTTCGAAGGTTGTATGCTTTATACCAAACCTAAAGAGAACTATTCATTTTCTAATGAAACTACAAGCTTATTCATGTAGAAAGCGCAAATTTCAGTGCGCCAAAAAATAACGGTGAAAATTTTAACGCGCGCGTATATATGATGTACGCTTTGGAAAAGAACTCAATTGAGAGCTTACCAATTATCCTAGAAAGCTTAAAATGCCTCTAATGACCATGCAAATGATAACAAAAGATAGTTAGATGGTTCAAACTGTGCAACAAGTACGTAAGGTGCAGAACGCACAATGCGCAAACTTGGCAAAGTTCGAATTTGGAATGTGCACAGCTCGAGCTGAGAGAGAGAAGCCAGTAACGATGTCTGAAATTTAAGGGCTTAATTTTAATTGACAATATCATTAATGGTGGACTTACCAGCTTTGCGCTAATATTTTTCTACTTCCATAAGCTTTTACAAATCCAAACGCACCACCGCCAACTACACAATGAACGTACTATGTTTGTAGCTTCAAGTCACAGGTAACCCAAGCTCAAAACAAAACGTGACTTAGAAGTTGTTGCGTTAGCGTTGCGTTACAACAGTACACTGAACGAAAAGTGTTCAATAAAATATTACGTGATGTTCTCGTTCACGCACCCAACCACCTCTTTCGCTATTTTAGAGACCGATATCGAAATTACTCCTGAACACTGTCGGCCACACACATACACACAAAGCAACAATGAAACAACGATCTATGTTTCTCTTCGATTTCAGTAAAAAGACAATTGATTTCTGCAGGCGATTAAGTATTCACTAGGCGAGGGAGTCAAAGAAGCGGTTTGCTCGAGGATAAACTTAATAAACTTATGATATTTGGTCAGAAATTTTACCCAAAATAATCGCAGAGAAAAGACTGTGCCTCGTCCGTTTCAAGAAAGTTTTCGGATTACGGAGCACTGTGACCATAATTCAGCTGGCTTAGGATTCACAATAAAACATACTGTAAACAACCCGGTTCCACAAGACTAAACAAACCTCCAAAAGATTGTCCTAGTGATGTTACAGTGTAATATATAGTCGAATTTTCCATGCAAATAAATTGGCATAATACCTTTCAAAGATCCTGATCGGCCAGAAATCCATCGCTGCGGGAAACTGAAAAAAAATTATGGCTTGTAGTTGTGCCCCCAGAACGCTGGCTAAAAAAGCTTCAGTTCCACGTGTCGCTGATCAAGATGAACTTGACCCCAGGCCATTAAGTACACGAGCGCGCGTGAAAATCGCCACCCACACGCGAGTTTTTTCTCTTCCGTCCGCGTGTTTGCCCCAGCAAACCAGCGCTGGTATTTTTCGTAGTTTTTTTTTAATACAAAATGCAGAAATGATGCTTGCATGTTTTCCCCTCAAATTTAAGTAACTATGCAACATACGCTTAATTACTAACAACAAATAAACGACATCAAACACCTGTAGTCAAGCAACAAATTTATTCCGTTTAGAACCAAAAAGTGGGAAAGCGGAGTCAGCTTTTTTTTCCTTTTTACTAATTGTTCTTTTTTTTTTTTTTAAATAAACCTTTAAGAAACTAAACATCTAATGTTATTGAAATGAGAAAAATTGTCTCTACGGGAAAACGAATCATACCTCACATTGTTATGTAACGCCAGTGTTAAAGGCGGCCCCCAGTAAAAACAATTTTAAAAGTGTATGACGATGACCCCAGACTATTTAGGTAATAAATTAAATTTTAGAGGTAACATAAGTGGGAGAGCAACAAGAAGTTCGCAGCAATTGAATATTCCATTATTTAAAACTAAAACAGGGCAGAAATCCGTTTCTTATAGAATTGTTAATATGGAATAATTTACCATTTGAAATCAAGCTTAGCCAATGTTTACATAATTTTACGTGCAATTTAAGAAAGTATCGTTTAAAAGACTTTTAACGATGAGCTACCCTGTTACCAGTTTTAACTACAGTCTCAGTCAAAATTGCTGGGACACTTTTGTGTCTCCCTGTCCCCTCAATGTTAGTGCACAAGATTTGGTGACTGTCATGTCACAGACCTAAAAGTTCCTCTATTTTGTATTATAAAGCTGCATACTCAAGTGGTCTCGGACTATTGCTGTGCTAAAAATGAAGTTGTTTCCAGAGTCTTAGCACCTGCACGTTCTAGGTAGCAGTTCAAGCGTACAACGCATAGACGTCAACGCATATCTCACCACTGTTATCTTTGGCACAATCATTCGAGATATGCAGCAAGGCTTCATTATACCAAATTTTGAATACCTGTCCATTAGACACGGATATTGGAGACGGAAGATGGTTAAACAGGAGTTCCGTCGAGTTAACATCTATACCCTCGATCTTATACGAGTATTTTGTACAGTGGGCACCTCTGTATTCTGCTAGCGGGAGAACACTTTTGTTCTCGTATGTTATTACAGTAGACAGTGTTTGATTATCATAACTGGGGTGTGTGCAGCCCCAAAAGGTTGCTGGGTATTTTGGGGCACACTTTAATGATCCTCTTTGGTGAACAAGTTTAAACGTGTGGATGAGTCCCTGTTTGGTGATGCGAAAACTTCCATGCGAGTCTTTAGCTTTGTAGCAGACTGATTTATTGTTAATCTTTTTCCAGTTCTCTAAAAGGAAAATTAAAAAACAAACAAACAAACAATAAGGTACAACTTTGTAGCATGAATTGATTTTTTTTCTCTTTAAATCGCACGGTAAATCAGTCATATTGTCGACAAGGTGCGATACACGTTACATTTCATATATACATATACTTGCCCGGTAAATCTTCAGTGTTAAATTATACAGTTAAGAACTCCATAATTTAAAATAATAATAATAATAACGATGAATTGTAAGACCTTACGTATACCTATGGCGGAGGAAGTCAGAAGGTTCTACTACGAGTCAGGTTTAGCGAAAATGTCATAGTGACGGAAATAACTGGTCAACAACGGTTAGGAGTTCTGACGTAACACAACTCGCTTTGACTCTGAAGATGACTACCGCAGAGGTTGTCGAAACGTCAGTCACTGTCAACAACTGTCCTAAAAAGAAATGAACTGGACCGTTGCTTTCAGACTTGAAAACATGTACCTTCTTAATTACCTTTGCATCCATAAAGCCCTACTCTCATTGAAATGTTGCCTTGCCAATCAGTTGGTCGAAAACGGATGTAACGCGCCTTGACTGGCGTACTCAAGCTATAAAGAACCACGGTATCACGATCATCATTCCCTTCGAAGATCTAACCGGAGGAAATAAACAGATTATTAGGAGTACATATTATTCACTCTACAACGCACACTTGTCTTGACTCAGGACCTAACCTTGAGTTAGTACTGACTCGTGGTGTGTGTGTATTTGGGGGGAGGGTTACAATCGAAAACGGACTATACAGGGATGCTTTGCTGGCCGGCTAAAGGTATTTTAAAAGGTTTATATATTTATTTATTTTTTCATGCCTCATACGAAGTTTGTCCTGGTTCTCTGTAATGCTGGAAATTCAAAGTCTCGTTACTGTACTGCAACATGTATTCCGTAACCCATTCATCCTTGTCATGTCTGCCTTGCGTTGCCACTGCTGTTACGGTAGCGTACAGGCCCCCAAGATCAATTTGAAGCCATGGATTTTCATCGGTTGTTTTAGCTGACCAGGCTCCCCTTTGTCTCCGTCTGCCGTATAGTAAAGTCTGCCTTGGTTTGCTTTGTGATTAGGACCCCGCTCTGAAGAGGCACTGATTTGATCATCGCTAATACGATTGTTTTCCATTCCCAGATCATCTGCACATTCTAAATGTATCAATTAAATGCGTGTACAGTATATTTTGGATTGGATTTGGATTTCGGGTACAGGATTCTGGATTCTTGTCAGTGGAATTTGGATTCGGGATTCCAATCGTTAGTGGGATTCCGGATTCGTTGAGCCTTAATTCCGGATTCCAAAGCCTAAGATTCCACTAGCAAAACACTTACCGGGATCCATAATCCAGATTTTCCTACATGGGGCAATGAAATATGATTTTACGGGGCGATAACGTTAACAATTTGTGGGCTGATGGAGCAGGTTCACTTAAAATTAAAGGCAAGGCTGATCGGACAGCTAAGGGTTGGTAATTTACATTGATTTATTTGCCTAATATTTCGACTAGACAAAACTAGTCTTCATCAGGGGCTAGAAAAGCTAAAATAAAATAGTAGCAACGCACTACATTGTAAAGCTCTATACTATCTAATCCATTTTGTGGTTCCCACTCCCACCTAAGGGTTACTTCTTTCTTTCTAGGATAGGTGTGTTCCACGAGAGTTACTTATGACCCTATTCAGGAGGAAACAATTGAAAGTTTATATATTTTTAAGGCCTAAAACAAGGCAAGCATTGACTGCATTGTTTTATTTTGCGTTTTTTGTTTTGGGCATGAATTGGAAGGGCGTTATTATCACAACACTCCCTCCTTCCTCAAGCAGCAGTTGGTCAGTGTTTTGATAACCGGATTGAAATTGCAAATTTTACCTTTGCACCCATAGATCTCCACCCTCATGGATATGTGATCGTGCCAGGCTACTGGTAGAAAACGGATGTAGCGTGCCCTGATGGGATGACTGAGTTTGTGGTAGACCACAGTGTCCTGATCTGTGTTTCCAACAAACTCCTAACAAAATTTTTTAAAAAAGATGACGAAGTTGCTGAAAAACATCTTTCAATGAATATGATGCTCATTGATAAAAATTAATATCAAAAGAGCGTGGAGACGTGGTGCTGGGCGATTAAGAATTCCAGCCAGGGGGAGGGGCTACTCAACAAAGTTTTATACGGTGAGGCTAATACCTTTACCCTTTAACATACCATTTTTGACAGAAGGGTACCCCTCTCTGATACCTTTTATTGACAATGGTACCCTTTCACATACCTAATTTAGAACTTTGCATTCCGTTTAACTGCTAAATAATGCAATGGCTGTAAAATACGAATATATCACAAAACCAGAACGTTTCCTCGGCTTTTTCAAAGCCATAAAGTGCATGCATCGATTAGCCCTTCTGGGTCCTTTTACAGACCACAAAAACATATTTCCCTTCCCTTTTATATACTTCAACTAGTGAAATCACTACCCTTTCATATACCTGAAGCCTGAAAAAGATACCTCTTTCGGGCGGAGCCTCCCCGTATGGGCCATTATAGGAAGTACCCATACCCTCGGGAATTCAAGCCTTGTCTTTGCATCGTTTTCTTAGACAAGACACTTTGCTCCACCCTGTCTGTCTCAGTTGTCTCTCTACTCAGGCCCTAGCTGTTCAAAAGGTAAATAACACTATCCACTGGGAAAATCTGTAACTGGGGTTAGCCCAGTTGGTTTTCCTAATACTTATCTACGGGATCAAGAGCTCACTCCGCAGCAGAACTACAGGCCACTTCGGAGTTCCAAATATTCTCACTTTCAAAATGAGGCTAAGTGTAAAAATGAGTTTTATTTCCATGAGAATAAAAAATCATTTTCATATCAAAGACTTCGGACTTAGCCTCGCTTTGAAACAGAGGCTTGAGAGAACACGAAAATGGCCTGTTGCTATCCTTTTAAAATGACGAAAAGCGTGCAAGGTTTAAAGGTAGGTAGGTAAGTAGGTAGGTAGGTAGGTGGGTAGGTGGGTAGGAAGGTAGGTAGGTAGGTAGGCAGGCAAGCAGGGAGGCAGGCATAGGTAGGTAGGTAGGTAGGCAGGCAGGCAGGCAGGTAGGCAGGTAGGTAGGTAGGTAGGCAGGTAGGCAGGCAGGTGGGTAGGCAGGCAAGTAGGTAGGTAGGTAGGCAGGTAGGTAGGCAGGTAGGTAGGTAACACTTAATTTAAAAATTTCAAATGTGTACGTCTAGGGTGGGTACCATCTTACCCTTATTTTGCTGGGTTGTTCTTCCATGAAATGTTGAAAATTGTCGCCATCTCCGCTATACTGCACTTTGTATTTCGTTACCCACTGAGCGTAGTTATTTCTGCCTTGTGTTGCTAGGGCAGTGACCTTAGTGTGCGGATTACCCAAATCGACTTGAAGCCACTGAGATACATTATTATCTTTTGCTGACCATGATCCACCTTTGCCTGGAACAGCTTCAACGTTGAGCCTTCCCTGAGAGGCAGCAAGATTTTCATTCCACTGCGAAGAAGCACTCATTTGCCTATCAGAGATTGCACCGCTTTCTACACCCAGAGGATCATGGCATTCTGGGATATAATTAAACTGATCAATATCAAACAAACAGGGTAAACCATTTTGTCGGGTTCGTAAGACTTCTTTTCTGTGGCAAATTCTTTTGAGGTATTTAGCTGGTTTAGGTGGCGAGAAGAAGGCTGACAGCTCATAACGTTTGTGATCTCCGAATAGGAAGCTTAAGTAACGAAGACGACGACCATGGGCAGGGAAAACGTCGCTAAAAAAAGTCAATTTACGTCCTTTTAAACTTTATAGGGTCTATTTGCACCCGCTCAATTTGTCCAATGCAGGCAATTTTTCCTGGAATTGAATTCCTAAGGACTTTATCCAGTTTCAAAACGAAAAAAGAAAATTTCGTCGTCGTAAGTTTACGTCCTCCATAAAAAGTCGCATTAGCGGGTTTCACGTCGTAGTCGTGCGCGTGAAGTAAACGTCAAAGAAATGTACTATAAAAGTGTGATGCACGTGCAAGGCTTGTTTCGTTTTGCTCATAAAACAATTGTTTTTTGACGCTGTCGTTTTCGCCGTCATCGTGGTTGCTTAAGCTCCCTAATAACGTACAGTTAACAGAAAGATGCATGTTACACAAAGCCTTGTAACAAGTAATCTGATGAGCGACCTCTAGTAATATTCACTGACCTTTACACTGTCCAATAACAATGCACTCACAACGGAATGAACCATGTTCATTCACACATTTCTCGTTAGCTGAACAGTTATTCAAGCTGGAGGACCCACGTTCGTCAACATCTAAAAAACACGCAAAAACATGTTAATGGTAACGCTCTGAGAGGGTAACTTTTAAAACAAAACATTCGTTCGTTCTCTAAACTGCGTAGGAACTAAAAATGATGCCAAAAATTTATACTCAAAAGTAATAACGTTGTGACTGCGAGTAGTAATAATGAGTAATAAAACGGTTATTGAATATGTTTAATGCATCTTTCCATTGTTTTGAAAAGATTATTATTTTCAACAACTGGAACAGCAGGTCACGGAAGACAGGTGGAACAGGAGGTCATTATTAGGAATAATAACCCACTGTTCCATTGCAGTGGCCACAATAATGACCTGCTGGTTCTAAAACAATAGAAAGGTCTACTAAACCGGATAATGCCGGATAACGCCCTTCTTAAAACGAGAAAACCTTCGTATAAATGAACTTGGTAGTACGCATGCGTTAATTTTTGGCGCGCCACGTTGGATTGCCTTTGCTACGGGCAACATTCACATGAAAACGAGTCAAGAACAGAAATACGACGCGAACCATTTATATGAGCTGTTCTCGTCTTAGATAAGACATGCTCGTATAAATGGTACAGATCGCGTCTTATTTAAGACACGTCTTATTTTTCCTCGTATAAATGGCCCTAATAATGACTTGCTGGTTCTAAAACAATAGAAAGGTCCACTAAACCGGATAATGCCCTTCTTAAAAAATCAATCATAACCTCGCCCTACGCGCTCGGTCATTAGTTTTAAGAAGGCATCGGAGCTGTTAGAATATTCCCCTTAAAATACTGACCTTTACAGATAGTACCTTCTTTAACAAAACCGAGGAGACATTCACAACGAAACGAACCAGGCTCATTTACGCATGTCATGCCCCCCGGCATACCTAGCTTGCAGGTGTGCAAATCCTTAGCGCATTCATCAATATCTGTCAACATTGAACAAGAATGGCGATATAAAAAAGGGGTAGAAAAACTATTTTTTAGATCTACAGAAAATAAGAGTCAATCCATTGCAATTTGTATCGGTGGCTATTGTGAGTTTGTCCAAGAGTTTGTTTCGATGTTGTGTTCAATTGCATTGTGGCACACTATCGCCCCTTCAATAGTTCTGTAGCGATACTCAGGCTAACGTCACCTATTGATATTTTAAATGTGTCCACCAGAAGCGCATTAGTTCTTGTAACAAAAGCAGAAAGTTCTTTTCTTTCAGTCATTGTCTGTAAACAGTGATGTTTCCTCTTGACTTTTGCAAGCTCGCACAGGAGTGTGAGTAAAAATTCGTCCCAGAGACGGCCCCACAATGCAGTTCAAAACAACCCCGACCCAGTCTCTCGCGAAATCAGTATCAAAATGGCCAATCTCTGAGCCTGATTAACAGACTAAGATTAAAGGTAATATCTCAATGGCACAAAATAAACGTGAAAACCAGACCAGAGACCCGCGCGCGCGCAGGCTACAGTAGGCGCTTAAGCATGTCAACCGGAAGTGCAGCCTACCAAATTTGTATCTTCAAGTGTGTTTACTCTTAAAGACACGATTTTGTCTAAACATTTGGACAGAACAAACGCCTAGGAATACAAAACGCCAATTCCTGTTGCCGTCCGTATCTTAAAAACGCCCTTTTTAAAGCTCCCTCTTATTAAGTCGTCGGCGCCATTTACTTACGGGTGTAGAAAGAGGATGAATAGCAAGGTAACAGCTTTCTTCCCACTGAAGGTTTTCATGCACGTGGCCAGCATTTATGCAAATTTAAGCGAGCAAAAGGAAGCGTTCACACAAGAAAAGAATTCAACTCCCAGAAGAACTGTTCGGAATACCAACATGGCCGCCCTTTATACTGTTTTCGAACATCAGTATGGCCGCCATGACGTCATGTGAAATTTGTCTACATTTGCAAGGGTGTAATGAACTATAAACTTGGTTCTCGAGCCTTCGTTAATGGCGAAGAATATGAGTTGTTTTATGCACCTAGCTTCTGCATATTACCTGTACATTTGTCGTTTATAAACGTGAACCCATCGCGACAGACACATCTGTAGCGTTTTTCTGTGAACCCAACTTCACATAACTCGTTTTCTTCTGGGCACGGATCATCGTTAATTTGGCAAAAGTTCTGAATTAAAAAGATACCACATTAGATGTTTTATTAATTTGTAGCCTTAAATCTGATGTGCATTATTTGTTTTTCAAGTTCTCTGGCATATACTACATCACAAAAGTTGAAATGCGTGCGCTTTTTTGAAAACAACTCAACTTTACTGTTTTACCAAATTTCTATTTTTTTACTTAGCTTCGCTTTAACAGTTAATGCATTAGCCTGGGTGCACGAGTCTATTTCTTCTTGCACGCGGAAATTAGGCTTGTCTGCACACGCACGCCCTTGTTGTCTAAGCAATGAAAATTCAGAACTGTTCTTACCTTAAGAAACATTGAAAACGTTGTGCCTGGATCATCAGTGAGCCTGGTGTCATCGTCTGTTGTAGAGAACTCATGCTTGTTCAGTTCACAATTGCCCGAGGACTCTTTGAAGTTAGAAGAGGTACACCAAGAATATCTTAAACATGCTTGACTACACGACATTTCATCCGTAGAATCGATCTTCTTGACAACATAGCCATGTAAACGCTTGTTCTCTTGCGTTTTGATGTAGGCAGATCTAGAGTCTTCTTCGGCTGCTAAAACTGCGCCAACGACGAAGCAGAAAATGAGTGAGGAAATCATGTTACTTATCTCTGCAATATTACAGCCTTGTTTTCGTGAATATGGCGTGTCTGCGTAAAGGCAGTTCTCGGGTAAAATTTTATAGCAAGTTAATTAACACCTCGAGCTCGATTGACGCCTGTCCTTTCAGTGATTGACTTGACTTGCCAATGTAGAGGATAGGAAAATTTTAAAAAGCTCGTTGCCGTTTTGGCGAACAATACTGAAAGCGCCTATTTCTCTATTGTTGAGTGGTGAATATACACCTATTTCAATTAAGGTTGCTTCCGTGAACCATGTTTCATAGCCTGCAGTGCACTATGGTAAACCCTTTTGTAGCGGGAAGTTTAGTCTTGTTCACGTTCATTGAAATTATGGAGATCATTTGTGAAAAGGCGTTCAAGAGAGCTTTCAAGTCAAATGGCTGCTAAAATTCTTAAGCATGAGTGAGCTGAAAAGTTTCATTTTAAAATCTCATGCTAAAAAATTAGAAGCCTCTTCTTCTAATAGCATTAAATGATTAGGGTTTTACCGCCTGATTAAGCTGCGTTTTTGCATGCGCCAGAATGCTGCTTATTTCAATAAAGCAAATCAACGCTATTCTTTTTTAATTCAGTTTTAAAAAAATTGCTTCGAAAATAGATAAACACGTAATGTTAAGTTATTTATTGCTGTACAACAAACGCCTTGAATTTGATTTTTTTCAACTCTATCCAAAATTCCCACGTGTACGAGCCAAGCAAACTCGTTGAAACTTTGCGGCATTTGCATATTACCACAGAGAAAAACCTAACTTCAAATCACTGTCTTAAATTAAAAAGCCTAGGATTCAGTGTTTTGAAATACATTGTCTTAACGTTCTGCTGACATAGCATAGAAGCGTTAGCAGCGTTTGCTTTCTAGGTTTCTAGGCTCTTTGCGGGCACATAATTTACTAGAGTTGCTACAATAATGCACCGCGGGCTATGAAACATGGATCATGCATCCTTCTTCTCAGAAGCAACCTTAACTGAAATAGGTGTATATACTTTGCTGTTGAAAAGAAGTGCAGCTTTTCTCTACCGTAGCACTGCGACTCTGAACAGGGCATTCTGATAAAAGGCTTTCATAATCGTCGCATATTAAAAAGTTAACCCCTAAAAATTGCAAAATGTTAATTACCCATGCCAACGGCTATTACAAACACGCATTTTAAATTAAGTTACCAGCCAGTGTAGAAGTAGCGTAGGAAAGAGGATGATGCTGCCACGTAAATTTACGTTTGCTTAAGTTTAGCCCTCATTTACTATATAGTTAAAATTTAATGATTTAATTAAAGTTCGTAACTGAGGTGTCTGCCCAAGCAGGAAATTCAAACAAAGGTCGAAAGTATGGACAGACAATGGGGTATTTCAGCTCTGATCATGCAGTAGCGTTATTTGTTTTATAAAGGAGGACAGAAAACGCAATTGCTTGAAATATCAACTTTGCCTGTTTTTCGTATCAGTTAACGTAAAACAAGGGGCACACCCATTCTATCAATGAATTAATTTCTTCGAAATTGAATCGTTTTCGATATCGGATCCATTTCAGTATTCCCGCAGGTCTAACGAGCAGTACACACCACGTAGATAGGAAAATTCTGGTGGCTCATGATAGAAATTTTATCCACAAAAGTCTAAAAGATTTTTTAGTCAGAAGAACTAAAGAAGATGTATTAACCGAGCGATAGCGCTAGCAAGGTCAATACATCAAGGCCTTGGGGTTCTAAATAAAAAATTCACTCCGTATTACACAATGTCATGCAGAAATGCAACTTTGAATGTGATACCAGTAGTAACTAACATATAATTTTATTTTCATGTATTTTATTTTATTAACGAATATGAGGCCGCTTAGACTGATTGTAACGCCTCAGTTAAGAAAAACAAGTGAATGGTCATTTGCTAGTTTGAAAATATCTTATTAAGGTATCAGCCACCCTTCAGGACCGTCCGCGCGCGGATCGCTGTAGCGTTAGTTGTTTTTATAAAAACCCCTATAAACCATATATTTTTTAAAAGGTTAATAATTCCAGATTATGGATTTGGACTAACAAAAACTATTTACTTAAATGTGTTTCGAAATTGGAACGCTTTGTGCAAAAGTACATGTCTGTATAAATCATGTTCCACTCCCGCCGGAGATAAACGGAAGAAAACAATTAACACCGCATTCGCTTCTCAACACGTTCCACTAAAAAACCGTGTCTCAGATTTTTGACAAGTGCGTTTGTTTTTCTTTTATTAGCATATGAAGTTGGGGAAGGCAATAAGTCAACACTCCCTGTGGAAAAAAGCTCTAGCTTTAAAATGAAAAGGAGTATTAAAATTCGCAGACACGGTTTTGTAGAAGAGGTATATGGCATCACTCTGGCCAAATTTTAGCCAAATTGATTGAAAGGCTGCCGACTTGGACTTCAAAACGTACGAGTCGATCGGCAAAATTTGCGTTCGGAGATAAAATAGAAAATACATTTTTGGCGGCATCCTACCTGGAATGAGATTATAACACCTAACTGTTTATTCTGATCGATATCAGAGAGGGATCAATTTTCTCTAACAATAGGACTTTGACAGGTAACATGTAACAGGAACAAACTTTTTATTGCTATCAACATCTTCAAGTGAACAGTTTAATTCTCCGTTGGAAAACTTCCACTCTTTTACACCACGAGAAGCACGGTTTAATTCTTTCTCGAGCAAAAGTTTTGCCTCTCCTTCGATCTTTTTTGTATGATCCGCCCAGGCGTTTTTGTTGATCGGCGCCAGGCCAAGGAAACTAAAAAACTTTGAAGCCGCCGAATGTCCACCACCGATTGCTCGAAGGCCAAAAACTGAGGCCCGGTATATTTCAAACGCTCTGCTCTTCTCGGAAGAATTAAAAACAGAATTTGTCTTGTGCGACGGACAGCTTTCATTCTCGCACTGGATTCTCCAGGTAGAACGAAGTCCATGCTTAGTCGCTACATTTTCCATGACTTGGACTCTTCCCTGGAAAAATCGACAAGATACAGACTCGTCCAGTTTCTCAAGCAGCTTTTCGCTCGATACGATAGCTCGACCGCTTATTGTTTTCCACGTTCCATCAGCAGATGGGGTCGATGAGCTTAATTGGCTTTCTTCATCTGGCTCTTCAAGCTGGATTTTGGAGCGGCTTGCACTCTCAGCAACTGCAGCGTTTTCGCTTTTCTGAATATCCAACTCCTCGAGTCACTTCTCTTGCTGATAAAATGAGCCTTTGTCGCTCTCTGCCAATTTTGCGGCCCATTCTTTGTCAAACTCGCTCTTCGATTTCTTTTTCGCTCTCGGGTTTCGATGACGAAAACGGACGCGAACTTTTCTTTTTTTCTTTTTGGCGGCATTTTCACCGAAGCAAACGCTAAATATCCACGGAGAAATAGAGAATACTTCATGGAAAGTGCTGGCGTACGGTATTTACGCACGAGTTGTTGACGTATCAGAAATCGAACGAGTGAGCGCAGCGAACGAGTAAGATTTCTGATACAAAAACAACGAGTGCGTAAATACCGTACAAAGCACTTTCCATGTGGTATTGTGTTTATTATATACATACTGAGTCATTCATCATTTTGCGGGCCTTTTTATTTTAAATCTTTCAAAAATGCTAAAATTTGCCGCTACACACTTACCGCAAAATGACAACGAAAACGAAGTATCAGCTTTTTAGTAAAAACGTTTGTTAAAAACATAAATGACGGTGAGGATATGAGGTTTAATCCAAGAACTATAAGTAATCTTAACTGTTTGTTCTCAATGCACAATTGAAAATGAGTGAATTTAAGTAAAATGGCCGGTTTCAATATAAGCTTAAGCTTAAATGAAAGGCAAAGTAGCTCCGACAAAAAGCACAACAAAAGCTTACGTCTCGTTCTGTTTATCCCTTTCCGCTGTTGTTTCGCCGGCTCTCTACCGTATTTTTTTATCGACAGTGAAACAAACGAAACTATTCCACTCCATTTCCGAAATGTTTTTCACTTTTTTAGCGAGAAAAACTCCTTGAGTAAAACTTTTCTCGTTGATAAATGTGTGCGAAGCGGCGCTGCAAGCTGCAATAAAAGGCGGGAATTTTGGCGCGAAACTCCTACACCTCTGTGGCTTCTGATTGGACGTATCATTTTTCTCACACGTGAAAAAACATCGTTCGCGATTCTGATTGGACGTATCGTTTTTTTCACGTGTGAAAACCATCGTTCGCTCCTCTGATTGGCTATAACTAATTTGCGTACGAAAATTTACGACATAGCTTTTTGGTGAGTATTTCTCAGTATGTATATAATAATACTAAAGGCTATAAACAACGCGAAGACAATTCGCACGTGTTGTGTCGAAGCACGCACTCGGTATCACGTTACTAGTTCACAGGCAAGTTAATTGATATATGACACGGGTATGACAGATCTTGTCAACGATCATATTAAGATAGTTAACGAGAAAAAATCTTTTACCCCCGATATCTTCCGACAGAAATAATATTTTCTTCTGATTTTTTTTTTAAAAGAAAGCTCTCAAGCATATCTATTTGAAAACGTTGAAATCTCAAATATGGAAAAATGGCAATTTTAAGGGTGGCTGATACCTTAAGAGAAACAAGAATTTGCCTCCAATTCGACGAATGATTTCTATACTTCGGAAACGTACCTGCATGATGTTATTCCGGCCCTATTAAAAATCGTTTTATTTTTCGGAAAAGAACTGAACCCGCTTAAGTTTTCCATCATACGTAAGTTGACAGGGCGGTAGTTTTTTGTAATCGAATGGACTTCTTTCCTTTTCTTAAAATTGACTATCCGAAAACACTTTTTAGAAAGACGATGAGTGGGTGTCCTATGTTTAAGTGAGCGGAATCTCTCCAGCTGGAGAAAAGTTATAACAAATGAAACAAGTAATCCGAATAAGTCCTTTCAATTTTATCTCTAAATTTGGTTACTATTTTTCGTAAGGAATTATTCTTCGCTCATGTTATTCAATAAAAAATAAGAAGGCAAATAGTTTGGTTTGTTATTGATCTCAGCACAAGCGTTCAATTTTATTTCATCCATTGACTGGCTTTGGCGCTTTGCTGATTTGGAGGGAAAGCAGAAAAGAACTGAAGGAAAAACTGTATGCACATATGCAGAAGCATAGTGTTTATGTTTATAAAACATGTGCACTGTGTCGCTTTTACTCCTGTCAACTTTTTTCTCGTTAAATGAGAGACGAAGAGACATCAATCTTACCGTCTGTGCTTCAAGCGAACACCAACGAATTTTAGTTTGGTTAGTTTGAAATGTATTAACTAGAATTAACTAGGGCAAATATATCTTTTTTTTTTTATCACATTCAATTTTTCATATTTGTTGAATTTTGTTGCCTATTTTCATACGGGTAAATTTGGGAAAGAAGTAATAGAGGCGAGCTTTCGACATTTTTAGCCCCCACATTGAGTACTCGTTTTGACAAGATATTATTAAAAACTCATTAATCCAAAATGTTCCCTATAGCTATTACTCACGAAGATCGTGGTAACCGTTTCCTATTTGTGAGAAAATTTTTACCAACAGCGAGTATAATGCCATGTAAACTCACGCAGCAAACGAGTATTAAACTGAAAGTCAATAGACTTCAGTTCAATTAAACATTTTGGCAAAACTTCAGACAGCTGAAAAGAAGGGAGGTCTTATTTTATAAGATATAGCAAATTAAAAACAGGGTTACTGGCACGCTATTATAGTAAAAGAGAGATATTAACTTTTGCTATAAAGAAAAATCATGTAACTATGAAACAATAGATCAGAATCTTTAGAGGTTTCTCTTTCTGCAACTTAAATTGTTCTATCTATCGGATATTTTGCTATCGATCGATCAGATCCTTAAAAACACTGTTTCCTACTAATTTAAAAAGCTTACAAAAATTCAGACAATCAATTCAAACAAAAACAAACAAAAAACATCGTGAGGCCAATTGAGTGGAAGATACAGCTGGCCCGTCGATCAATTTTTCATGTTTACTGAATTGTGTTTCGTATTTTCATGAGGCGAGTTCAGGACATTTCATGTCCCCTCCTCCCACCCCTAACCCCAAAGTAGACCTTTTGTTAAGATTCCAAAGAGTACTGAGCGTTTCTTTGAAGTTAGATTAACGTTCTGGGCAAGCACTTTAGCTATTACCCAAGATCATGGTAAACATTTTCTGTTTGTTTCTGCGAGTGCATTTGTATCTAAAATCGCCAAGCAATGATTATTAAATTCAACTGAAAGTCTACAGAGAGGATAACCCGTTGTGTCACGTTGCCATGGTAGCAAAATTTCTGGATCTCAACACAACCGTGTTCCTGCAAATATGGTAGGAAAACACGAAAAAAAAGCGGTAACAAAACAGGACGCAGGAACAACACATCAACACAATGACCAGACAAGCCATTGTGGGGCGCATGTGCTTACAGAGAGCACCAGAGAATGCGGTATTTCAGCTCTGATCATGCAGTAGTGTTATTTATTTTATAAAGGAGGACAGAAAACGCAATTGCTTGAAATGTCAATTTTGCCTGTTTTTCGTATCAGTTAACGTAAAACAAGGCGCACGCCCGTTCTATCAATGAATTAATTCCTTCTAAATTGAATCGTTTTCGATATCGGATCCATTTCAGTATTCCCGCAGGTCTAACGAGCAGTACACACCACGTAGATAGGAAAATTCTGGTGGCTCATGATAGAAATTTTATCCACAAAAGTCTAAAAGATTTTTTTAGTCTGAAGAACTAAAGAAGATGTATTAACCGAGCGATAGCGCTAGCAAGGTCAATACATCAAGGCCTCGGGGTTCTAAATAAAAAATTCACTCCGTATTACACAATGTCATGCAGAAATACAACTTTGAATGTGATACCAGTAGTAACTAGCATAAAATTTTATTTTCATGTATTTTATTTTATTAACGAATATGAGGCCGCTTAGACTGGTTGTAACGCCTCAGTTGAGAAAAACAAGTGAATGGTCATTCTTTGCTAGTTTGAAAATATCTTATAGTAAGATAGTAATTCTGTCAAGACAAGCAAAAAAAATACGACATAAGCAAAAAACACAGTAAACAAGCTATTAGACAGGGGAAGTTGAGAAAAATTACAAAATGTTTGCTAACCCGGTTTTCATAACTCCAGGTAGATATTACAACGAATTTTACACCTCAGCCATCCAAATGCCGTATCATCATATATCTCTAGATCTGCAGCTGCATGTTGTAAATTTATGTGGTTATTTTGTCTTCAATAAAACATAATAGCTCTGCAGTTTTTTTCTGTAAAGAATGAAGATTTTTAAAGGCCTTCATCTTGTTTTCTTCTCATTTGAAAGAACTTAAACGCATATTGATAAAATCTTAACTTCTTTTTTGTAAATTAGTGCTTTCAGTGCCAATATTATATTAAAATTGGTAAATTTGAGTGAATGAAAAACTGTTTCCCTGTTTGCAACATCTAGTACTTATTTTCTGCGAGGAAAAGCATGAACAACGCACCCATTTAACTAAAAGCGAAATTTACAATTATTGTATATTTTACGGTTTACAGGCTATTATTTAGATTAAGAGTTTTGTATATCATACAAGTTTGTCGGATTATTGAAATACGAAAAAACTAAGAATAAAAGCTCAAAAATATATCAGGGCAAAAAGATTGCCTGCAGATAAGAACAAAACTTACCAGTACATAAAGACGCACAAAAAATAAGCCAAGTAATCCATGCAAGTGAAAGAAACGAATTTATAGACGCCATGAAAGTTCACTTAACTAGTTGCCGTAGAACTAGTGTCTGGCTCAACTATCTCCTTTTTTAATATTACCTGTTTTGCGCTGTTTATTCATTAATAAAGCATTTCGAAATTAGAACCACCCTTGTCTAAGCCCCCGTCTTGGTAAAAATGGAATTTTTTAAAGTTTTTGCAAACTGTGCGTAAACTAATTGAAATTTTATTCGACTAACAGGGAGCTCAGTGCCGATGAGAGTCAGTTATCAGGGGCACCCAACGACAATTTTCGGAAAAATATCTGTTCGGAAGACGATTTGAGATCTAGAATTTTCGAAACATTTGTTGTAAAATTTCTTGCTTGCCTGCCTCTCCTAGGATTTTCGGACATCTAAAAAATTGTATAATTACCTATTGTTAACGGATTTTTACCCTAAAAAGGTCACCTAGAATTTTCGGGAGCCTTTTTTCTGGCTAAAATTTTCGAAAAGGTAAGTTTTGATCCCTATAATTTTCGAATCACTTGACTTTCAGCTAGGAAATCCGAACAGATGAAAAATTTTTAGGAGATAAAAATATGCCTATATCTACCGTTTAAATACTAAAATACGTTTAACAATTCTTTGTTTAAGTGGTTTTGAACTATATTCTCGTTGGGTGCCCCAGAGTTATCAACGTCAAATTTCCCGTCCTTTCTCGTCTCTCTAGTTTTCATTCGAAAAACAAAGTAATGAAGAAGGGCGAATTACCATAGATGACCATGAGAACTCAATTAAGAAAGATTATGATAAATATTTATTGGCAGGCGCTAGGGGTTTGGCAGGTGATATTGTTTTCTTTTGCTTTCTTGTTTTTAATCGTTTTTTTGTTTTCATAATATAGCCACCGGAATCATACAGTGAAAGGCAAACATCTATGCCACTCACTGCTTTTAAGTTTTAATGCGTGACCCAATTACGTGTATATTAAGTATTTATCAAATACTTAGAGATACGGCATTGTAGCTGTGTTTTTCAACAATTTCAAGTCAATGCAAATCACCGTGGAAACCAACGTACCCTTAAGATACTAAACAAATACTTAAACTAGGAGGCACGATTTGTAGATCATTCCTTCCTCAAACAATACTTACATCAATCAAACTACACGCAAGGTTGCAGTAATTCCATAATAGTTATTCTTCAAAAGGCATTGGGTCGATTCTCGTATATCTTGCATGGAAGTTGCAACAATAATCATTGTCAAAACTAGATATACAAAAGACACTGTAGTTTTGAAAGGTGAGAAAAGGGAGCTTTAGCACCGACCACGGCGACGGACGCGGAAACATCACTTTAAAAATCAATTCGCGTTTTTTCAAACTTTTCCGCGTTTATTCCAGTTCGCCTGAAATGTTAAAGTGGGCGAATTTCCCGGGAGTTGATTTCTTGGGGACCACACTAAAATTTAGAAAGAGAAAGAAAAATTCGTCGTCGCTTGTTTACGTCCTCCATAAAACGTGAAATTCTGCATTTTCACGTCGTAGTCGTGTAGAAACGGCAGAGAAACGTACATGCACGTGCAAATTTGTTGTTTTGCTTAATAAGGCTATTGCTTTTTGGACGTTCTCGTTGCCGTCGCCGTCGCTGTTGCTAAAGCTTCCTAATTCACCATGGGCTCCTGCAAATATATAGATTTAGCCGAGGCTAAAGGCGAAGCTCCAATTACTATGAAAAAACATGAGACATATCCAAGGTAGAAATAATGCTAACGCCCGGGGGTCAGCCCGGGCGGGAGGGGGGAGGGTGGGTGCAGCTGGAATTGACTGATGCATAAATGACATTTAACACCTGGAATCAAGCAACAAATTTACTCCGTTTAGAACCAAAAACTCTAATTATCATTCGTTGCAAATGTTTCTACCTTTTCAACTAAAACAGGGCAGAGATCCTTTTTTCAGTTATAGAAATGTTAATATATATGAAAATTTATTTAACATTGAAATTAAGCTTAGCTAATGTTTAAATAATTTTAAGCGCAATTTAAGAAAGTATCTTTTAAAAGACTTTTTAAGATGAGCTGCGCTGTCACCAGTTTTAGCTTGTTTTTAATGCACGGTTTTTTAACTCACTTTTACTTGTTAATTATTATTACAAATTGTCACTGAGATGTCAAGAAAGTACTATATATTAATCTATAATCTATCATTAAATTTCGCCTTGTAATATGAATGCTTTACAAAACTCATTGGTGATGAGAATTAAGGACATGATCACATATACAGTGTAGATAAATCGAATCGATACTTCAAAAGAATTAATCAAATTCTTCCTACTACCTCTATAGAAAACGTATAGGGAATATGAATTTTGATACTGCTCGGTTTAAACTTAGACGCTTTTATTAAGATTGGGTACACTATCTCGTAGACTACGAGTAGTCCCCATTTTTCCTCAGGGAAAGTAGAGCGAGCGAAACGCGAGCGCGCGTGAAAATCACCCCACGCGAGAAAAGGCGACACGCGTGAGGTGATTTTCACGCGCGCTCGCGTTTCGCTCGCTCTACTATCCCTGAGGAAAAATGGGGACTACTCGTAGTCTAACCATCTCGAGAGGCTTAAACGTTTCACAAATAATTCTTCTTGTATTATCTAAGTCACTTTTCGCTGTCTACAGACTAAGAGGGATTAACAGTTTGCTGACTAGAACTCTGCTTCACCCCATGTATGGAAATTCAAGACAGTCTTGAATTCTGGAGGGATTCCAGGAGGTGGTTTCCGAATTCTTTGCCAGATGACTTTGATTCTGGCCATGGACTCCAATCGTTAGTGGGATTCCGGATTCGTTTTGAGCTGTATTCCAGATTCCAGAGCTCAGGATTCTGGATTCTTCAGGCAAATATTTCCTGGATTCCGGAATCTGAATTCCCTTAAATGGAGTGATCCACTGCAGGATTTGATGGGCTCCTGTCCACTGGTAGTCACTTGGTTCAACCTCGTTCCCAGGCAAGGGAAAAAGCCATAGGAACGAGGTTGCATTTGGTCTTGTTCAGTCGATGAGATCGAGTGTTTACACGAATTCCGAGTTTGTATCAATATTGTGCGGTGATAAGCGCATTTTGCTTCTGACTTTTCCTAGGATGCCAGACGCAAACTCGCCCCCAGGGCGCTTTTTCCTGGCTTTGGAGGTGGGGCCACATACAAAGCCAGGGAAAAGCGCCCTGGGGACGAGGTTGGGCCAGACGGAGAAGTTCCCACCATACTCCTGCAGACTGCTTTTAATCACTACATTGGTCGAGTGACTACATCGTGGGAAAACCGGTCAATCTATTCTCATTATTGCTTTTGTATCTATCACTGCGAACAACAAACCTTTTCTAGATGTGGTACACCATTGATTTTGTCTTTTGCAATGAGTCATCTGGGTAACTAAGCCGATATATATCCTTACCTTCAGTTACAGACCTAAAAGTTCCTCTATTATGTATTGTAAAGCTATATACCCAAGTGATCTCTGATTACTGACAAATGATGATTGCTGTGCTAAAAATAAAGTTGTTTCTAGAGTCTTAGCACCTGCACGTTCTTGGTAGCATTTCAATCGTACAACGCATAGACGTCAACGCATATCTTACCACTGTTATCACGGTCACAATAGTCTTTACCCAGCAAGGCTTCAGTATACCAAACTTTGAATTCCTGTCCATTAGACACGGATATTGGAGACGGAAGATGGTTAAACAGGAGTTCCGTCGAGTTAACATCCATATCCTCGATCTTATACGAGTATTTTGCACAGTTGCTACGTATGCGGTATTCTGCTAGCGGGAGAACTCTTTTGTCCTCGTATGTTATTACAGTAGATAGTGTTTGATCACCATAAACGCTGTGTGGGCAGCCCCAAAAGGTTGCTGGTATGTCTGGTGCACACATTAATGATCCTCTTCGGTGAACAAGTTTAAAAGTGTGGATGAGTCCCTGTTTGGTGATGCGAAAACTTCCATGCGAGTTTTTAGCTTTGTAGCAGACTGTTTCTTTGTTAATCTTTTTCCAGTCTGAAAGGAAATGTTAAAACAAAAAAAAAAAATGAAAAAGGTACAATTTTGTAGTATGAATTTATTTTTTTCTTTTTTAAATCGCATGGTAAATCAGTCATATTGCCGACAAGGTGCGATACATACATTTCATTCCGAGCGAAGCTCGACGCTCCGTAGCGACTTTATAATCTTGTCGCTCGCGCAGTCTGCTAAACGCGCGTGGTCTTAGCCAGCTGTGAAATTCAAGGCTTCATTATGAATATATGCTTGGTATCCGCCAGTGACGTCATGGAGCATTTTGCGTTTCCAGGCAACATAGACTTCGCCGCCGATGACCAAGGCGCATTTTGTGTTTATTCACGGTTAGTGTAAAACGAAGACTGCGGACTGCAGACTGCGGACCAGGGGTAAAATGTAGACTGAGTCTAAAATGCAGACTACAGACTGAGAGTAACACGCAGGCTGGGGTAAAATGCAGACCGAGTATAAACTGTAGTCGCAGAAGGGTTTTAAGGGCAAATAAAGTCCCGCAAAATACATGTAAACAAACACTTTAATACTAATCGCAGTCGTGAACCTTTTTTTTTTTGTCCGAGCATGGATAATAGATAGACTTTATTTTCTATTATCCATTGTCCGAGAGACCTCATGCTCCAGTTTTCGATACACGCATCCTCGGAGACCCAGGGGCAGTTAGTCGGGTCGATAAAATGTTCGTGGCGAAAGTTTACTGTAAGATCGAGACGAGCCCCTGGGCACCATGGATAATAGAAAGACATTTCTATTATCGGGCTCGTCTCGACCTTACAGTAAACTTTCACCACGAACATTTTCTCGACCCGACTAACTGCCCTTGGGTCTCCGAGGATGCGATACACGTGACCGTGAATTGGTACAACACGATGTTTACGCTTAAATAAAAGCTGCTGACCCAAAATACTGGACAGAAAGAATTGGGAGTAAATCATTCCAACAACAAAGAAAGATGTTCTGCAGGAAATTTGGATGACCTTCTATGAAAGTATTGCAAATCAACGTAGGCGGACGTAAGCTGTTCGGACGTTCACTGAAACTTCTGGCGAATGTGCAAAGTACTTCGACAAGGAAGCGAGGTGTGCAACTGATACCAGCTAACTAATTCATCTAGCCTGCAAAGTAGGCGTATTTTGCTGGGCGATCGATTTGGACTTTTGACTGACCGAGAGTTGGGGCGAGTCAAAAAATGATTCAATACAATAAAACGCCTGCTCTGCAGGCTATAATTCACCTATTTGGAGAAGAAGGAGCACAAATGTTTAAAAAGTCTGCAGTCGATCTTAATTCTGCATTTTACCCCTAGCCTGCATTTTACTCTCAGTCTACAGTCTGCATTTTACACTCAGTCTGCACTTTACCCCTGGTCCGAAGTCTGCGTTTTACACTGACCGGTCTATTCATCGTCTGTGAAACAAAGTTTACCATCGGTGAATCACGAACAATTTCCCACGCAAATGACACACAAGCACAACAAGTGGCTCCAAATCCTCGCCCAGGAAGATTTCCCCCCGAAACTCCTCTGGAGCGAGAACGCCGACTTCAAATTCAGCGTGAACAACGAAGGAGAGGACGTCAATAAGAAACCACGGAGCGGAAGGAACATCGCTTAGCACAGCGAAGGCAACGCCGACAAGAGACAGAGGAACAGGAGATTGAAATCAGAGGCATTATTATCATTTTACACTGTCGAAAACCCAGATTTCTTAGTTTGCACGTTTCCCCGCCGATATATAGATCAAAGTCTGCAAAGTTACGGCCCGAAGAATAATAATTTTCAAGCGAACTGCACCGGGCCATATTTGTTCTTTGTTTTTTTCTTTTCCTAAATCCGGACGCAGAAATAATGCTAAATCTGCTTTTCAATACACTGTTAACAATAACACCACATAATACGCAAAAAAGAAGAAGAAAAAAAGGAAGAACAACGTATGGACCTTTACGACGATATTCACGGTTGGTCACCCATCCAGTTCGTAACCCTGACCGACAGGGTTTAACTTGAGTGCCGTTACCACACCGAGTTTCGTGAGGGTTATTGCGAGATACGTATTTCTAGTATATACTTATCCTTGCCCGGTAAAATCTTATCAGTATTAAATTATAATTAAGAACTCTATAATTTAAAATAATAATAATAACGATGAAGTGTAAGACTTTACGTATACCAATAGCGGAAGAAGTCAAAAGGTTAGCAGTGCGCACGCTTGAATAAGCGCCATCTTGGCGAGAAAAAGGCTACGAGTCAGTTTTAACGAGAATATATAGTGACGGAAATAATTTAACAACAGTTAGGAGTTCTGACGTGATATGCGATACAATTCGCTTTGACTCTGAAGATGACTACCGCACAGGTTGTCGAAACGTCAGTCACTGTCAACAACAGTCCTAAAAAGAAATGAACTGGGCCGTTGCTTTCAGACTTGAAAACATGTACCTTCTAAATTACCTTTGCATCCATAAAGCTCTACTCTCATTGAAATGTTGCCATGCCAACCAGTTGGTCGAAAACGGATGTAACGCGCCTTGAATGGCGTACTCAAGCTATGAAGAACTACGGTATCACGATCATCATTTCCTTCGAAGATCTAACCGGAGGAAATAAACAGATTATTAGGAGTACATATTATTCACTGTGCAACGCACACTTGTCTTGACTCAGGACCTAACCCTGAGTTACTACTGACTCGTGGTGTGTGTGTATTTGGGGGGAGGGTTACAATTGAAAACGGACTATACAGGGATGCTTTGCTGGCCGGCTAAAGGTATTTTAAAAGTATAGGGATCTCACCAGTTGAAGGATAGGAAAATGGTAGGAATAATTCCAAGGTATTTTCAAGGGTCTTAAGAAGTATCCTGTGAGACCCTCAAAGGATGATGTACTCTTGAACAATTTCAAGAAGTTTCTCAATGAGAAAAGCGAATTAAAGATCCTCGGTAGGCAAAGGGGAGGGTACGGGGACGGTTAGGGTTTTGAGCACATGGTTAAGTGGCAGAGCATATGATCCTCCGGACCCTTCTGAGCATCTCCACTCAAGCCCCTTTGTTAGATGTAAAATTCGTGTACTGTCATTTTTGTTGAAAGCTGGAAATGCGTTAAGACGATTAAAACCGCAACAACATGTAAACATGATAAACAGGCTTTCCTGGCAAAAAAAGAAAAATGTTTATATATGGATTTATTTTCTCATGCCTCAGTTTGTCCTGGTTCTCTGTAATTCTGGAAATTCAAAGTCTCATTACTGTACTGCAACATGTATTCCGTAACCCATTCATCCTCGTCATGTCTGCCTTGGGTTGCCACTGCTGTTACGGTAGCGTACAGGCCCCCAAGATCAATTTGAAGCCATTGATTTTCATCGTTTTTTTTAGCTGACCAGGCTCCCCTTTTGCCTCCGTTTGCCGTGTAGTGAAGTCTGCCTCGGTTTGCTTTGTGATTAGGACCCCGCTCTGAAGAGGCACTGATTTGATCATCGCTAATACGATTGTTTTCCATTCCCAGATCATCTGCACATTCCAAATGTATCAATTAAATGCGTGTATAGTAAAGTTTGGATTGGATTTGGATTTCGGGTACTGGATTCTGGATTCTTGTCAGAGGAATTCGGATTCGTGATTCCAACCGTTAGTGGGATTCCGGTTTCGTTGAGCCTTAATTCCAAAGCCCAGGATTCCATTAGCAAAACATATACCGGAATCCGGAATCCAGATTTCCTTACATGAGGCGTTGAAATACGATTTTACTGGGCGTAACAATTTGTTGGCTAATGGAGTAGGTTTACTTAAAATTGAGGGCAAGGCTGATCGGACAGCTAAGGGTTGGTAATTTACATTGATTTATTTGCCCAATATTTCGACTAGACAAAACAAGTCTTAATCAGGGGCTAAAAAACCTAAACTAAAACAAGCTAAAATAGTAGCAACGCATTACATTGAAAGCTCTATACTATCTAATCCATTTTGTAGTTGTCATTCCCACCTAAGGATTAAATTACTATTTTCTTTCTTTCTAGGATAGGTGTGTTCCACGAAAGTTACTTATGACCCTAACCCTAACCCTAACCCAACACTCCCCCCCTTCCTCAAGCAGCAGTTGGTCAGTGTTTTGATAACTCGAATGAAAATGCAAATTTTACCTTTGCGCCCATAAATCTCCACCCTCATGGATATGTGACCGTGCCAAGTTACTGGTCGAAAACGGATGTAGCGTGCCCTGATGGGATGACTGAGTTTGTGGTAGACCACAGTGTCCTGATCTGTGTTTCCAACAAACTCCTAACAAAATTTTAAAAAAAAAGATGACGAAGTTGCTGAAAAACATCTTTCAATGAATATGATGCTCATTGATAAAAATTAATACAAAAAGAGCGTGGAGACGTGGTGCTGGACGATTAAGAATTCCAGCCAGGGGGGAGGGCTACTCAACAAAGTTTTATACGGTGAGGCTAATACCTTTACCCTTTAACATACCATTTTTGACAGAAATGGTTCCTCTTTCGAATACCTTTTATTGACAAATGGTACCCCTTTCACACACCTAATTTAGAACTTTGCATCCCTTTTAACTGCTAAATAGAGAGATTAAGATTCACGTTTACGGCACACGGCAAACGGCAAACGTCAGTTGAGAATTTCTCAAAATAGAAAATAAGCAGATAAAAACAGTCCACAACGATTCTTTTGGATAAAACTGGCATAAAACTACTTATTTTTGTGTAGAAGTAATAAACAGTTAACGCAAAATAAGGGGAAAACTTGGTCACATGGTACAAATTCAAGTTTGCCGTTTGGCGTAAACGTGAATCTTAATCTCTCTAATAACCCAATGGCTGTAAAATACGAATAAATCACAAAACCAGAAAGTTTCCTCGGCCTTTTCAAAGCCATAAATGCATCTGTTTGCCCTTCTGGGCCTTTTCACAGGCCTAAATGACAGATTTCCCTACCCTTTTATATACGGTACTTCAACTAGTGAAATCCCTACCCTTTCATCAGGGGCACCCAACGAGAATATAGTTCAAAACCACTTAAACATAGCATTGTTGAACGTATTTTAGTATTTAGATGGTAGATATAGGTATATTTTTATCCCTACAAATTTTTCATCTGTTCGGATTTCCTACCTGAAAGTCTAGTGATCCGAAAATTATAGGGATAAAAACTTACCTTTTAGAAAATTTAAGCCAGAAAAAAGGCTCCCGAAAATTCTAGGTGACCTTTTTGGGGTAAAAATCCGTTAAAAATGGGCAATTATACAATTTTGGGGAGGTTCGTAAATCCTAGGAGAGGAAAGCAAGCAAGAAATTTAACAACAAATCTTCCGAAAATTCTAGATCTCAAATCGCCTTCCGAACAGATATTTTCCAAAAATTGTCGCTGGGTGCCCCTGTTTCGTATACCTGAAGCCTGAAAAAGATACCTCTTTCGGGAGGAGCCTCCCTGTATGGGCCATTATAGGAAGTACCCATACCCATGGGAATTCAAGCCTTGTCTTTGCATCGTTTTCTTAGACAAGACACTTTGCTCCACCATCTCTATCTCAGTTGTCTATCTACTCAGGCCCTAGCCGTTCAAAAGGTAAATAACACTATCCACTGCCAAAATCTCTAACTGGGGGTAGCCCAAGTGGTTTTCCTAATACTTATCTACGGGATCAAGAGCTCACTCCGCAGCAGAACTACAGGCCACTTCGGAGTTCCAAATATTCTCATTTTCAAAATGAGGCTAAGTATAAAAATGAGTTTTATTTCCATGAGAATAAAAAATCATTTTCATATCAATGACTTCGGACTTAGCCTCGCTTTGAAACAGAGGCTTGAGAGAACATGAAAATGGCCTGTTGCTATCCTTTTAAAATGACGAAAAGCGTGCAAGGTTTAAAGGTAGGTAGGTAGGTAGGTGGGTAGGTAGGTAGGTGGGTAGGTGGGTAGGTGGGTAGGTAGGTAGGTAGGCAGGTAGGTAGGCAGGCAGGCAGGTAGGTAGGTAGATAGGTAGGCAGGTAGGCAGGTAGGCAGGTAGGCAGGCAGGTAGGTAGGTAGGTAGGCTAGGTAGGTAGGCAGGCAGGCAGGTAGGTAGGCAGGCAGGCAGGCAGGCAGATAGGTAGGTAGGTAGGTAGGTAGGTAGGCAGGCAGGTAGGTAGGTAGGTAGGTAGGTAGGCAGATAGGTAGGTAGGTGGGCAGGCAGGAAGGCAGGCAGGTAGGTAGGTAGGTAGGTAGGCAAGCAGGTAGGCAGGCAGGCAGGCAGGTAGGTAGGCAGGTAGGTAGGTAACACTTAATTTAAAAATTTCAAATGTGTACGTCTACGGTGGGTACCATCTTACCCTTATTGTGCTGGGTTGTTCTTCCATGAAATATTGAAAACTGACGCCATCTCCGCTATACTGCACTTTGTATTTCGTTACCCACTGAGGGTAGTCACTTCTGCCTTGTGTTGCTAGGGCAGTAACCTTGGTGTGCGGATTACCCAAATCGACTTGAAGCCACTGAGATACATTATATTTTGCTGACCATGACCCGCTTTTGCCTGGAACAGCTTTAAAGTAGAGCCTTCCCTGAGAGGCAGCGTAATTTTCATCCCACTGCGAAGAAGCACTCATTTGCCTATCAGAGATTGCACCGCTTTCTACACCGAGAGCATCATGGCATTCTGGGATATAATTAAACTGATCAATATCAAACAAACAGGGTAAACCATTTTGTCGGGTTCGTAAGACTTCTTTTCTGTGGCAAATTCTTATGAGGTATTAGCTGGTTTAGGTGGCCAGAAGAAGGCTGACACCCCATAATATTTGTGATCTCCGAACAGAAAACTTATGTAACCGGCGAAGACGACGACGGCAGGGAAAACGTCGCTAAAAAAAATCAATTTACGTCCTTTTAAACTTTATCGCGTCTATTTGCACCCGCTTAATTTGTCAAATGCAGGCAATTTGTAGTCGTGCAGTAAACGTCAAAGAAATGTACTAAGAAAGTGTGATGCACGTGCAAAGCTGTTGTTTTGCTCACAAAACAATTGTTTTTTGACGTTGTCTTTTTCGCCTTCGTCGCTACTTAAGCTCCCTTAGCCTGCGTAGCATGGCGGCTTCGGGAGCACGACTGAGCAGCCAAGCCGCCAGAAAAATAATCAAGTTGCTTCCGCCTCAATCTCCTTGCAGTTTCTCTGCCCTCGCTCGCCTTTATTATTTAGCGCGCCCAACCAAAGCCGCCATGCTACGCAGGCTAAAGCTCCCTAATAACGCACAGTAAACAGAACGATGCGTGTTACACAAAGCCTTGTTACAAGTTATCTGATTAGCAACCTCCAGTAATATTCACTGACCTTTACACGGTCCAATATCAATGCACTCACAACGGAATGAACCATGTTCATTCACACATTTCTCGTTAGCTGAACAGTTATTCAAACTGGAGGACCCACATTCGTCAACATCTAAACAACACGCAAAAACATGTTAATGGTGATGCTCTGCGAGGGTAACTTTAAAACAAAACATCCTTTCGTTCTCTAAACTGCGTAGGAACTAAAAATGATGCCAAAAATTTATACTCAAAAGTAATAACGTTGCGACTGGGAGTAGATATAATGAATAACAAAAAGGTTATTGAATATGTTTAATGCACCTTTCCATTGTTTTGAAAAGATTGTTATTTTCAACAACTGGAAGACAGGTGGAGCAGGAGGTCATTATTAGGAATAATAACCCACTCTTCCATTTCAGTGGCCACAATAATGACCTGCTGGTTCTAAAACAATAGAAAGGTCCACTAAACCGGATAATGGCCTTCTTAAAAAATCAATCATAACCTCGCCCTACGCGCTCGGTCATTATTTTTAAGAAGCCATTGGAGCTGTTAGAATATTCCCCTTAAAATACTGACCTTTGCAGATAGAACCTTCTTTAACAAATCCGGGGAGACATTCACAACGAAAGGAACCAGGCTCATTTATGCATTTCATGCCCCCCGGCATACCTAGCTTGCAGTCGTGCAATTCCTCATGGCATTCATCAATATCTGTCAACATTGAACAAGAATGGCGATATAAAAAATGAAGTAGAAAAACTATTTTTTAGATCTACAGAAAATAAGAGTCAATCCATCGTAATTTGTATCAGTGGCTATTGTGAGTTTGCCAAAGAGTCTGTTTCGATGTTGTGTTCAACTGCATTGTGGGACACTATCGCTTCTTTAATAGTTATTTAGCGATACTCACGCTGACGTCACCCATTGATATTTTAAATGTGTCCACCAGAAGCGCATTAGTCCTTGTAACAAAAGCGGAAAGTTCTTTTCTTTCACTCATTGTCTGTAAACAGTGACGTTTCCTCTTGACTTTTGCAAGCTCGCACAGGAGTGTGAATAAAAATTCGTCCCCAAGACGGCCCCACAATGCAGTTCAAAACAACCCCGACCCAGTCTCTCGCGAAATCAGTATCAAAATGGCCAATCTCTTAGCCTGATTAACAGACTAAGATTAAAGGTAATATCTCAATGGCACAAAATAAACGTGAAAACCAGACCAGAGACCCGCGCGCGCGCAGGCTACAGTAGAAAAGGGTGCACATTAATGCCCTTAGGGGCGCTTAAGCAAGCAAAGACGTTTTTAATTGAAGCATGTCAACCGGAAGTGCAGCCTACCAAATTTGTATCTTCAAGTGTGTTTACTCTTAAAGACACGATTTTGTCTAAACATTTGGACAGAACAAACGCCTAGCAATACAAAACGCCACTTCTCGTTGCCGTCCGTAGCTTAAAAACGCCCTTTTTAAAGCTCCCTCTTATAAAGTCGTCGGCGCCATTTACTTACTGGTGTAGAAAGAGGATGAAAAGCAAGGCAATAGCTTTCTTCCCATTGAAGGTTTTCATGCACGTGGCCAGCATTTAGGCAAATTTAAGCGAGCAAAAGGAAGTGTTCAAACAAGAAAAGAATTCAACTCCCAGAAGAATTGTTCGGAATACCAACATGGCCGCCGTTTATATTGTTTTTGAACATCAATATCGCCGCCGTGACGTCATGTGAAATTACTCTATATTTGCAAGGGTGTAATGAACTACAAACTTAGCTCTCGAGCCTTCGTTAATGGCGAAGAATATAAGTTGAATTGTTTAATGCATCTAACTTCTGCATATTACCTGTACAGTTGTCGTTTACAAACTTGAACCCATCGCGACAGACACATCTGTAGCGTTTTTCTGTGAACCCAGCTTCACATAACTCGTTTTCTCCTGGGCAGGGATCATCGTTAATTTGGCAAAAGTTCTGAGTTAAAAAGATACCATATTAGATGTTTTGTTAATTTGCAGCCTTAAATCTGATACTACATCTCAAAAGTTAATCCGCAATGTGGGTTCCACAATCTATATCCTACAGCACCTTTATCACAATATCCATTACCATCGTTATCAGCACATCTCATTTATATCGCTTCTTGGAATCGCTATTTTCAACATCACATCGTCAACATCATCATCAAAATCATAACTATCGTCATCATCATTAATAACAATACCAAGAACAGAATTATGATACATCTGTTATCATCAGCATTGTCAACATCATTATCATCATCATTAGTATCCATAACAACAACAGTACCAAAATCAACATCATCATCATCATCATCATCATCAGCAGCAGCAGCAACAACAACAAAAATCATCATCATCAGAACCATAATAATGATCTTCATCACCTCTATCACCATCATTGTCATCAATATTGTCACCATCATTCATCATTATCAGCAGTAGCATTAGCAATATGGTCATCATCATTATCATCATCAACATCACCATCACCATCATCATCATCATTATTACATGTATGCCCTGAATCGTTATCGTCATCATTCCGTACGTACGAACCAAAAGCCAGTTTTAACATACCTCAATAGCAAAGTGAATGTAATGTTCCTTCTTTTTCAGCGAAGACAGTGAAGGGCTCTCGTCAGTGGCATTGTTAAGTTCGCATGTTCTTGTATGAGCACCTCCAGGACCCACGTTAATAGACACGCATTTTGGTTCCAAAAAACACTTGACCCTGCAGCCCCCTTCATTGAGTACCTTTTCAGTTCTAATCACGTGATCTGGAAGAACTCTGTCTGGTATGGGTTCCTTGAATACTATGATACGGTTGTATTCTATCGACAAAACTGACATAAAAAGTAAAACATAGACCATGAGCCCATCGCGACAAATTCGCTCTAGAAAATTGCCAGATTATATTACAACGAATTTTACACCTCAGCCATCCAAATGCTGTATCACCATATATTTCTGCAGCTGTATGTTGTAAATTTATGTAGTTATTTTGTCTTCAATAAAACAATATAGCTCTGCAGTTTTTTCTCTAAAGAATGAAGATTTTTAAAGGCCTTCATATTTTTTTCTTCTCATTTGAAAGAACTTAAACATATATAGATAGAATCTTAACTTCTTTTTTGGAAATTGCTTTCAGTGGTGATACTATATTATAATGAGTAAATTTGAGTGAATGAAAAACTGTCTTCCTGTTTGCAACAACTAGTACTTATTTTCTGCGAGGAAAAGCCTGAACATTTTACACTGAAAAACGCACCCATTTAACTAAAGGGGAATTTACAATTATTGTAGTATATTTTATGGTTTACAGGCTATTATTTAGATTAAGAGTTTTGTACATCATAAAAGTTCGTCGGATTATTGAAATACGAAAAAACAATAAAAGCTCAAAAATATTGCCTGCAGAGGAGAACAAAACTTACCACTACATAAAGAAGTGCAAAAAATAAGCCAAGTAATCCATGCAAGTAAAAGAAACGAATTTATAGACGCCATGAAAGTTCACCTAACTAGCTACCGTGGAACTGGTGTTGGGCTCAATATCTCCTTTTTTAATATTACCTGTTTTGTGCTGTTCAGTATTCATTAATAAAACATTTCGAAAACAGACGCGCCCTGTTTAAGCCTACGTCTTGGTAAAAATGGAATTTTTTTAAGTAAGTAAGGTAGGATTTTTGCAAACTGTGGATAAACTAATTGAAATTTTATTCGACTAACAGAGAGTTCAGTGTCGATAAGAGTCAGTTACTGATCGTCAAATTACCCGTCCTCTTTCGTGTCTCTAGTTTTCATTAGTCAAAAACAAAGTAAGGAAGAAGGAAGAATTACCATAGATGACCATGAGAACTTCCTTAAGAAAGATTATGATAAATATTTATTGGCAGGGCTTTGGCAGGTCATGTCGTTTTCTTTTGTTTTTGTTTTTTGTTTTTTTTCATAATATAGCCACCGGAATGATGCAGTGAAAGGCAAATATCTATACCACTCAGTGCTTTTAAGTTTTAATGCGTGACCCATTTACGTGTATATTAAGTATTTATCAGATACTTACACATAGGGCATTGTAGCCGTGTTTTTCAACAATTTCAAGTCAATGCAAATCACCGTGGAAACCAACGTACCCTTTAAATATTAAACAAATACTTAAACTAGGAGGCACGATTTGTACATCATTCCTTCCTTAAAAAATACTTCCATGGACAATCAAACTACACGCAAGGTTGCAGTAATTCCATCAAAAGACATTAAGTCGAGTCTCGTATATCTTGGAAGTTGCAACAACAATCATTGTCAAAACTACATATACGAAATCAGTTTTAAAGGTGGCAAGAAATCATTAAGTATTATGCGTATTAGGAACGTTCAGTTTTAAACCGTTGACAGAAGATGTAAAGGAGGCAAATGGGATATGCCGAAGTGATAATACATAGATTTAGCCGAGGCTAAAGGCGAGGTTCGCGTTAATGAAAAAACATTGCAATAAAAGAAATCCAATCAGTGTTGAGCCAACACAGCGTTGCAATGCTGGAACAGTGTTGAAACTATTCGAAACAATGTTGAAACAATGTTGTAACGCTGTGTTGCGCTAAAAATCGTCGTTGCAAATCGTCTCGTGTAACATCACCTTTAGCAACGACGATGGCGACGGCGACGGCGACGGCAAATAGAACGACAAAAAAGCAGTAGATTTAATTAGCAAAACAACAACTTTGCACGTACATCACTCTTTTTTGTACATTTCTTCGCCGTCACTGCACGACTTCGACGTGAAAATGCCTAATTTCATACTTAATGGAGGTCGTAAACAAGTGACGACGAATTTTTCCCTCAATTTCTCTTTCTAAGACTCCAGGAAATTCCTCTTCATTTCACACTTTGACCGAGTTAGAATAAACGCGACAAAGTTCGAAACAACGCAGAATTCAGTTCAAAAGTGACATTTTCGCTTCCGTCGCCGTTGTCGAAGCTAAAGCTCCCTGGTCTACTTCCAATATGCATGGCTAATGGTTGCGACCACTAACAAGTTTCTGATAATGAGTGAGTTTGATTACAGCCACCTGCAAACACCAGTCGAACCAGATAAATAAAGGGCGACGTCAAAATTCTAGCTATGCATACAGAATATAAGCAAACACACGAATAAATTTAAGTTTCTGCAATCAGGCAAAACTCCATTATGGCCAATTAACATGAATTTTGCCACATTTGACGAACTGCTTTCTGCTCGACTTTTGCTTTTGATGGCGGGGTATTTTGGACAAGGTACCATAAACAAATAGACATATTTTTTTAAAAAATAGGAATTGCAATATTTTTTAAAATAAGCGACCTTTGGTGCTGTCGTGAAAGCAGGAAGGGGAATCGCGAACTGGAAGGGAATAATTTGCCTTCCAGGCAAAGCTAGCAATACTTTGAACCAACATTTTTTTTTAACGTCTTTGCCCTGGTGTTAAATATTGTAGGTTTTTACGTATACGTTGTAACAGTTAATTCGCTGCTTTTGAACGCAGTTTCTGAGAAATAATTCCAGTTTGTATTTATTTATTATTTAATTCCAGTTTGTATTCTAATGCAAGTGTAGTTTTACGGCAAGAGAGTAGCTGTTTCCCCATTGCCGTTCACTCTAAAGTCGTGAGTAATATTTCCAACTTCATGTGTTTCCGAGAGACTTTGTAGGAGATTGTTCCCGAGTTTAAAATTTAATATTTGAATACTAATTTTTACATATTTTAGAGAACACGGCAACAGCAAGCTGTAAAAGATATCCTTCGTCTTGAAATTCTGCTGATTTTTTATGCACTGACAAGAAAACGATCATTTTCATAACATTCGATGAACACTTATTGCTGTAGTTAGACTACCAAACTGCTAAGCTGACGTTTGTTTTCTGGGCGTCAGTACTGTCAATTTTGCCTGTCAATTTGTGTTATGATTTTAAATTATTTGGATAAAGTCGATGTAAATAGGACTGTAAAAGACTCCAAATAAAGCATTGTCTTGTCTTGCCTGTTATCCAGCAACACAATTCTCCATAAAGCCTATCGATAAAGCCGTCAGCTGACTGCAGTAAAACGGAAGCAGCACATTTAGAAAAATAACTTAATTATTTTTTTCCAATCTTTAGTTATGAGCTTTCAAGAAAGAGCACTTGTCGAGAAGCTACTGGAGAATTATCACACAGGGCTCAGGCCTATCATCTCTAATAGCTCTCAGCCAACGACAGTTAATCTTAGTCTCAGACTGGTGCAGATTTTTGAAATGGTGAGTAAGATAGATCATAGGCACTCAATGTGTGCAGAAGGCTCAGTTGAGATCTGAGAAAACTAAAATTTTACAGTTAGGCAATGAAAATCGAAGCAGTGTCTTGATCCAGCTGGATTAACGAAAGTTTCTTTTTGTAAATTTTACAGGATGTAAAAAAACAGGTTATCATCACAAGTGTATGGCTCAAGCAGGTACGTACGCGAAGCAGCTGTTAAGACGCTAACATCGTCATCATCATCATCATTATTTAGTAAATCATCAACAAATTCGTCTTCATCTTCGTTTTTTGTCATATTTGTACCTCATTTTGTCTTCCTTATAGTTTTTCATATAAATGACAGCCCGTTAGTTCAAATAAATGCACTTGTCAATATAAAGGCATGAAATGTGCTCTGACGAAAGCATATATAGGAGCCAAATATTCTTGTTGTCATCATTAGTAGAGGCAAGATTTGGGTTAATCATAAATTATTTTTAAGAAGAGCAATGCTTGTCTAACCATATACAAATGCCTAAGATTCAGATTGAACTTATAATTCTTGAAAATAACAGTTCTGAGAAATAAAACTTACTCGCTAAATCATTCTCGAGCAAAGGGCTACAGTAGAAGCCAAAACATTCATCTTCACAACAGATTGGTCTAGAAACTAAAGTTTAAATATTTCTCCAGAAAGAAGGATTGAACAATACTTACAAAGGAAAGTACAGTTGGTTAAGGAAGTTGTCACTGGGCAAACATTATGATATTAAGGGTGAAATAGAACAAAATATGTCAGAAATCGTTCGGTTTTACACTCGTTAACAAGTTGAGAACTAATCTAGACCCTGTCTTGCATCATTTTGTTTGTTTTCTAAAGGCCTGGTACGACCCAGCTTTGCGGTGGAATAAATCTGAGTTTGGTTGGATCGATGAAGTCAGCTTGTCTCCTCGTGACGTTTGGGTACCAGACACTGTACTGCTGAACAAGTAAGCATATTATAAAATAAACTGAATTTATTAATTAGTTAAAATTAATTCAATATTATAGACACATTTGACAAAGTTGATGTAAACCTTCTTATAACCCTCTCGAGCTTTCAACAATTTCAAAAATGAATGTTCAACGGAAAAACCGTCAGAGTTGCGTGACACTTGTACTTCAATAGCTGATGAGCTGATATTCGGTAAAGAAATAGCAAAAAGTGTCAAATGTTTAAAAAACACACACACAAAAAAACAAACGTTTCGGGTTTACGAGCCTTCTTCACTGTGAAAAAAAACACCGTTGTACACAGTACTTCGCAATACCAGAGACAATACCAATTATAGAAGCATCTATGTCTGTATAGGTTGAGAAATTAGAATAACTGCTTTTCATTTTTTTCTAGCGCTGATACTAGCCACATGGGTGAACCTGTGGGAATGAACAACCCACTGTTGATTACTTCCCATGGCACAGTCCGCTGGCTGGCGCCTATTATCCTCAAGAGTTCCTGCAAACTCAGTGTCCGTTATTTTCCCTTCGACGAGCAGTTCTGCAGGCTCAAGTTTGCGTCCTGGACTTACAGCAATAGCTCTTTGCGTCTTGTGTCAGAAGAAACTGAAATCCTACAGAACTATACTGGTAAATTGCACACTCTGAATAAAGGTTGACTGTTTAATTCTTAAAACTCCAACAACATCATCATCATCATCATCATCATCATCATTATCATCATGAGTCGGTAAGAATCTTATTTGCCTTAATCTTCCCATGCGTACATCTTCTAAATCTCCCACTACGCTTCGGTGCAAAACTGCGCTCAACAATGCTAAATATTTTAAACGGTCTATCTCAACATTCAACACTGCATGACACACTGTTCGATTGAATGTTGAGCCGTGTGTAACGAGTCTAATCAAGGTTTCTCTTTCACAGAAAGCGGTGAATGGTACCTGGAAAAAGTCTACGATCTGAATTCAACAAGCAAAGCAACGCACTTGAGCGAGGAAAGCAAGTCAGCCGTGACGTATGTGATTCACATACGCCGTGAGGTGTTCTACTACTTCGTCTACCTCATCACGCCTTGTATGGTGACGTCATTTATGACGTTAATCCTATTTACACTACCCCCTGAGAGTGGTGAACGGATGGTAATGGGCGTCACAATTCTGTTATCACTCGCCGTGTTCTATTTGTTAGCTTCGACTCACATTCCCGAGACATCAGAGGTGGTACCTTTGATTGGCAGGTATGGTGACGTCATTTATGACGGTAATCTTATTCACACTACCCCTTGATAGTCGTGAACTGATGGTAATGGGCGTCACAATTCTGTTATCACTCACCGTGTTCTATTTGTTAGCTTCGACTCATATCCCTGAGACGTCAGAGGTCGTACCTTTGATTGGCAGGTATGGGATGACGGGTTGGTCTATGGAGATAAAAAATATATATATCTATTAATTTTTGTTATTTTTGATTTAGCAAAATTCGCCACAGTGAATCAATTCGGCCGGATAGGCGATAAAAATGGACTTGCGTCCCAGTTGATATTTCCCTCTTTATTACCCAGCCAGCCTATGAAAGATTGTCCAAATTAATATATACTCGGAATTAATTATGTATTACACTATCATTATTAATATTTACGACTGTAACTTAAACTTTTTAAAGGGACGACTTTCTTTCGAAAATGTTCGTGACATCTTTCTGACATTTTTTCTACAACTATTTGACAACACCATTTGCTTCTGTAAAGCAGAACGAACCAACCAATCGTCAAGATCTTTACACATCTTACATAAAAGAATTTATTGTTAACTTTTCAATGGCACAAGCGTTGAATAAGTTAAGAAAGTTTGAGAAGTGATGTAGTACTATTTTGTATTTATCTCACGACAGATACTACTCGCTGACCATCATAGAAATCGCATGCGCACTGGGACTGACTTGCTGGGTGCTACGGTTTCATCACTACAACACATCAGTCGGGAAAGTACCAAAATGGGTCAGGGTATGAGCAACATAGTTATAACTTCCCCTAATTTCAGTGGTGGATCCAGGGGAGAGGCCCTAAGGGCCCGGCCCCCCCCCCCCCCCCACCTTTTTTTTAGACCAAAATGAGGCCCGAAGGCCCGACCGCCCCTCCCCCCTCATCTCAGGGTCTGGATGACGCTCCCCCCCCCCCCCCCCCCCATCTCAAGGTCAGGATCCGCCATTGAATTTTAATGAGCTTTTATAATATCTACAGATATTTACGCCGATCTTTAAAGTTTGTACACATGGTCGCACGTATGTTTTTCTTTAAGGTTTATATTCTCGGATATGTTGCAAGAATGGTGCGCTACGAGGTCCCAAAGAAACCTCAAACAGAAAACGGTGGAGTTGGAGAGGAAGGCGAGTCCCATTCTAGTCATTCTCTCTTTAATTTTCAATGCAGTACGTTATATCAGTTGACGTTTTTGGAAAGTCTAACCGATGAGACCGCATAGAATTTTCGGTAACTTCACCAAAATTTCACCACACTCATCCAAAAACCAACTCTTCAGTCACAAAATCCTAAAGTGTAAACGTTTATGTCGTTCTATACAAGTCTAGTCTTTGAAAACCGCCAAGTTATGACTAAATTACAAATGATTTAAAGTTACCCACACATCCTTGCGGTCTTAACTCAGGGAGGTGGAATGGCTGAGCTTAGCTGTAAAAATGAAAAATAGTGCTGTCCTTCAATTACCCCCGTTGAGTTCGGATAATTTACTGATTATGGATATGATTACTGATAAAAGCAAAAGAAACGATATGGACAACATAGATTATATAAATCTTCCACATTGTCTAACCATTCACATGTGATACGTGACGGAAACCGTAGATTCAATAGACTGCGAGCAGTCTCTTATTTTTCTTTGCAAAGTTACTGCACGAGAAAGGCAACCACGCAGGCGCGTCGCGAGCCGCGATAAACGAGGGCTCGTCTGGTCCCAATCCGTTATTGTAACATATAACGGCCTGGTTTGCAAACTCGCTGGCTGAGATAAAAACTAGACGGATTTTAAAAGAAAAGGCGGACTGCAAGCAGTCTATAGATTCAACAACTGCACAGTACCGATTTTACGACCAATCCATTGGTGTAATGCTAATGAACGAGGTAACAAGGAAAACCTTAAAATGCAACTTATTTCAAGTTCTGCTAAAAATTTTCAGACGAAGGAGATAACGCTGTAACCATGAGCGACAGTGACGGCGGCTCCCGCATTCGTAGACGTCTTCCCAGAGAACCTAGTGGCATCACCATGATGGCAGAAAGGGTGTTGAAGAAACAAGATGAGGACAGGGTACAAGAAGAATGGCAGCTTGCTGCACGTGTCATCAACCGGCTCTTCTTGATTTGTTATCTTGTGGCTGTTGTTCTCTCCATATTTGGCATCTTCTTGCAAGTTCCTGGAGTTATCATCTCCAGGCCCTCTCCGCCAACTTCGGACGATGAGTAGTTATGCTTGTGGGAGTATGTTAAAGCCTCCCTTAAAGTGGCTATGCCACGAGGATTGTGTCGTTTTATGTCAATAGCATGCTTAACTTATTTCTTGGTGCATTAATTTACTCATACACAAAATGCTACTGTAGAATTATGAAGAAGATATCACGAAAATGTTATCCAGAAGCACCATAATACTTTTAACAATAATACTTAACCATAATGCTTTTTTGGTGATTTCTATAGGCAATGAGAATTAACACTTGAAAAACTTGGCGCATTTTTTTTTCAAGTTTCAGTCACTGCCAATCCTTGCCACCCGTCAGCTGACCCGTATCAACAGCAGTTATTTCGGAGACATACAATCAACTCTCTCTAAGACGGACACTTTTGGGACCGGCACTAAGTGTCCGTCTTAGAGAGGTGTCTGTCTTATAGAGAGTCAAATAAAGGGAGTAAAGAAAGGCAGGGACCAACTCTAGGTGTCCGTTTTACAGAGGTGTCCTTCCTATATATAGAGGTGTCCGTTAAGAGAGAGTCGACTGTATTTTGACTTGAGAGGGCACAGGTATTACCACACTGACTTTGTGCGCTGTAAAATAATTTACCCTTGAGGCTCACCAGGGTATCCTAGATGTGAAAAAACAAAAATTAATTTGTGTTCCGTAAGAATACCTTCAGTGCAGTGATGCGATGGTCATCACATAAACATAAAAATGCTAGCGCCCAAAGTGTTAACGGCGATCCGTGTTTGACACATCGATATTGCCCTAACTAGAAAAAAACACTCGGCGTGCAAATTCAATAATGATTCACGATTATTATGCATTAACTATGAAGTTTTTTATGAAGGTTAAATGAATTCATTCTAACTGAAATTCGGTAATAAGAGCTACTTCAAATGTAAAAAGGACGCCGATGACAGTAAACCAAAGGCATCATATAAGTGTTTCATGGTTTTTAGCCGGAGGAATAAATATTTAATGCTAGATGCTTAGTTATTTAATAAGACGATTCTAGAATACCCTGACGCCCGTTTTGTTTTGTTTTGTTTTTTTGTTTTGGTTACTCGGTTTTATAATTTCTCTACCCCCTGGTGGCGCTTTTCGCTTTTAGAAACAGACAGACATAGTGAAGCCGGGCTCTGCCATATTAATGTTTTGTCGTAACAATGTAGGGGTTACAGACGTATAACACTTTTGCTTAAAATTGGTTGACCAATTTTTTTTAAACAAAATTCTTAATATCAGCTGTCTAAAGATGAAGTACTAAGACTAACTACTTAGTTTTCATGTTTGCCACAACAATAAAATAAAGTAATATAGCAATAAAATGTGCGCTATCGAAAGTAATAAAACTTAGAACCTTTTCCGGGCCTCGTCTTTAGAAAATTTCGTTCTAGGAATTGAGCTAAAATTTAAGTCTTAGTCTAAATTATTAATATTTTCACCTCACTGCCTCAGGGTCATTTTTATATTTCACGCAAATAATGCAAAGGGAATAAAGACGAAACTAAACCATCATATAGATAATCACAAACTATACTTGCACTATACGTACGTATAGGACTGTTTCGGGGGCGCGATCGCTTCTTTTATTGTCTGTCAGCAGGTTGCACAAGAAACTGCACGTTCAGGGATATGTATCAACGTTTTAGTCTGGTCTTTGGTCCTTTTTATAAAAATGTCTTCCCTAATAATAATTATGGAATAGACAAGATTCAAGTTCTGGATTCGCTTGCATCGTTTTTCATAAAAAGGGAAGAAAAAACGTATGTCTACTGAGTCCTTATGCTCAGCTATGCTCATTGTTTTTGATATATCAAAATGGCCGAGGCTAACAGCTGCACGCTGAACATAACCGGTTAAAACCCATCTCAGCTGTTTATTGGTTATCAAAACTAACATTAAATTATAAAGCTCCAATCACCTTGTTGTTTGCCTCTGATGGGTCCAAGCCTGATGTTAAATGATTATTGCCGCCAACGGGATGCTTAGACTCATTTGCTCGTTTAGATTGGAAGTTTCCTGACTGCAGGACTTTACGTTTGTCTGTCCAAGCAGATATGAGTTTTCCGCAATTTTCGATGTATGCTCTTGGCCTCGTCTTATCACTTTGTTGGACAGTCTTTGCTTTTTCAGAGATAGGTAAGTGGCGCTAAAAAGAGTCTGCCGTGAGATCGAAGACACACATGTATAAATCTCCGTAAGGGAACAATTGCGTTTTATAGCACACATCCTTCTGATCTTGGTTCAGTTAAAAGTTCACTGAATTGATAAAAGTACAGCCCTTTTTTTATATATATTTTCACCTTTTTTTTATTCTTTAGCTTTTATTTTCACTACTTTTTCAACACTGAGTTTTAATTTTGTTTTTAATCAATCTTGTCGCGACCGAAAGTTACCGACTTGCTAACCGCTGGCAGCTGATAAACGACACATCGATGTTCACTAATTTCGGGTTGGACAAATAATTATACGTCGACTTTTGATTCCCCAGAAATACCCAAAACTTCACATTATTTCCTACAGCAAACGAGTTTTATTCTCAGAAAAGTTCAGAATTTGAAATTTGAGTGAACAAAAAAAACGGATCAATAAACTGCTCACCTTCCCCTCCCCTAAGGTAACATCAACACTCAGTTCTCATTTGGGGCAAAATGATGACTTAGGGGAGGGGTAGGTGAGCAGTTTCCCAGAAATCTAAATTTATCCACACGGAAGCGACATGGCAAAGATAAAAGCTGAGTTCCCCCAATCATCTTTACGGGCTGTTTACCAAGTCTCGTCAAACGTTTACTGGTTTAATTCCTTCAGGGTCATGTCGTGAACTAGCGTTCCCAGCTTTTCTTAACTTCGCCAACAAACGTCTAGTGAATCATACAATAAACATTGTTGAAGTCCAGGATGTGGATGAATGTGAGCGGCTGTGCTTTATGGAACACAATTGCGTTAGTGTTAATCTCGACAACAAGCCAAATGGAAACCGAAGATACAATTGTGAACTGAACAACGCGACACATGAAATGCTCAACGGGGAATTGGTACATGTAGAAAATTACCTCTATCGTGGAACACAAGTAAGTATTTACTAGTGACACCAGTCAACGGTGATTAAATGTGAGGCTGCTGATGATTCAGACACAAGTAACCAAGGGTTTCTGTTCATCGGTCGTGTGAAACTTTTATTGTTTGTTACTTCGCTCGTACGCTTTTCAGGATGGTCCATGTATGGTTTATGGCAGTGTGGAGCCAAAGGGCGCTAAGTTTTATAGCCACAACTCCCAGTGAGAGGCGCTAGATCCTATAAATTTTTTATTCATGTTTTCTTCGTGAAATTTACAGATAGGGGTAAGGCTAGCGGCTATGGAGTAGGCGCTCATGCGAAGAGAAGAGCGCATGCCTTCTGCAATTAGGTAGTAGTAACAGAACAAAGGAAGGAGATGTGCTTAGACGACTCAGTACTTAAGTACGGTAAGGTCAGCAAGGGCGATGTATTTGGAACGATTTAAAGTAAGTTTAAAATTAGCTGTTTTTCTTTTTTCTTTCTTTTATTTTTGAGAACGCTTGCAGCAGTTATCCTTGTCAAAACGGTGGTACCTGTCAATCAGGATTTACCAAGAAGCGATACCGATGCTTTTGTCTACCAGGTTGGAAGGGTGACAACTGTGCATACGGTAGGTTATAACCCGAGAGGTGGTCCATAAACACTGTTTATGGACCGGACATGCAGGCACATCACCATCATGGTGAGTTTGCTATAATCCTGAGAAGTCATTCAAAATGGCCGCAAAGATGCCACCCTCCATCGTTCTAACCTCACCCCTACCCCTACCACCTGATTCATTCATTTTACCGGAAAGAAGAGAGAAGGTGCTACGCATTTGATGCATTCATACTCGATGAACTACAAAAGGATGTCCAGTCGTAATCTATCCCACCTTATCTCTTTTCCTAATCTCAAGGTTGCTATTGCGCATGCACTGCACGTATGTAGCCAGCACAGAACGCAATCAGATCATGCGCATTTGGACCTTCTATCACTCGTAATCTGATCATGCGTGTTTTGACCATCAACCACGTGAAACGTACAAAAAGCACACCGTTGGGGCAATAGCGTTTTGACTTTTCATCGTTCGTAACTTTCGGTTATTACTAGCTTTAGCTGGTACTAATTTATCACCATTGCAGATGTTAACGAATGTGAAGAAGAAACTCACGGATGTGACATGAAAGCTACATGTACAAACAACAAAGGGTCATACGAATGCAAATGTAAAGCTGGGTTTTCAGGCAATGGATACAAATGTAAAGGTAAACTTAGGCTTGGGCCAAACGGCGAACTTTTCATCAGACTTAGTGAGTTACGTTCATGAAACGTTCGACGTCTGGCTCAGTTAAGTTCGTCTGAATGAGTTTCGATCGTCCAACACGTTTTATCAGTCTGTTTCAGATGGATGCGTCGTTTGAAGATCGTCTCCGAAACAAACTTCGATCTTCACATGCGACGAACAAAACTAATAAATAAAAAATTTGTATGATAATGTATATTTAGCCTCGTTGGGCTAAAATTGCTGTTTGGTCTGATTCGAAGCGTCCTAAAGTTCGACGTCTGACCCAACAGAAGATCCTTGCCTAGTTCCTAGGCCTCATTATTCCGCGCGCCCAAAGCGTTTCGGGTAACGTGGTCCAAGCGAAAATGTGAGTTGGCCTCGGATACGTCACCGAAGTGAATTTACCGAGAGGGAATGAGAAAACGCCGTACAGGGATTAGGCAAAGATCGACCCAAATTTTGAGTTTGGCTCGTCTTATGAAAAGCTCAACGTTTGGCCTAGGCCTTCGGTTATGTTTACAATATAACGGATTACCCTTTGTACAGACCCCGCGCCCCCCCCCCCCCTCTCCGATTTTTCCTGAGGGGAGAGGGGGAGGGTCTGTACACAGGCTATACAGGATAGCTTTTTGCACCAACGCGAAAAGTTATCCGATACGACTCGAAGTGTAGTGACAGTTTGACTTAATGGATTGTGCACACATACGGTCTCGTCAAACAGTTTTTCTTTCCATCTGTAGATATCAACGAATGTACAGACGGTACACACAACTGCAGTATCGAAGCCGATTGCATCAACAGTGAAGGATCGTACAGCTGTAATTGTAGAGTGGGTTTTACGGGTGATGGCCGACAGTGTACAGGTTAGATTTTTTGACGTAAAGTGTTGCTGCTCTTCATTCTTCCATGTATCTTAATAATTAAAACTATTTATTTCATTCGTATAAAAGAAGCTAAAATGATAAGAAGACACTCGGTCTCCCTCAAGGTTCTAATCACCTTAACAGTCCTCCCAAGCCTACAAGACAGACGGTGGCGGTACCAACGGTATCTTACGGTACGTCAGGCGGTTCTCTGCTAATCTCCCAGCCTTATTCTTGGTGTATACATGTCTCTTGCTGATGCATAAATCTTCCCGTCTCCCTCTCTTCCTGTTTCGTGATCTTTCCCCATAGTGACCACAAGTTTACATAAATGTAAAGTGAATAAGTACAAGTTTGCATAAATGTAAACAAAAATGTAAACTTTACTGAGATTTTCCAGAATAATCTCCTACAATGCAGTCTCTTTAAAGACATTAACGAGTGTAGCCTTTTAATTCTGTACTGAACTGCCAACAGATCATAACTGCTACGGCATTATTCAAAACGACAGAGTTGACTGCGCAAACCACTCTATTTATCCACCAAGTAAGGAGGAATGTGAACTGAAAGGTTGTTGTTATGACCACGATCTAAGCCACGCCCCTTATTGCTTCCATGGAAGAGACCGACAAGGTGAGTCGTTCAAGTACTTGCAATGCAAGTCACTTAAGATAAAATACGACTTATGGGAAATCCTCGTTGTGTCGTTGTTTAGGGAATGCTATGTCAGGGATGGTATAGAAATCCCCTCACATAAGAAGTAGCGTTTTGAAAATGTTGATTATATATTTCGCTTCTGACAGACGGCGATTTCCCTGTGCAGCTCATTATAGAATGAAATATTAGGACCTATATCAGTTTTGCGCAAATGTTGAGTTAAGGTTGATCTGCTCTTGTGTGTTCTTGCCATCTAATTAAAACTTTATTAAGAATCGCCTTCTGTGTGAAAACAAACAAACACGTGAGCGATTGGCAATTTTCATTACATTCAGTCAATCGCCGAGTATCGCGTGACTGTAAATGGATAAGGATAGGGTTTTTTTTTCTGCTTTAATTACACTCATGTAACTGCCATACTGTCCTTAAACATATTTTCTTTTAATCACTAATTTATATGGCTTCAATTTTTCAGTGAGAATGGATTCAGTTATAATATCTAATAATGGAATGTATCTGTACATGCTCGATCGATACCTTACTCCTGTGGTTGGAGGAAATTCTCAGTGGCATCTGTGTTATCGCCGCTCTATTCATACCCGATACGACGCAATATTTCACCAGAGGTGCGACGGAAAGAACAACACCCTTACGATAATAAAAGAGAATGAGTTCGTGTTTGGAGGTTTTACTGACATTCCATGGAGTAAGTTGTTATTTTAAATTTCTTGGACTCAGCCTTATCAAGTATACTTAATAGGGTGTTCCCAGGGGAGGGGCCTGGGGGAACCGCCCCCCCCCCCCCGCCTATTTTTAGGCCAAACTGAGGCCCGAAAGGTCTGGATCTGGCACTGATTTCTCCCTTTACAGCGTAAGCGACGGTAAAATCGGCAACAAAAACGAGAAACTTGTTTCGCGACATTGCTATAAAACGAGTTGAAACGGGATGTTGCGCGTTTTTAATTACCACTCACGAATCCAAACTGTCTTGTAAAGAAGATAAGTTCAAAATTCGTGCGTTTACAGTTCTGTTCATACAGAACAACAATTAACCTTGACCGTACGAAAATTTAGACCCCTATCCCTTCAAGGTTCGGTGTTGACCGAGCGAAAATGTCGAACGGTCCTGTGCCAGTGGACGAATTGCCCGGTCAGATTTTTTAGCTGGTCGAAAATTCGTTCGGTGCCGAGTGAACGCAGCCTTACAAGACACATATTCGGATCATTATACCTTTCCTGGAAACTGCCCACCTACCTCTCCCCTAAGCCAACATTTTGCCTCAAGTGAGAAGTAAGTGTTAATGTTGGCTTAGGGGACGGGTAGGTGGGCAGTTTCCCAGAAACGAATAATGAATTTTCTATAGTATACAGTTTCATTGCAATTGTAAAGTTATTATTTATTGGTAACTGTTGGAAACAGCCGTTTTTGGGGATGTTCGTGTTAAAAGTAACAATTTCCCTGTTTTTAAATTTAAAAAAGGTGTTTCCTTTGCTATTTCTCTCTCCCTCTCTCTCTTTCCACTGCAGGCGGTGCTGATTCTGTATACAGAGAAACAACCAAGGCTTTCATATTCTCTCTTCGAAATAAAGAGCATCTTGGGCCCTTCAAGAGCATGGTAAAAGAACCATCAAACGCAATTTATAATCACAAGTACATGGGACCGACATTTGGCAGGACAGATATTCGTATCGACACTCGTGCAGTAGTGGATTCTTCATCGTCACATCTTGGAACGTCTTACTTTGCACCAAATGAAGTCAAAGACAACAGCACCATCCTGGCCGGTGCAAACAGGTTCGATCCGGATGAATTGGAGGTTTTTTACCTTGAATGACTCTTAAAGAGACAGTGAGAGAAGCAGCGTGACCGAACAATCAGGCTATGTTTCTTTTGCCGAGCAGACAGTCGAGATCCAGTGTTCCAGATCCACTCCGGAGGACTCGAAGGCTCGAGTTCAACTCTTCGGCCATGCTTCGTTTGCCGAGCAGTCAGCCCGAAGTCCAGCGTTCCAGTTCCGTTCCGGAGGATTCAAAGGCTCGAGTTTAACTCTTCGGCCACGTCTCGTTTGTCGGGCTTGTAAATACCCAACTGCCTACACCTAGTTGCAGTTTTGAACTGTTTGATTCTGATTGTGTACAATCACTTGACCGTAACGGATGTAAACGTAAGACAAAAATGCCCAGGGAAAGGAAAGGTAGCGGATATAATTTCCTAATTGGGGAGTTTAATTAAAAGCAATGGCAACGACGACGGCAGTCAAAACGGCAAAAAAGTAATAGGTTAAGATTAGCAAAACAACAACTATGCACGTGCATCACGATTTTTTGTACATTTCTTAGCCGTTGTTGCACGACTGTGACGTAAAGTTCACCTTTCCTGGAGAACGTGACCAGATGAGAACGATTTTTTTCTTTTTCTTTTTCCTAACTTAGATACATAGTCGCTTGGAATTTGAATCCCGAAAAAAATTCAAACATATGATGAAAATTAACGAGAAAGAATGAGAGCAATAAAACTAGAAACAGCACGAATTCTTTTTTCAAGTGACGTTTTCGCTGCCGTTGCCGTTGTGGGTGCTAAAGCTCTCTCTTTTTTTTTTCTACCAAAAACTTAGTGGTTTGCTTGGTTTCCCTTTCCTGAACAGAGTTTATATACAATTGGGTGTACAACCGAGCTTGTCCTAAACAGCGTCTTAAAGCCGGCCAGAGTATAATATCGATCGAAGGTAGTAGAAAGATTTGTCCTCTAGTGCTTACGTGCTCTATAATACGTCACAGTGTACCCTGGGTTCCAGAGGTTATTTTTTTAAGGACAATTTATTTCATCTTAGGTATTTTGAGAACGGACCTCTGGAGCCAGGGTAGTCACAGTGGAAAGTTTCTCGTTGTAGTCGTACAGTGACGGCGAAGAAATGTACAGAAAAGCATCATTCACGTGAAGAACTGATGTTTTGTTCATTAGACCTATTCCCTTTTTGACTTTCCCTTTGCCGTCGCCGACGTACTTGCTTAAACTCCCCATTAGTGAAACGTACCGGTGGTTGGATTATCTCGTTGGAGTAAATAAAAAATGTGAAAACAAAACTTTTTTAAGTATTTGCCACACATTGTAGTAAAAATACAAAAAATAAAAGATAACTAGAAATAGGAAAGTGGCGAGGAGACTATAGGACGCTTATGAGAGAAACTTCGTGTACCCATCATTTAAATCTTAGAATGTGCCAGGAAATTATGCTGAGTAGTTTTTAATGAAACGCGATTAAGCGCACTCCGAAAGTCATTTGCGTCTAAGGTTATTGTTTAATAATGACCACGGACCTAAATATTAGACTTTTTGAAAATGATTTAAATAATTAAGAAACCTCTTTACAATCGTTATAGTTTTTAAAAGCGACAGCAATAAATAATAAACAACTGGTATTCACATACACTACGCAATTCATGAACGCAATTTAGAATACCGTTTTGGAATTTAAATTTATTTGTAAACCATTCTCCTTCCAAAGAGCACGGAAATAGAAAGAGACATGTTTTTTCCACTATCTCTACATATTCTGGGGGTCTTCTTGTTTTCAGGTGAACAACTCCGAGCTCTGTCCGAGGGTGGGTATACCATTAATTTTATTCGCGTAGACTGCCACCGAAGAAGTTCAATTTGATGTGGTCTTTTTGTTGTGGCCTGGTATACTTGAAAAATACTATTTCGTTCAAATTGACAATTACAGTACGGGACACACGGACATTAGACGTCTGTGCATGCAGGATTTTGTAATTTAGCTTCTTATAAAGTATGTACGCCATCCCGCCTAAACGTGTAAAGCAAAGGCACCTTTCCTTTCCCAAAAACAGTTTTTGTCGCAAACGTTCACAAGCTAAATGACAGAAATTTTCGCGGAGCTCTCGCGTTTGCGCGCGCAGCGGAGAACCATGGGTAAGAAAATCTGGTCATCTATGCATCCAAGAAATTTCGGTTCTGACAAAATCGTCCATCCATACGTAAATCCACCCCTTCAAGTAAGTTGGGGTGAAATCTGCATTTCAAGCACCCCGCGCGTTTCTGCGGTAAATCGCAAGGCCATCCGGACTTTTAGAGAGAAAAAAAAAAACAAAAACAAAGCCGAGTCTTTCTTTCGACTAAATTTTAACGTCTACATTAACCTGGGTAACAGAGAAAGAGCTAACAAGGGAAATAAATAAAAAACATCGCGGACCCATTTCGTTGGAAGAAAAACTTGAAAATTTTATAGCGGCGGTTGAGAAAACGAGAAATGCTAGCAGCCACACTGCACCAAGGTGAAAATGAGCGGCAGTGAAAAAAGAAAGTGAACAGGAACACATGCATACAACATTACCTCCATAAAACGTGTAATTAGGAAGTTTCCGGAAGTTTCACGTTGTAGTCGTGGAAAACAACGGCAAAGAAATGCACAAAAAAGTGTGCTGCACGTGCAAAGTTTTTTTTTTGGCTAATTAGAGAAGAGAGTGTGCCGCACGTGCAAAGTTGTTTTTTTGCTAATTAGACCTATTGTTGTTGTTTTTTTACCGCTCGCGTTGTCTTCACCGTTTCTTTAGCATAACACAATTTCATTTTTGCTTGCGTGAAGTATAAACATTAAAGAGAGCTTCGCTTTCAGCCCGGGCTAAATCTATGTATCACTATAACATTTTAGAACGCTCAGTTTTGTAGTCTGAGACTTGCTTTTTAAGCCCATTCTTTCAGTTTTCGGGAGTCTGAGGCAACCACTGAGGCAACCGCATAATTTGTAAATTTCCGTTTTTACAATTTTTGAACAAAACAACAGTTAGCTCCCACGAGTTTCCCGCAGCTCAGTGGTTGAGCATTCTTCTAAACTAGTACACGGTAAGGTCGTAAGTTCGACTCCTGTCTCGAGATCTCGGACATTTTTCTTCCGAAATTGAAATACAGTCAACTCGTTATTACGCGGACAGTTTGTTTTGTCCCTGGGGAAAGAAAGCCCTTACAGTTTTCTCTTAATTCAACCTGCTTAATAAGGACACTTTCTATGGCCCTCAGTGTCTGTATTAAGGGTGTTTGACTGCACATTATTTCTCATAATTTGTAATTAATAGACCTTTACTGGTGTTTTCTTCAAATTTCGTCTCATTCACGCGTGTTTGTAGGTATAATTTATGGAGAGACAAAGAACAAATCCCTTCAGAGGGTTGCATGCCTTTCAAAGGGAAAACAAAACATGTAATGCAAGTATAGTCGAAAGCTATTATGTAGTGCAATAAGCAGCTAATCTGAGTCTTTTATTGATTATTAGATTTAGGTATTAGGAGTGTACATGTAATGTAATTCATTATATGGCTACAATAGTATGCACGCTCTGATTGGCAGCTAAGCTGGCAAGATTTTCTTCTAATGACCAGGCATTAATAGCTAGGTGTCCATGGCATATACCATCTGTGTTTAATGGTATGTAATGCGACGGAACTTTTAACCCATTTTATTGTGTTTTTAAAATGCCAGTCTTCAAAAATATGATTTAACAGTGCAAAAGAGAGAATGACTTCGCCCACTTTTGTGATCATTTCAGATTCATGTCGTGAACTGACATTCCCAAGTTTTCTTTTCTTTAATGGCAAGCGCCTGCTAAACCACACCATAAAAACTTTACAAGTTCGAGATCTGGACGAGTGCGAGTTGCAGTGTTACTATGAACAAGATGGTGTCAGCATTAATTTCAAAAATGAAGCTGGCAAAACTGATGGAAAACACACATGTGAGCTGAACAATTCCACGCATGATTCAAAGGAGCAGGATTTGGTGGAAGTAAAGCATTACTTTCATCGTGGAACAAAAGTAAGATCATAACATATACAACAAAAAGAAATTTTTTTTCCAAGAACCTCTTCTCCTGCCCCACTGGAAATTCCAGTAAAGTTTTGCTATAGGCCTACATTTCTGTAATATTATTTTTTGTCTTAAAGATCCCCTCCTCCCCCTGGAAATATATAATCTGTTCAGTGGGGGAAGGGGGAGGAGTGTAGAGATTTGTATAAACCTTTTTAAAATACGTACTCTTGAGTTGCCATTAAAGTTAAGTTACCAATGATGTCTAACCCTGAACCCAAACAGTACTGAAACAATGGAAACACCTTTGTCATTGTTTTCTGCGATACACAACTGTTCCAGAACTAAGAAACTGGGTAAATCTTTTAACTTTTTAGCTACTTACCCTAAAAAATGTTCTCATTTTCTTTTAAAACTTGTAAGAATGCGTGCAGCAAATTCCCTTGCAAAACTGCCGTGGAATGTCAACCAGTATTTACCACGAAAAGCTCCACTTCGTTCTGTCCATTGGAGTCAACTACGGGCAATTTTACAAGTGGTAAGCGCAATACCTTAATGTAAACCTATACTTCTACAAAATAGAGAAACCTTTCATCCTAGGATAAATACAAACAGAATATCAAAGAACTTACGTTGCAGTATAGTATCAGCTGAATCTGGCCGCCATTTTAAATCAACATCCGCGGTCAGCTGGTGAGAGTTGGTGAGAGGTATGGAACGAAAATTTGGTCTGGGGGGCACTGGGGAAAGGTCGACGGGAGACTCTTCGGGTTCTCTTCGGGGAGGGTCTGGGATTTGTGGTTACTCTATGATCGTGATCCTATGCGCACTTTAACTTTACGAATAATAATAATAATAATAATAATGATAATAATAGTGGTGATGATGATGATGATGATGATGATGATAATTTCTTCGCAGAGATGACGATGGATTCAGTCATAATAGCCGAAAATGGGTTTTATTTGTGCCATCTGAAGCAATTCCTAACTCCCGCCGTTGGAAATATCTCTCACTGGAAAATATGCTATCGTGCCTCCAAGCATGGTAGATACGACTTCATATTTCATCAGAGGTGTAACGGGAAAAATAACACGCTTATTATAATCAAAAAGGATGAATATGTATTTGGTGGATTCACTGATATTTCATGGGGTAATAAATTTACATTTTGTTGCTAAAAACTTAAAAGAAAGTTTTTGTTTTTGTTTTTTTCATATTGTTTTTAGTGGAAAAGAAAAGAAACATGTATAGTTCGTGACGAAAGACAACCGTAGGGGTTTCCTCTGCTTTTAAAAGTGAGTCTTGTTAAAAGAAGAACATGGAATTTGTTTGCCAAATCATAGTAATGTCGTTGGGTCCTTTCATATCCCGTAACAGAGCCTCCTTTGTCCCCCAGGATTCCACACGTTGTAGATTCGGGATTCGGATCCTTATACGTAACGGGAAACTGTCAACCTACCCCTCCCCTAAGCCAACATTAACACTTACTTCTCACTTAGGGCAAAATGTTGGCTTATGGGATGGGTAGGTGGGAAGGTTCCTAGAAACGTATAATGATCCCGGGATTCCAGGTACTTGATTCCGGATTCCTTGTCAGTGGAAAATAAATCCCGGATCCCAGAGTCCAGGATTCCGGATACAACAAGAAAAAATTCTCGGATTCCGGAATCCACAAGCAAGATTTCCCAGATTCTATAATTCCTGATTACCTTACATGGATCATGGGGTGACCTTTTAATCATTGCTGAGTCTGTCTATTGTAACCCTGGTAACATAGTTCTCTTGTCTCAGAGTAATTGATGGAGTTTTGAAAGGTGTTAAAAAGATCCTTTGGTGTGACCATTCAAATGAAACCTCCGAGTTAGCAGTGCTTTCACGTGGAACTATTTGTTTAAAAGCATTTCACAAAATGAAATTTGGAAATTTTGTCCAAAAGTTTTGACTTTTGTTACTCTGGAGAGTGAGAAGCTTAAGTCAGAAACCTAATTTTCTTGCTTCTTTTTACCCTCTTTTTCAGAGCGTACTGAACGTTACAGGGAAACATCTAACGCGTTCATTTTCTCTCTTCGGAATAACGAGCAACTTGGGCCCTTCAAGAGCATGGTTAAAGAATCATCACACGCAATTTATAACTGGAAATACACGGGACCAGCATTTGGGAAAACGGATATCCGCATTAATTACACTCCCCGAGGGAGAACATCTTCCTCCCACTTAGGGACTTCCTACTGTGCGCCTAGTGAAGTTAAAAACCCCAGCACTGTCTTGGCAGGTACAACCAAGTTCGATCCAGATGAAGTGGAGGTGTTTTTCCTTAAAACACTGAATTAAGCAGCCTCGTCTCCAAGGCGGTTCGCGCTATCCTAGTGAGCGAACGAGGCTTAGAACAGAGCGCGTGACATCCTGGGCTAATTCTCTTGACAAGCTTGACAGGTGACGTCACATCCGATACAGCTTGGCCGAGTCCGGAGTGGCTGGTGATGGGTAAAAGTGGGAATTTTCATTAAATGTTTTGGGAAATAAAATGAACGCCCATCTATGCTGTTTGTTGTTTATTTGTTTGCTTTTTAAAATGGTTAACTGAGCTTTTCTCTGGCCAGGAAACTTTCCTGCAATAGACTTCCTTTCAAAGCAGAGGTTTCTTTTTTAAATACCCATTACGCCGTCCTCTCGTAGGAAGACACTTAGGCCTCATGGCACGACCGATCCGTTTCGGGTCACATGGTTTGAGAGGGTTCGCTATGGCACCGAAAATGCCTGGCAAGATGCCGCCTTGGTACAGGGGCTAGGCAAGGAGGAAGCTATAGATAAGTTACCTCTTACAGCAAACAACTGTTGCTAACTGTGGACTGTGCAGCCAGAATTTGAGGTTCTTTTTGACGGGGGTATGGTAGGAAATTCCAAAATGGTCAAAAATTGTGTGATGTCAAGAGCCACTATGGCTCTTGGTGAAATTAATTGACCTTTTCTATTCCTGTCGCCTAAAGAAAAACTCCTACTTGAGAAACCGTGAGTGAAATTGTCGACGACATCACTTCATTCACGTACATTATTTATTGGAATCAAGTTGTTCGGTTCGTGATTATATTTAGGTCTTCTTCATTGACGAATTTTCTAGATATGACAGATTTTTGGTTGAAGCTCAACTATTTCGCGATGCGTTGCTTGCACTTAACAAATCAATGATTCTTTCTTTCTTTCTTTCTTCTTTTTTTAAATTCATAGTTGATAACTATTAAAGTTCTTCTTGAGTTTCATTTATTGCTTTTTTAATTGCTTCTTTGCATTAATTTTTCTACATTGTTTGCGAAAAGAAACATCTCTCCACACAGGAAACAAATGTCCTTTTTCTGTATCAACGATTCAAGGAGTTGGTGACATGTGCAGAGCGGAATCCGCAGGTATAAAACGTCATTTCTTTTCCGAGAGGGAATAAATTTGTTATTTGATAGGATAAATATGATAATGCCCCTTGACATAAGATCGCCAAGGTCACATTATTAGTTGTTCTCTTCAATAATATGCAAAACCAGACATATTTCATTGCGTTCCACTTGGCAAACAGTGCGTATCATAGGTGGAATGACTCCAGTTCTCTCGAAATTCAGCCGCGATACCTACTAAGTTCTACTCTAATTACCGAGCTGGATTTTTGGATAGGCAAGTCAATGCAATTAATTGGCCAGTGTTTTTATGGAGAGGGGAAGTCGGTAAATTTGATATTATCCGTAATTGTATAAACATTTGCAGACACGACTTAATTGGAGAGGAAAGTTGGCTCAGTTGGAGAGTCTTGGCTTATCCGTGCGCGGTTTTTACTTTCAATCCAGCGAGTAAACTAAAGTGGAGTTCGAAAGACAACCAAAGGATCTTTGTCCAAATCTGCTTATGTCCTGGAGATCAAAGGAACAGTCTATCGATATAAGTTTTGGAAAGACCAATATAGGAAATTACCATCCTGAAGTGAAGCAACACAACTTAAATTGAGAAGGTTAAACGTCACAACATCATTCTTGCTTCCATTTTACGCCGTGGACTGAGAATTCATAACGGCCGAAGCTTCAAGTTTCTTAATTTGTATGGCTCAAAAAGTTCGTCATACGTCGCTCCAAATGGATATTCCAACTATAAAATTCAATTCTAGAACACCGTCCTCTTCGCCTGCCTTGGGCCCACGATCAGCTCCGTTGATCAGACAGAGGTCGCGTTCCCTGTGCGGTCTCGACGAGGTACATGATCAAAACAACACTCCTAAGCGAAATAAAAAATGTAAGTTCTGCCATCATTATTTTCTGCCTTTTGTAGACGATGCAGTATACTTGTTTGTTTGTTTGTTTTACTGTCATTGTTTGTTATGTACTATTATTGTATTTTTTTTTAACTCGACAATGTTCATTGACAACGTTCGTTGGTCGAGTATGTTTTATTGTCACTGAGGGAAAACCCAGTCCGCGATTAGTAGACAGGTCTCTTTTCCGTCGATAGCCTGCGTAGCAGGCGCTTGAACTCAATGGCAGTCTCAATGGGGGCATGTCTCCTTCGAGGCCCCGTTCTTTCAAATCCCAAGCGCCTGCCACGCACGTCGAAAAAAAACATTGTCTAGTACCAAAATAATACTTTTTATGTCACCTAGGACTTAAGGAAATGTAGTTAGAGATTAAACGAGTTAACACGTAAAAATAGTTATTCTGGCCAAAAATTTCCATCGCCGAAGTATTATAGCCTTTCGGTATGCAGGGACAGCCGAGTCTCCTCAGCAGCCGTTCGTCGCTGGAGTCACGCAATGCTCCCTGCCCCCGCTCTTGAGTGACAACCTCTTTTAACGTGCCTCTGAACAGGGTATGGTTTTATAAGAAGGTTGGTATGATAGGAGGTATAACAGAAATAAGGTTTCACTATTTAGTGTTTCTCTTTCGACTGGAAGCCTTTTTTAAGGGTTGGCAATGAGAGCCCGAAAGTTTCATTTCTAAAGAAAAGGAATAAGCGTCAGAAAATAAACAGTCGAAAACAGGGTCAGGGCCCCTGTGGCAAACCACTACCTACACTTTCTTTATGCCCCCTCCCCCCCTTCCCTGCCCCTTATCCCCTTTAACACAGGGGACCTGTTCCTTTCCGCCATCTTTTTTTAGCCTCGATTTGAAATTACCGAGCTGAATTGTGGGAAGATAGATGGTAAACACTCCACTTGCTTTTTGAATATTTTCGTACCGATTTTCTTTGTTTGGCAAATGAAGGTCGTTAGAATGTCTGCTGCGTAATCGGATTTTGAAAAATCGCTTTTTAAATCTCTCTTGATGACCTCTAAAACCTACATTATCATTCGAGAAATAGACCTGGGGAAACGAATTTTGCTGGCGAGGACATTTCGCCATCAGTGTGATGTATTAACATGTCGAAAGCGTCTTCGAATTCTCCGCGAAGACACGTTAAAGGTAAGGCAAATTGATTGAGTTCTTGCTGAGGCAGGCTTTTACGTTGATATAAGGCTTGTGTACTTGTAAATTTAATCACAAAAACGAATAATTTAAAGGTTTGAGTTTTTGGTTTTTGTCACGTGTGCGTACCTCCTGCTCACTCAAAATTAAACCTAAGAGACGTAGAAATAATGTCAGGTTTTTACCAAAAGCGAATTTTATCCAATACTAATTTTCTTTATCTTGTGTAACTATCGATTTAGCACTTTGCTGTGAATAAAAAGCCGGTTCTTGTATACAAATTCCTGCTTGAACGTGACCGCGGAGGTCACCTTGAATACGAGACCGGCTTTAGCTCGGTAATAGACAGCCCATCGATCGATACTCAGCTGAGATCATTTCGTCACAAGTTATCATTTATTCATGATTTCAGCTAGACGACGATAGTTTCGGCTTTATAATTTATTTCAATCAATTACGTTGTTGATGTCGATGGAAAGCGTAGTTCATCGAATTAAGTCGTGCAGAACTGGCGCATGTCGTCAATACATTTAACTCGCTGGTCGCTCGTCCATAAATGCAGGTAAATACAGCAAACGTTGCCTCTTATCTCTAAGTCTTTTTATTTTATTCAACGTTTTCCTTTTTGTTTCGCTCGTGAAGATTGATTCTTCGTTATAGACAAGAAACGACGCGGTTAACAAGCGTATTTTTTTGCCTTTCGTAAGCTTTATTATGCTCTCAAATGGTTTCTTATTTTCAACGCAATGGTGCGTGACTGTAAACACATTCGGTTTATCCAACTGAAAAATGCATCGACTTTAAGTTTTCTGTTATACATGTATTTCGTGGAGCCACAATTTTTGACATTCGAAGAAATTTTGTACATAAAAATGTAGCAGATGTGGATTCAGACGTCATCTTATATTTTGCACGGCTGAGTCAACTTTGTTTGAATTCGTGCATTTTCTCAGAAAATGTAAGCTTATATACAAAAAAGGGAAAAATAAGTTATATGTAAGCTTATAAAAATCTTATCCTCACTAAGTCTTCATCATTTTTCTTTCCATCATTTCTCCATGTGAACCTGTGGGAGTAAATGGCATTATTAACCAGAGAGGTGATTTAAATATTTTTACTGCAAATATGGCAACACCTGTTTAATAGCCTAAAATAAATGCATGACTGGTTTGTGAAGTGTTTTGCTTTGTGCAGCCGCTGTAAATTAACTCCTATTGTCGAAAAAAAAAAAAGATTCTTTATTATAATATGCTGTAAAGCATATTCTCTCACGTGGCCAGCATCCATGCAAACTTATGGAACAAAAGAATTTTCTTACATAAGAAAAGAGTCTAACTCCCACAGGATTTGTTTGGAACACCAATATGGCTGTCATAACATCATGTGATTACACTCTATAAAACTTTGTTATTACAAAATGCACTGACTCGAGTAAGGTTTTACATAATGTGTTGATCAAACACAGACACTTCCAGCTATGACATTTTGAATGCTGAATCCCTTGGAATTTTGTTGTAAAACGGAGTTAGTAACTTGAGCAGACACCATTTCAAATGCTTGATAGAGGAAGGTCTATTTAACAAATAGATTCCGTGTTGGCGTGCATCTGTTCAGTAAGAGATCACAGACTATGTCAAAATGTGGTAATAAAAACAAAGAAGTGGCACACGAGCTGCAGACGAGTGTGTCAGTGATGTTTTTACTACATTTTGACATCTTCTGTGATCTATTACTGAACAGACCCACAGCAACATGGAATCTATTTGTTTTATATAGAATGCTCCGAACAGTATTAAGACCGATACGCATAGTACCTGCATTGTACTGACGACTGTTCATGGATTTGCTTTTAGGTCCCAAATGCTACTTTTTGTCTTCGCTTCTTCTTTTCTTCTTGATCTTACTTGTACACAGTTTCTTTGAAAAGTTTTTCAACGTCTTCACTTGCTCAAAGCATAAAAATGTTGAAAATGTTTTGAAAAACAGCGAGTCTCTCTTAGTGATGACACACAATGGCAACTGTTGTGAAGATTTCTTGTTGTTTAGGCATTCTCAGGTTGTCAAGAACTCTTTTTGTCTCCATTTCTTTATTTTTCTTCTTTGTAAACAGCCCCTTCTAAACTTTTTCCCAGCCTTTCACTTGTTAATTAATCCGAAATTATGTCACAAATATTTTCAAAACCGCACACCATGTTGAGCAAAACAAAGAAAACAAGTTTGTTTCTTTTGATGTCATCCATTGTATCTGTACTCTAGTAGATCATGGGCAACACCGATCACCAATCATTCACATGGTTGTGTAAATTACTAAATTATTTGCTTTTGTCATACATGTACATGTACAACAAAATCTCCAGTTTGATTGGGTGTTGACTAACCCCCTTTATAATGTCACTTTTATCATGAAGAAGATAGTGTAATAACACATGTTTGATATAATTTATTATTATAATTCTAACATGACTTAACATTTGTTGAGGTTTGTGCTGAATTCTCTTCTGGGAATTGCCAGACAGTGGAGTTGTGAAAAATTTGCAATTTTGTCCCTAAAGCCTTCGAGTTATGCTAGAATTTTAGTATATTGAACATGGGCTGTTGGACAGCATGCACCATGCATAAGTATTTGGACAGTTTGTATAATATGGTGTCTGGTTGCTTTTGCCGTGGTAGACAGTTGGCTTAAATGTGTTCCTTCTTTCTTACATGTACATCAAAAAGCATGGAATTTTAATTAATGGTTCTAATGGTTCATTACACCTTTTGACATTTTATTATAACCTAATGCAGGGTTGCACATCCAACTTCCCAAGAGAAGTCCTAGATCACTGAACGGCAGTGCAACATCCTTGTCCTCTTTGGATGCTGTAGGCTCGCATTCTCCATCTTCCCCTCGCAGCAGCAAACCATTCAGTAAGTAAAAAATTAATGTTGCTGTAAATTATTATTATTATTATTATCATTACATTTGTATTATTATTATTATTATTATTATCCTTATTATCATTATCATTATTATTATTTAGTAAGGATCTGAGGTTAAAGAATCAAAAGCTTCAAGCAGGGTTTTCAATAAGAGCTGGTGGCTGGCGAAAATGCACTGACTATTTCACTTGAACTTGCCGCCAACTTTTCTTTGAAAATTATCCCAGTTTAAAAAGAGTATTCATGTGCTGTCAATTAATAGAAAAGCCAAAATTTAATAATGTCTTTGTTCTGCTCAAACACTCTAATTTTTACTCCAGAATGCTGGAAATGTATTCTAAGAAGCCCAGATTTTAAAATTTTTCCAGAAACTCATACCTTCAGTGCTCACAAGTCGCACTGTTGCCGGAAGTTTTTCCTTCTCCACTGACTCGAAAGCTTTTGCCATCTACCTTAAATCTGATTGAAAACCCTGTCAAAGCTGCAAACAAGAATCAATCATTGGACAACATCTTTCAAAACTTTGCCAAGGCTCAAAGAGATACTGCCAGCAGAGGGAAATGAACACATCAAATTTTCCATCTGTTTGGTTAATTAAGACTTTCATTTCCAGACTTTCAAACCAGACTTTCATAGCAATTAAAGAAACATTATTGGTAGACATACACTGTAATGTATGTTTGACAATTTTTTTTTGTTTGTTTTATCAGACTTTAATATATGTACAGCTGTAATTCTAACCTGCAGTGGTAAGGTTTGCAGACATAAAGCTGGTTACGGTAGTTAATGTTTTTACAATCAGCAGGTTTTTTGAACCTATACTAAGTGGCTTGAGCCTTAATGATACATTCATAGGGAAATTTCGAAATTGAAGTCAGACTGATAAATTTTATTTTTTCAGCCATTCAAAAGTTATTTGGTAGGCATAAAGAGAATCATGGCACACACAGTGGGAAGGAAGATTCAGAGGTAATTAGTTTTAAATTTCAAATCCTGTAAACTGCAGCTTACAAGTATAAACCCCCCAACTTATAAGCCCCCAGTCATAGGCCCAACTACCTGTAAACAATAAATTGTACATATGGGATGGAAGGGGGGGTTGACATGAAATTGTGATGAGGAGGAGTGGGAATACTGTCAAAGAGACTGTTTACACACAATTTTTCTGCTTACAGGTAGGGGGGGTGGATTGATACTAAATTTTGGTTTGGGGGGGATACTGCCAAAGAGGCTGTTTACAAATGTACCTCTACCTGTTAACAAATGGGGGGGTTGACATGAAATTGTGGTGGGGGAGGGGGAGTGGTAGTGGGAATACTGTCAAAGAAACTGTTTACAAATGTACCTCAAATGTAAGCAAAAAATTTCGTATGAGGTGGGGAGGGGTGCAGATTGGATGGGTTGATACTAAATTTTGGTGGGGTTGTTTCCAGTTTTTAAATCTTTAGAGGTTGGTCCATCTTTGAATTACTGCTAAGCATCTCAAAAATCAGTCTGGTTTTAAAGATCCTTATTGTGTAGAAAATTCGTACTGTTATATGAAAACAAAGAAAAAATATAATGATTTTTTTTTACACAGAGTGAAGATAACATTGCAAAGACAAAACTAAATGTGCCAGTAGAAAGACAGAAACAGTTCTCTAAAGTCCTGGCTGAGATAAGAGAAAGAGCAATGCCTTCGTCGTGAGTATACGTGATTGCACTTGATTTATACAAAATGTTATTGTTAGCACTGGGGGGCAGGAGGTGGGAGGAAAGGGGCTACTCAACAAATGTTTATAAGGAGAGTTTCCGCCTGATGTCCGACCCCTTACCCTTTTATACAATGTACACCATTTTTGACCGAAAAGGTACCCCTTTTGGATACCTCTTATTGACAAATGGTACCCCTTTCACATACTACATGTAGTTTAGAGCTCTAGTACATTGTGTAAATGTACATCCCCTTTAACTGCTGTAAAATGCACCTTCTTTTAATAAGGGCTGTGGTCCCTGACGCCCAACTTTTGCTCTTGGGCGACTAGACAGTCTTAGATTTTTAACACAAATCATTTGCTGGGCACCCTGATTTTACAGGTGCAGAGCACTGGGCTCCGTTCAATTTTCCTTAGGGCTTGTTACTAATGGATATATATCACTAAGCAAGGATTACACTGTAGTTTTTTTAGTCTTTTTCACAGCCATTAAATGCACCTGTTAGCCCTTTTACATTATGTGGGTCATTATGTGAGTTTCTGGGTCATTCAAAGACCACAATGCATGACAGATTTCCCTACCCTTTTATATACTTCAAGTTACATGTAGCTCTCTCTTTTTGGTGGGGATTTAGCTTGGTCTCATCTCGATCTCATTTTCTTGGCTTTTAGTCTTGGGAGGCGTCGCAGCAAGACTCAGGAGCCACAATCAGCAGACTCTCGTTACAGTGGAGACAGTGACAGTGGGAGTCGGCCTCGAGGTGTCACCTCTGGAGTGTTTCCCGCCTCAGACCAACTTCCACGAGGGCGGAGTGCTACAGCACTGTCATTAAATGAGGACGATTCTGCTGACGTTGACTCTGTATGTGAATTTAAATTGGTGTTTGCTTTTCCTCCCATTTTGGCCCCATAACCATTACTTCATTCCCCTTTGGCTAGCGCCATATTTAGGCTAGTTACTAGTGCTGTTCTGTTTAAAAGTTGCTTTTCTAAGGCTGTTTTGTGTTGAGTTATCAGACATCAATACTCTATATCTATATACATATGAAATTGAGAACTTAGTTGGACAAGGCAAATTTATGTTGAAAGATCTCACTGAAAAATAATTTATATTCTTTGGCATAAAAAAGTGATGTTTCATTGTAATCGGTGGTTTTCTTACATGTACATGTATTTTGCAAAAAAGATATGGATAACTTTGGGAATTCAACTGTCGATGACAATCTTACATGTACATGTAGATTTTGCTGTTGTGTTCAGAAACTTGACAACATACACTGTAGGTGTGGTCACAATTATTTGGGATGATTGTGGATATACATGATTGTATGAAAACAAGGCTTTATTATTATGGGTGCATTGTACATTGTCCTAAATAAAAGCACAAGATCATCCTTGTGTTAAGCACATGACTGTCACTTGAGTTATCTTTTGATCCAGACTGCAACATTTAGTTTACGTTATTTTGGTAGTAAGTCACAGGTACTGCTAAAGATTTTAGGACTTAAATAAAAATTATGGATAATCTTCTTTGGATGACAAGACATCCTTTAAGTGAATTATACAGAATAATGGATTTGTGATCTCCACACTCAAAGGGGTGCATGGTGTGCAGTTAAGTTTTAGGTTCTTTTAAATTCTTCTTTTGGTTACATGTAACAAGGAAATATGAGGCAATCCAGTTTATCAAAATTTACTTTTGTATACGCCTTTTTTCTCACAAACTCCTCAGTTATTTTGTTTTTAAGTTGAATCATTGCCCTAACAGTTTTTAGATTTGTATTGAATTAATTCATGTTGAATAGGTAAAGTAGACATGCTGCCAAGTACAACGAGTAAACAACATACAGTCATGTATGACTTGTTAAGAAGGTAAAGTTAACAAAGCATTAACTTAATTCTTCTTTCCTTAAAAGTTGGATGGAACATTTAGTTCTCTTGAAAAGGAGAGTGGAACAGATGAAGTTGATGCTGCGCAGTTTGACTCTGAGGTAATGTTTGGCACTAACCTCCTTCAGCGTGCAAAGAAAGTCTGGGGCTAGTGGATTTTACTATCAGGCTAGTGTTTTTTGTTCTTAACTTGCCCGACGGGCAAGTGCTGTTTTGGGGGGAAATTCAAATTACAGAAGGATTGTAATCAATCCTGCTAATGAAAAAGGGTTTTTGGGCTAGTTGAAATGACTTGTGGGCTAGTACATGCTAGCTACAGATTGCCCGAATGGCAGGCTGTAAAACTGAGTTTCTTTGCACCCTGCTCCTATCACTTACCATGCACACTGTACAGTGTATGTGGTATTTTGTATAAATTTGTATCCTCATTCCCTCACTAAAAATATGAGGCCCATTTTTTAGTTGAGTTGCTGACGTGTATGCAGTGCAGCCAAGCAGTTGTAAATACCAAAGTTGTCGTCAGTGTTTTCATAAAGTGTTTCTTTTTTTCTGTAGAAAAGGAGGCAAAGAATAGAGCACTTAAACCACAAGATCAAGAAAACTAAAGACCAAATCCGACAACTGCAAGAAGAAAGAGATGGTATGATCAACAGCAAAAAATCAATCATACATGTACTTGTTCTTTAACCTTTTCACTGCCAAATTTAGCCAAAAGCAAATTTCGACCAAATTTCCAAATTTCATTTTGTGAAGTTTTGTAAAACAAATAGCACCATGTGTAAGTACAGGTAGAGAGCTTTCATTTGAATGGTCACATCATAGGATTTCGTCCATAGACTCAAAAGTTAGAGTCACCTTACAAAACTCCGTCAAGCACTCTGGCGGTTAAGGGGTTAACTAAACTCATCAAGATTTTGATCAATATTATTTTCACTTAGATTACTGCAGTTTGCAGCACAGTACCTCTTTTTCTTCTCAGTTTGAACCGATCAACTGAATGTAATGTTGCCCAATTTCTATTTATACATGTACTGTCTTTGTCTTCTGTTTTTGCCAGCTTGAGTGTATTTAGCCTCACTTACATGTAACTTAAGGTTTCTTGGAATCATTCTTAGTCTTAAGCCTGCAATGAAAAACAACCAAAAAATATTAATTAGTATAGGTAATAGCATGATTTGCAGTGATATTTGGCATAAATATCATGAGTGATATTTCGAAATTGTTATACGTAATTTCACGAGCCGTTAGGCGAGTGAAATTTGAGACAATTTTGAGATATCACAAGTGGTATCCAAATATCACCACAAATCATGCTATTATTTGTTTATACTACTACCCACAAAAGGTTTGTAATTTTCACATGTAGGTATTTCAAATTAAGCTGAAATACCACTGCTCTAAACCAATCAAATTGCAGAAATTTCTCATGTAGTGGTATAAATGTAAGTAATAACTGCTTATGCCACAGTGAATTGTGAAGCGTACATGATTGCAGTGCGTTGGTGCGTTGAGTTAAAGAATGATCAAGCATTATATTTGTTGTTTTTTTGCAATTTCTTAAATTTTTACAGAGTTTGTAAAGGAGTACTTAGAATCAACTGAAGGGTCACAAAAATCAAAGTAAGTGAAAACTGAGTATTGTGGTGTGCGTAGCTCCGCATTCCATCCATGTATGCACTGTTCTTAAGTTGTTACATCTTTATTATTATTGGTTTTTATATTTTCAGCGTGCAAAGAAAGTACTGTCCGATAGCCCGGGGCTTGTGGATTTTGCTATCGGGCTAGTGAATTCTGTTTTTAACTTGCCCGACGGGCAAGTGATGTTTTATGAGGAATTTGAATAACAGAAGAACAAAACGTTTTTGGGGCTAGTTGAAATGACGTCTGGGCTAGTAAATGCTAGCTTCAGCTTGCCCGAAGGGCAAGCTGTAAAAATGATTTTCTTTGCACCCTGTATTTTTAATAACAAATTATTTGGGAGCTTCAGGTTATGCAACCACAACAATGGCAATGGCAACGAAAGGACATTTTTGGTTATATCATTTCCGAAAAGGGAACTGGAGCTGAAATATGTCCCGCTATTGTTTCTGGGATTGTAACAGGGCGGTCAGCTATTGGCCATTTTTTCCCCTGTCTCTTGGCAAGTGACAGTCCCAGAATCCTTTTCAAAAGTGGCGAATTGTTTCCTTAGACAAAAAAGTTATCTGAACCCAAAACGGATACAGGCAACATGAATCTGGGGTAGCCTGCCGATAGATAAAGTTGGGAACAGTTTTTCTAGGCATCAACAGACGTCCTTATGTAGATTTTACATAACGTGAAACCTGAAAAAGAATTTATTGACAAAATTTAATAAATCAAAAGGAAAGACAATTAACGTTTTGTTTTATTTCTTTCATGCTTGCCTCGTCTCTTAGAACTCTGTTTGAAAAGAAGAATCAGAAAACAAATTCCCATATTGCACAGTTACAGAAAAAGCTGGAAAAGTATCACAATACTTTGATGGTGAGTTTAACCATTTAGAGTGACTGTCAGCTTGAACTTCAAATTACACCGTGAATTCTGTGCTCTTACACTACTTTATACTCGATCACTTTTATCGCGCGCGCACCACGGGTAAGAAAATTTGGAATTGGTAACCTATGCATCCTAGAAATGTTAGTAGTCACGTGACCGTAATTCCGCCCGTCCGTCCGCACCACAGGCACACCAATATAAAATAACTCTATCAACAGGTGTGGCAGCCCAAATGCAGCTCAAGGTTTCATTTGGTAGGAAATCGCATGGCCGCCCGGACTTTTAGAAAGAAAAAACAACAACAAAGTCGTGTCTTTTTCGACGTTATTTTTGACGTTTACACTCACGTGGATAACAGAGAAAGAGCTAGAGCGAGTGATTGAAAACAAAGGCGACGAATTTCGTGGGAAGAAAAACATGAAAATTTCATAGCGGCGGTGAGAAAAAGAGAAATGCTAGCGGCGAGCAAGGTGAAAATGAGCGGCAGTGAAAAAATAAAAGCGAACATGAACACAGGAAACAAAATCTTTGGTAAGCACATACCGGTACGACAATTATACCATAAAAATATTTTGTAACTTTTTTGTAAAGTTTGATGTTTTAGTCGTACAAAACGGCGTTGTAGTCGTGCAAAACAACGGCAAAGAAAGACAAAAAAGCGTGCTGCACGTGCAAATTTGTTTTTTTGCTAGCTAATTAGAAAAAAAGTGTGCTGCACGTGCAAATTTTGTTTTTTTGCTAATTAGATCTATTGATCTTGATGCCATTTTCATTGCCTTCCCCGTTTAGCATTATACGATTTTTTTTTTGAAAATAAACGCCTCCTATCTATTAAACGCCCCCGCTTGGACCCCTAAAATTTAATAGACACCCCGAACGTTTATTGGGTCATTTACGGTGATTTTAGAGTGCTTTTTGTTAACCAGTGGATACCCTAAGGGTATCCATAGGGCTTTGCATTGACAGAGATCGGCTCTTCGGCTCAGAGGCCCGTTTCTCGAAAGTCCCGGTAACTTTTCGGGCCCGAAATCAAATATTCAAATTGAAATATAAAGAATAGGAGCGCCGGTCCTGGCTTTGTTTCATTAACTGATAGTTTAATCATGTTAGATGCAAAACTATTGAAACCTCAATCTTTAATGTTAACGGAGACAGCTTACAGGGCCCGTTAATTATCGGGACTTTCGAGAAACGGGGCCAGGGGCCCGTTTCTCGAAAGTCCCGGTAACTTAACGGGCCCGGAATCATATTTTTAAATCAAAGTCTCAAGAAAAGTAGGGTGTGTTCTGACCTCTAATGAAGTACATTTTGTTTCGTTAGCTAATAACTCTACTGTATAATTTTCAAAACTTTTAAAACTCCCTTCTAAAATGGAAAACAAAACAGCTTAACGGGCCCGGTAATTACCGGGAGCTTCGAGAAACGGGCCCCTGGGGCCCGTTTCTCGAAAGTCCCGATAATTAACGGGCCCGGTAAGCTGTCGCCGTTTGCATTAAAGATCGAGGTTTCAATAGTTTTGCATCTAGCATGATAAAACCATCACTTAGTGAAACAAAATGGAGTAGTCTGCTAGCTGGGACCCACGCTCTTATTCTTTATATTTCGATTTGAATATTTGATTTCGGGCCCGAAAAGTTACCGGGACTTTCGAGAAACGGGCCCCAGACCCGAACTCACTGCCCGATATGAAAACGACATAGTTCGTTGTTGCCGAAGGCGAAAGGCTTCTGAGTTGTACATTCAGTCGCCCATCCTCGTGGGTGAACCCTGGGTACGAGGTTGTCAGGCTCACTTTCGCTGCGAAAGCATCAACATTTTTACATTCCTTATGTCGTGTATATGCGCTACAACTATCTCGGTCATAAGTAATGGGGCGGTTTAAAAGGCGGTTTTCAGTTACTGATGATAAACGAAGAACGTTGCCGGTAAATCGCTCGTCTTGCGTGGTATATCCCGTGGGTATATTGTCTATACCCCAAACTTTGCTGTCTCTAGCAGGGGCTTCTGTGGCGAGGAGTCGAAATATGGATTGCAGTCTGTTCCAAAAAGTCGCCTTCAAAGGCGTTTTACGTTGAAAACCCAGCCATTATGTCAAGTATCATGGTGAATTCGAAAATTAACTTGAATACTGTTGTCTATGATTCTGTTGTTTCTTACTTATTTTCGCTGAAACTTTATTTGTATTGTCTACGTCGAAGAAGTGTTAACTTCTGCTATGTCCTGCATTAAATACTCACATTAAAATTAGGAATTATAGCTCTTGGTAATATTTTCGCTTAAAGTGAATCGCATACAGTTAAAAATCTTAAATGTTTACTCAAGTTTGGGCTTGTAGGAGATAATGTCACAGTTTTTCAATGACCATGAAATTCAGTTTCCGGGTAGTTAGTTAATCAATTGTGGCCCTGAAAAAATTTGAAGGAAAAAAAAAACTACGAATTTTTAAGAAAATGCTTTTTTCGTGAGAAGGACTCTTAAACGCTGACAAACGTCAACAAATAGCGAAAACTATAATTTCTATATGTTTGCTTTGCTCGAAATCGCGCGCATTTACAAGGCCCTAAAGCTTTTGCAGACTTGCAAGGACCCATCTGTTATAACGATCCCCAAAATAAAGGGATAAGTCTCATAGTTTATTAGATATAATCGTGTACAGTTTGCTTATCATTTTCGCATAAATTATGATTTAAATTTGGAAACCGCTGAATTTCTCGAATTGGGTCTTTGCGATTTTGGTGAAACTCTGTTCAGCGCAAGGCACTAATGCGCACTATGTGTAGCCGAGAGATTTTCACGAAAAAATGCCGGCAACAGCAGATTTTCGACTCAGACCTCAAAGGGGCGTGGCATTATAACCACGTGACATTTACTCCGATCGCCCAAAATTTTATGTTATATTGTAGATTGATCTATATGTTATCCATTCTGTGTTAGACTTACGATAAAAGTAAAGGTGGGGATACCGGAGAGCTTCAAAGTAGGATGGTACCCCCCCCCCCCCCCCCAAAACACTCATTAACACTCCAACCCGCCAAAAAAGAGCGTTACTATTTTACATTGCCTTCCTTGTTTTTGTTTTCTTCTAGGAGTTGGAAAACCCTGGATCAGCTCCCAGTGGACACATCGCCAAAGAAGTGTTCAAGTAAGCATTTGTAGTATCATAAGCTCATGTGGTCGTAATCTTAATTTCCAGACTGCTGCTTGGATAAATTCTGCTCATAAAATGGCTTACTCTGCCTGCCGGCAGTGCTCGTAAAAATCTCTTATTCTGCTCAAGATTTTGCTCGGGCAACCTTAGTCTGCTCGTATTTGTTTTCGCAAAAATGAATGTAGAAGGGAGCTCGGGCCTAGCCCTTAAAAACTAATTAGATATTCATTATGCGTAGCAAAATTGTAATTCATCTTACTTTTAATGTGAGTGCGTTGTAGCTATTAAATAATTAAATTAATCACAATGTATTTTCCATTTGATTTTTATTTAGTTTTAATTTTTCTGTCAACTGATATTCATATTATTAGTGCCGCTGATTTTCCCTTATTTTGCTCATATTCTGCTCGAAAATGCCTTATTCTGCCGGCAGAATGATCGCTTCAAAAATCGCTTATTCTGCTAGAAATTTTGCCGGCAGAATTTATCCAAGCCTAATCCTTGGACTGAGGCTTTAAATGCTATTTTAACCATCTGTTATTTTCTTTTACCTTAGGGGCGTCAAAGAAAATATCCGCGGAATTTCAGGGTGAGTCGTAGAATCGCTATCATCATTTGAGGATTCAGAGATTTAATGAAGGCTCTGACTGGCACATGACTGTACGTGGGCAATTGCGATTAAAAACGAGTTATGACAAAATAATTCTTTTTCTCGTAAAAAAAAGATATATCCTTTTAGGTCTAAATTGTATAAAATCAGTGGCACTGTTAAGATAGTGATATCTTTAGGGACGTTTATCTTACATTCTCCCAAATAAACCAAATAATGTGTAAACGTTAGAGCTAAAAAACTCCCGCATGTGAAACTTTGGGCGTCACAGAATTGTATGGTAATCACATTGATTCCTGATTAATTTTTTTTTACGCCTTAAAGCTTGCTATGGAAAAACACAAAGGAAGACAACGGCTATGATTTGTCTCGTTTTTGAGAAATGTTGAAATTCTGCTCATCAGGAGGCTCAAATCGAATATTTATTCTAATTCCAATAACTAATTACAAAACGTAATGTCAATCACCAATGTTTTGTGTTACTGGGAGAAATATAGTTTGGGTTTATTGTGAATCGAAATTCAATTATTTGGTGACCAATTTACAACTTGTTTTAATTCGCTACTACTAAAGTATCTTACAAACAAAAGAAGACAGACTTGCTTGTTTTCTGCGCCTAGGATTATGCAAATGTCAAACTCCAAAAAAAACTCATCTATGTTGAATAATTCATTAATTCGATGGCTGACAAATATTACTTGTCTTTTGTTTTGATCGTCAAAAAATTGAATTGTTCGATTATGGAGTGCGGATTGTTTCATTCCTCATCTTCCGGTGAAAAGAGGATTTTCCGTTAATCCTGGCGTTTTTTGTATGGCAAAGGTGAAACCGTCACGATCTTTACCGAAGATCTCTGTCAACGAAACGAATGGCGAGGGAATCGAAGTCCTACCGTCGGCTTTTTTAACTCCAAAGTGCGGACGAAATCTGCGGACAACTCTTCAGAAGCATAGATCGCTCTTTTGGCCGTAAGTTAAACTTGATGAGAAAATTATATTCAGGAAGTTTCCCGTTTGGCTTATGTTAGGGTCTTTTTGGTTTTTTAACACTGAAGTAATCAGTTTTCACTTTGCGAGTGAATAGGGGCGTACTATAACTGGAAATTGCCATTAATAATGTAGTTACTAACAAGATTTTGCTCAAAATTCGATTTAAAAGAAATAAGTTAGTGATTTTTTGGTCACACACACAATCATCGTTGGACTTTCGATGGAGAAGACGTAAATAAAATGTCTCTCAATTCTGCCTTTTTTTATTTCCTAACGATATTTTTGAAAGCATATGTACGTGATTTATTTTCCTGCAAAACTCTGAGCATTTCAGATCAGTCGTAGGCTATTATGAATATTATTCTTCGCATCGTCAATATCGTCTGTTTCTGCAGCAGGCTAACTTTGTTGACATGCGTTAACGTTGTGTTTGCATAGGTAGTAGCCTGCGTTAACTTTCAATACATGTACCGTTCCGATGATCTATTAAATGCGTGAAAATTATCTATTTTTAAAATTATTGACCCTTATGAGGCATTAGGTGCGAATATCATCGTTGATTTAAACAATATCTATGCGCATTGTACTTTCTCTATAGTGAAGTAACGTTGAAAAGCTCAATCTTATCTTCCCTATGTGCAAATTTATCTCGGCACAATATATCCGCTGGTTAGTCATGCACATTTCTGGCAGATTTTTGTTTTTTCCTAGCAGGGTTCCAAAGAACGAAATAAAATATGTGTTGCTGTGGTGCGTGGTCTCTCGAAGTTATATTTCATTTCTATTATAATGAAGATGTTTCTTTGTTCCTGCAAAAGCGAAGACGTGATCTCATTTCTCTCGGCGTATGTCAAGTTGCCTTGGAAACGCAGACCTTGACTGCTATCAACCATTAGTGGATTATATATAATATCAACGTTTTCTTAGGGCTTGATAAATGTTGTGTATTTTTTTTCTCTTTCCACAGGGGTGTTAGAGATGGCGTTAAGGGGTGAGATTGGACTACTGGTTTTCCTTTGTGACTAATGCCCCATAGACTTTGAAGTTTAAAAGCTGTTCAGTTAAACACGGTTTTAATTTTTTTCCTTCAACAGCTGCTTACTGACTCTTATCGATGGCAAATTTAGCCTAATTCACATAAAATGTTCAAATTAATTTGATTCCTGTATAAACGCCTGTGTTCTCTCGGCGGGGCTGCCTTTTCACTTTATTTTTTTAACTGAACTAGCCTGCGAATACGGCCGTTTCTCTTAACTCCTCGCCGCCAGGGACGTTTCGCCAGGAGGAACGTCTGCGAATTCGGTAGTCATGGGGTTCCAAATGCTAACTTGTTTGACTTTGTGTTTCTCCTGGTCGATTATGGTAAAGTTTTGTGATCTTTTGCGAACGTACTCCAGCAAAACTCAGATGCTTTTTGTAAAGAAGAATGTATTCTAGGAGTATTGACTGATAGATTCATCACGTTTACATTTGGCCTTTGTGGCCTTTTGTCTTTTGTCTGTCACTCGTAACAATATGTAAAACAATATAACTACTACGTCGTCCAATCAGAGCTCCTGAACAGATTCCGGACAGATTTTACGTCATCAGTATGTAATTTCTGTCGCTAAGTCGCAGATGTTCGTCCTCGCAAAACGTGCTTAGCGGCGAGGAGCAAGGAGGAACGGCTGTATTCTGAGGCTAAAACTGAACCTGTTGTAGGCCGCGTCCACACAAATCGGGACATTTTTTTAAACCGCATATTCTTTCACCCAGAATCGTGGGGACAGGGTCTTAAACCGGTTGTTAAAAGATGCGACTCGGTGAGCGGATTCACCGAAAGTCGTGTGGACGCAGGGTCGATTCGTGTAAAAACAAGATGCGGTTTCAAAAATGTCCCGATTCTTGTAGACGGGGCCTAAATTAAATTTGGTGTGAATGGGGCATAGTGCATACCCACTGCTGCTTCAATAACATTGTAAGGCAGTAAAATTTATACACCATTCCCCAGGCTTGAAATTTTGAGGGGAACATTCATCAAACAGAGAGCACTCCCTCGTAGTGCAAGTGCGACTTTTTAGCTTTCATTTGGGCACTTACCATTTCGAGTTCTTTGCGTGTTACATTCAAGCTTCCCTTGTTTTGTTTGCTTTAAATAGAGAAGTCTTAAAGTAAGGGAGGCAATTGTTGGGGGATCATTTCATTTTGGCGTCCATGGGACATTCGGAAAGAAAGAGTGTTACCTACCCTATTACTCCACTGGATATTGATCTGTTATCTACCCCCTCCCCCTCATGAAAAAATTAACATATCATGCTGCTTACCTTAAATAATGTTCGTTAGCTCATACAAACAGCCATGATACTTGAACTTTCCCCCAATCCCTCAACTTTAAAGTGATTTCCCCCAAACGTTGTCCCTGGGGTATTCTCTCGCTAATGTGCAATTTACTTCCTCATTATATTTAGAGCGGTTACCAAGCCTCTGGAGATTATCAAGCACCGACGGTTTGGCAGCGCAGAGAACGTCAGTACAACCACTTCAAGTCCCGGATCAAGTACGTTATTAGTCTGTAACACTTGTTGACTGTAGACTACGAGTAGTCCCCCATTTTTCCTCAGGGATGTCGCCTTTTCTCGCGTGGGTTGATTTTCACGCGCGCTCGCGTTTTGCTCGCTCTGCTATCCCTGAGGAAAAATGGGGGACTACTCGTAGTCTATGTTGACTGTGGTAAGATAGACTTCCGTCACACAGCCGCGTATAAATCTGCGTTGATAGGAAAGAATTTTAACCAAAGCATTACGAAAGGAAGCCTAAGTCACTACGTCATGCAGTTGGGTTATGTTGTAGGTAGCAGGGTTACATGCAAGTCCATATTATAGTTAGGCGGAAAAAGTGTACATATCGTGAACAAGGAATGAGGAATGATTTCTTCCTGCCGTGAAACGGTTCAAAGTTAGTGAGGGCAGGCGGCTTGGAGTTCAAACGCAAAGTCAAAGTACATTGCGAAAAGCGACGTGAACGACTTTGTAGATGCTTAATGCTATGGCGGAAAGAAACCTCTGCTCATAAGGACAATGCAATGGAGATTGACTTTAAAACAACACTTAATTTTCTAAAAGGTGCCGGTCGGCTCGTATTAGTGTGTAACACCGTTTACAGAGACAAGACTGTGACAAGATGATTGTTTTGTATTATATAATATATGGACACTCGATTACCAGCCGCTGGTCGGGTAAATGAGCCCGCACTCATCTCCCCGAAAGGGTTAGGAGCAGGGGAGTGGAGGGGAGGGGAGGATAAAGACCGGACCCGGGGCCGGAAAGTCCCGGTAAATTTTCGTGCCTGGAAAGCTGTTTTATGTTTTGCATGTTTACATTCAAGATCAATGTGTAAATTAACGAAGCAAAATTGACTGGTTTCCGAGCCAGGAACTGTGCTGCTATTAAACAGGTTTCAAATCTAAAATTTGCCTTCGGGCCCGAAAAGTTACCGGAAATCTCGAAAAACGGGCCCCTGGACCGGACCAGGGAGACGGCAGAAATCGAGCCTAGCGTTTATACAGTCGCCGCCAAATACCGTGGCCAACGTATTTCTTTCCTTCAAATTACAGAGATTGATGGATTCGAAGAGGAACCAAGCAGTCCCACTGGAGACGATAGTCTCATGGGAGATTCAAACCCAAGGTAATATTGTTTCTATCGCTACCTAATGTTTCGCTTATACTCAACTGGTTGTAGTGCATTTGATTGCGCCAATATTGTAATTGTTCTTAACTAATATTGCAACAGTAATGTATTGATGTTTCCCTTATACTCAACTCACTGAACTCTACATCTCTATCTTTACATCATTGAAGTATCGTGGTGCGTTTGATTGCGCCAATATTGTAATTGTTCTCAACTAATATTGTAACAGTATTGTAACAGTACTGTACTTGATTTTAGGACGTGTGAACTTTGATGATCGGACAAGAGGTTACCGTGAGAATCAATCCCGTGGTTAGCCCCAGTTACGCTCGTGGTGGTCGCATAATGTTTAACCTTTCCTAAATAGTCTAAGAATGTTAAGAGGGCATCATGCGGCTGAAAGCAACTCTTTTGTTTGCATTGCAAAACTTGTTTATCGGTTGGATATATGACGTGCCCGAATAAACTAGGATTATCCCATGCTGTAGTAGTATCCTCCCGCTATACTGGCACAATACATTGATGTTGTAGTAATATAATCCCACTATGTTGGTACGATAATGTGAGTGGTATTGTTTCTGTTACAGTCCTGCAAGATACAACAGCGATGACGACTCATCTAGTGTGGCTTCTGGACACATCAGGTAGGTGTATATGAAAACCTTGAAACCCAGCAATAATATTCTATTCTATCAGAAACTCATAACCCCTTATGAGTTTCCGATTCTATTTTACTTTATTTTTGTTAGAGAAAAAATGATACTAAGGCGACGACACTCGTTAAAGGGAAAATGAAGATTTGCCTCTCTGGAGTGCTCCAGCCTCAAGGCTGGCCTGTGCCAAGGTCTCGGTCAGTGCAGACGAGCGAAAAAAGCAAGCGAGCTAACAACGGCGGGAAGAGAAAAGGCGCCGTGTTGTAATGTGCGCGCGCGCTAATCACGCGTGAAAGTTTGCGCAGTAAGGGTGCGCAGTGGTATGCAATGCTAAAGAATTGCAGATAAGCGAAAAAAGCAAGCGACCGGAGTAAAAGTGAGCGAGCTAAAACCGGCAGGAAAAGAGAAGGCGCCGTGTTTCAATGTGCGCGCGCGCTAATCACGCGTGAAATTATGTGCAGTAAGGATGCGCAGTGCAATACTAAGGAATAGGCTACTTCCGAGTTCCAATAACCCTCACTTTCAAAACGAGGCTAAGTGTACAACCTTTAACTTTTCTTTTTGCGTTCCTTCACAGCGTACCTGCTCCTGGAAACAGCCCTCGTCATAGTCTCCCTCCCAGTCCCCCAATGTCCTACGAACAGGATATCACGGAACTTCGTGCCACGAACACCAGACTACAGGAACAGATAGACAATTTGAAAGTAAGAAACTGCCCACCTACCCCTCCCCTAAGCCAACATTTTGCCCTAAGTGAGAAGTAAGTGCTGATGTAAGCTTAGGGGAGGGGTAGGTGGGCAGTTTCCCAGAAACGTATAATGATCTGTTAGCTCCCCTTGGCCTCGCTCAAGCACGAGAAAATTTGCAAAAATTGACAGAAATGAAATTCAACGCTAAGGTTGTCGTTTATGTAGCTTGCAATGTAGGCTTATTTTGGGTGAGCGAAAGCTTGTTCATGTTCGTATCGCTACGATGAAGCCACCATCTTTGATTTTATGACAGAGGAAGATTGGGAAGAGTAGAAATAGTAACCCTTTGGGTAGGTGTGAGGGCGAAAGAAGGAGAGGGGGGAGGGGGGGGGGGAGAAAAAATTTTCTCTTCTTTCTCCCCGCCCTCTCCCCCCTCCCTTTCACTCGCCCCATTTCCTCCTCTCTTCGGGAGTTTCAACATGGCGCTTTCGCGATTAAAACCATTCGCGCGCCCGATGAAAACGCCTGCACTGCAGGCTATCGTTTATGTTGATAAAAGATGCGGTTAGCAATGATGGCATCAGCCTTGTACAAAGGAAAGCAATGCTTGAATAAAACGCCTGTGCTGATATTTCAGCTAAATTGTAGAGGGGAGAGGAGAGGAGAAGCAGTTGCTACCCTTGGCGCCTATGCAAATTCACATAAGGAGAAATGTAGCGTGAAATGAGGGAACACGTAATGTGGACTTCACGTGATCGTTCATTAAAATGGTCCTCAAAAACAAGGAGGCTTTTGTTACTGCTGGATATCCATATCAGACAGAGAAGCACGTGATTGTGCCAAAATAAATAAATAAATAAATAGATAAGCGGGTTCAAAACGTAGCACAGCTTTGAAGTTAGATCCGCATTCCAGGGCAATATACGATTCTGTGCTCAGCCAACTTTCCAACGCTCTTTTGCAGCGTCAGTTAGATATTGTCGCGGAATCGCTTCAAGAAGAAAGATGCAATTCCGAGGTTTGTATTCAGTTTTTCCTTTATACTTTAGAATTTCCTCACCCAATGGTATCACTGCCATATGCGTTTCTGAACGCGCAAAAAGCTACCATTTCTACTTTAAATTTAGAATCAACAGTTACTTGAAAAAATCTTTCAAGGTTTAGGTGCTCGCAGGAGAAGACCTCTCTTTCCTCACCTAATTTAAGAAAAATTATATTTCTCTTTTCTTGTATGATAACGAACGTATAAGTATGGGTAATCAAATGGTGACGAGTGAAATTAGGGAATAATTTCACGCGCGTTTTGTCCAAATCCTAAAAAGGTTCGGGAAATTATTAGGATTTGGACAAAACGCGCGTGAAATTATTCCCTAATTTCACGAGTATACCATTTGATTACCTATTAATATCATGGGTGACGAATTACGGTAGCAATCTTGGATTTTTGACATGTTTATCCTGGATCGTATCGATCGAGAACTCCACTCTCTCGAATGTTTAGACCTTAAATTTGGCTTATAAAGTTCAGAATTTTTCAGACTTTTTCGGCAAAATACCTGTTAGAATCCTTCTTGATGTTCTCTTGTGTGTTCAGGTTAAGCGTGCCCTGACGTCTTCATTCACGGCATTTTAAAACTTCGTCGCCATCTTGACACTGAGACGTACGGAAGGGTTGCCAGGGCAATTTCGTAATTTCACATGTGAAATTACAAACTAACGCTGAAATTTCGCGCCAAAATTAAGGAGTAATTCGTCACCTATGATATGATAGCTTATAAACTCTTATAATTCACAATATTGGCAGGCTGGGTTAACAAAAGGGTGTTTTTGGTTACTTTCAGCAACTAAGGGAATTATTAAATACTATCACAACCGAATGGAATGACGTGTCAGAATTACGGCAGAACGAGGTAAGCGGCTTTTAGTTTTTGCGTGTAGAATTGTCCATCCAACAGCACAGTCTTGGATGACTATTTGGACGCACTTAACCTGTTATTTCACGCCTTGTGCAATTCCTAGTTGAGTTTAAGTGGTCGCTGGGCTACAATCCTCGCCAAGCATGCTGCAAGGTCAGGACAACGTTCAACAGTGACCTGGGGCCCGTTTCTCGAAATTCCCGGTAACTTTTCGGGCCCGAAATCAAGTATTCAAATCAAAATATAAAGAATAAGAAGGGCGGGTCCTGGCTAACAAAGTACTCCATTTTGTTTCATAAACCGATAGTTTTATCATGTTAGATGTAAAACTATTGAAACCTCTGTCTTGCATGTAAACAACAGCAGTTTTACGGGCCCGTTAATTATCGGGACTTTCGAGAAACGGTCCCCAGGGGCGCTTTCCATTCAACAAAAATTCCGGTTGGCATGAAATTTCGGAAATGTCACGTGTCCAATGGAACGGTACATTCCGGTTGCATACACCCGACTCGAGCGACCGCGCGTTTGGTTATTGTTCTTGTAAGCAGGATACAAAAGAGCGGTACTGGGGACAACAATTTTGTCAAATGGAAAGGACCATTTTAACCTGGGTGCCAGAGGCGTTTCATGCGCGGTTTCCGGTTTCGGAAACGACCCACGAAACGAAGGTCGCTCGCGAGAAAAAACCTCTGGTACCCAGGGTGGGGCCATTTCGGTCCTGCCGACCAAAATGACCAGATGTATGTACCAACCGAAGTTTCCAGAATTTTGGGTTGAATGGAAAGCGCTCCAGATGTCCTTTTACACCTCGCACTATCCTGGCTAAAAATTCTTGAAACACCCATGCATTTCCCTCTCCTTCTGCATAGAATAACATTGCAAATGCGAAGGGGGATTTTCCAGAGTATTTCGAGGTTTTTATCTGAGATCGTAGATAGTACCCTTTGGACGTTTTATTGACCTGTTTTTCATCGATTAAGATCAAAAGTCTTCAAGAGTGAAGTTTGAACCTGCGCACTCTGTTTTTTTCGCTAGAATTGTCAGTGCTAATCAGCGTTTTTTTTTTAATGTGTGACGCAGATGATAACCGTAAAACAGGAACTAGAGCGAGCTGAGGAGCGTATTGAACTAGTGGAATATCGATCAGCGGAGAGGGCCAGTGAAATAGAGGAAGGCCTGGAGTCCTATGTTACAAAGGTAAGAGCTGCGTTGTACGCCATACAGGCATGGCTTCACTTGTACCTTGTTTGAGCATTCATGCAGTACAGTGAAATCCTAAGAATTATCGTTATCCTGCACGTTAACCCTGTCACTGCCAAATGAGGCCAAAGGCAAGTTTCGACCAAATTTCCAAATTTCATTTTCCAAAATTGTGAGAAACAAATAGCATCATGTGGAAGTACCGGCAGAGAGCTTTCATTTGAATGGTCACATCGTAGGATTTCATCCACAGGCTCAAAAAAAAAGGTTACAGTCACCTTACAATACTCCATCAAACACTCTGGCAGTGAAAGGGTTAATTGTCAATTCTTTTGTCACACAGGTTTTAAAGATTGAAGCGCTTCAACAACAGAGCCAGCAGATGATGGGACTGGACGAATACTTGGATCAAAGCGCGCAAGCTAAAGCACTTTTATCAAAATTTCTTACCATGATGCTGGCCATCTTACAGATTATTCTTATCATATGCACAACACTAGCAAGAATTGTTATTCCGTTTACAAGGACCTGGTAAGTTGTGTTGTTTCTCGTCCGATTCTTCCAATTCCCTCCCTTCGTTACATCCGTATCCTCGTTAACTGACCATGCTCTGCTGAACTCAGTTGCCTTGGAAACGAATTGAAAAGCGCCCGCTCACGTTCAAACCTACCTTGTAACAAATCAGGTTGTCGCAAGTTGCGTGAGTACTGACTTCTGATTGGATAAAATTACGCGAGAGTCTCGCCATACATGGAATAACGTCACTTGTTGTAAAGCAAGTTTGCCTTAGGCCGGTGAAACTCGCAACTTGTACAATTGTTGTTTGCAAAAAGTAGAACTACTCTCTACTTCCCTCAACAACTTATCGCAAAATGCAACAACCTGATTTAAATTGTGAGCGGTAAAGCGCACACAACACGGAAATTCAACTCGTTTTGCAGCAGTGTTTCAAATCAACTTAAACTTTTTTATTGCTTGTTTTACCTTATCTTTATTTAATTTGCAGGTTCCGAATTATTGTGACAAGCCTTCTTATTTTAATCATTGCCATTTTATGGAGATATCAAGAGAGCGACAATGTGCGACTGGTCGTGGAATGCGTGACAGGACACTTAGCACTAATGAGAGACAAATTCGTTTCTCTGGGAATCCCCTTTCAAAATTTCGCAAATAGGTTATTTCATAGACAAAAGTTATGACAAAGACATGCAATAATTCGGAAAAAGAAATACGAAGGATATCAATATAAAATACGAATTTTTATTTCCACCTTGAGATATTCGAGTATTCTTGGAGGGTGGGGTGGGAAATGGGATCGGGGGGAGGGTTAGGCATAAATCTGCTGGGAAAGAATTCAAGTCCTAACCCTCAGCTAGCGATAAAATGTTTGCACTTCTTTCCCACTGGTTATAAAATTGTCGCGAAGTATCTTTGACCAGAGGTGAGACAAACAAACATTTATTTTTTTTTTTACGGGGAGCTCATTCCAAATAAAAATACACAAAGAGACTTCAATGACATTGATTAGTGCATCGAATATCGTTTAACATTAACAACTGTTTCTAATTTTCATATACTACTCCTCTTAACAGTCCAAACCGATTCATTGCTGCTCTTTTATGCAACTGCGATTTTTCTCTTTTTACACTCTGAAATCATGTTTTAGATGTTCTATATTCTGTTTCCTGTTTCTCTGGTAAGCGTTTCTTAAAGTTAGACAGTGAATTTTATCCTCCTCTTCTTGTTGTAGGTAGACCCTCTGGTGATTTATTATACGGTCTAGAATAGTCCCCTGTTTCACTTTCTTCATTTACTGAACAGTTTGCCTCCAACAATAGAGTTGGAAAGCAGACAATTGCAATACTGGGTGAGTATGGCCTAGTAGCGCGCAAAGGGCTTTGATCTACAGGCTCGCTCACCCCGTTTGTTCGTTTTGATGTGATTTCAAATCGCGAGTGTAAAGTAGTGGCGATTTGATGGAGCTTTATCGCCGCGAAATTGCCTTTGTTTTGAACCAGCGGAACTTTGTTGCTAATATCGCTGCGGCTGTTGAGCGATTTAATGCTATATGATATTTTTCCCTGTTGAAGGCAGCGTCGCCGAAACGTGGGAGATTTATTTGCAATTATCAGCGTTTAACTTACCACCTTCCCACTTATAACACACACAAACGCTACGCGGGAACCCCCTTTATTTGTACCTTGATTTAATGCTTGCGTGCATGACCAGAACAATAAGCAAACAACCGTGAAATAGTCCGAAAACTAGCTCCGTAACATAAACATTGGTTTTGCCTCGGAGGTTTTCAGTGTGGCTGGTAAGTTCGCTTCACCAATCCCGAGTGTTAGACTTTCGGGGTAAATAGAAAGAGTTTACCCAATAGCGACTGAACACCTCGACTTGGAAGCAAGGGACTCGCAGAATCCCACTGTATTCTGGTTGACGCGTGCAACGCTCCTATTCCGCCTTTCCACAACTTTTTTTCCCCTGATTCCCCTGTTTGAAAGTTCCAGGGGAAGAGGGTAAAGATCCTTAGTAAGGGACATCTGTGAGCATCAAAAAAAGCACCAAACGTTTTCAAACTGTAAAGATGTTGATTGTCAAAATTAGCGGAAAGCGAAAAACTTATCGTATTACTAAACCAACGAAACTTTTGTACGCCCAACAAATCTTGAACATAATAACCCCCCGCCCGGCCCCCAAAAATCAATGATGGGAAAATGACACGTTTTGTCCTTCGCGTGGCTTTTCCTTGATTCTCAGGTGGAATGGAGGTTTTTCATTTTTATTCTGTCTAGTAATGGTCAGGCTTCGAAGGTAACGTTAATTTTTTTCGTTTTGTTAGCTCGCGCGTCCCCTCTTCGTGTGACAAGCGAGCCAATGAATGTCAGTAAAACCCACATGGTACATGGCTTGTAAAACAAATCTTCTTCCTCAAATTCCTAGTAAAAACGTTAAAGCGTTGTTACAGTCACTAAGCGAAGTTTCCCTGGAATCGATCGAGTTTGTAGTTGGTATGTCACCAAAACACTTGACAAACAATTCGATCCAATCGTTTTAACAACCATTTTCTCGCTTGTACAAGGGGAGTGCTGATCAGTCACGAGTGAATGTTAATTTTGAGAGGAAAATTAGTTCAAACCCTACGGTCTACTTAAGAGAGAAAAAAAAATGAGAAAACAGTCTCGTGTTATAACACCTATTATTTCGTCTTTTCTCGTCTTCAAAATAATTGTTTTAAATCAGTGCCTGGAATAAAGGTTGCTTAATGAATAGCTTACGACTTTCCGTAAATTGATTAATTGCTGTCAATACCGGTATTGTGATGTTTATTCCATCACAATACCGGTGGAAACTTTTCATCAAAATAACAAGCTCAGTTATCGTAACTTGTCAACTCTACGAATAAATTAAATGCGTAATTTCTGTATTTTCCTACTTTAAAAGAACATTTGTTTAAAAAAAGATTTTTCTGAAATTTCAAACTTGTCTTGAACTTTTAAAACTCCCTTGGATCGTCTGGGACTTCCAAAACTTAAAGATTGCAGTCAAATATTTGGTGTATTACCTGGGCACTTTTCCGTACATTTGATTTGCGTGCGTTAAATTGGCTAATTCTTTTCTTATTTACCGTCTTAAGTAATAATCATTCAACTTATATATCACGAAAAAGACCTCCAAGAACTGGCAGTCGGCGAACAACAAATAAATTTACATCATAAAAGCTCTTGGGTCGATGGACGTTTCACTGCAGGTGTTAATTTGTCTGTGGCAGTAGATTGAGTAATGTTTTTGTTTAAGCACAGAGCTTCTTTCAACGCTTAAGTAGCTTTTTTTGTTCTTTCAACCTTTGTTTAAGATGTATCAGGGCAACAGTTCCTTAATACAAACAATTTTTTCTCTATAACTTCAGTTCTCCAAACCGCTGCATGATGTATACTTCTACGTTTTCGTTATATTCCATGTGACTATTAGAGAATTAAATCGGATCGAAGATCTTCTAAAAACGTGAAAGTCTGGCACTGAATTATAACATAATTATCTAGTGAGATGGTAGATATTTTTGCAAACCTGAAAAGATTGTACATGTTATCCGAAAAGCGTTTTAAATTTGTGAGAGCACTGTCTGCATAAAATACAGTGAACCAGTCCTCCTTCATTGCCATTTTAGAAAAATTTTCTCCTTTCAATACCGACTCCATGAGAAGGGTAATTGTTAACGAGAAAGGACTATATTTGATAGTTTTCAAATGATAGATTGAGTAACCGTTAATTAGATTGATTAATTAAGCGGGCTCGTGACACATCTCAGCACAATTAAAATTATATTCGAAGTAAGAGAAACTTTTTAAAGAAAAACAATGTGATGCCGTTTGATCAGGAGAGAGAAAAGTTTAAGTTCCCAGTTTCTACATGAAATTATGGAGTTCAGGGAGTCATAATGGGTCTGACGTTATTTTATGGATATGGGGCTGTGTTTGATACAAACAACATGGTCTGTCTAGAACGGCTCGCATGGCACTTAAACTTTGTGTCAAAAAATGTGAATCAATATCATTACTGATTGAGTAATATTTTTCATGTGAAAGAAAACAACTTGTGATCTGCAGTAAACAAGAATTGGAAGACTTGAAAAATCAGCTCTTTTTTCTTCTCGAAACTGAGGGAAAAGTTGTTAAAACTTGTCTCATGTATTATACGCAAATCATATCTCTCGTACGTCCCACATGGAGATCACTGAACTACCAAATAAAAGCAGAGAAACTGCGTTTATTTAATTTAACTAATAACTACTATTACTTAAGGATTAGCAATATTCAACTTTCAAAACTTAAAATTCGAGACCAAAAAAATGGGATCCATTAGATTGAGTCAGCAAGTTTTTTTTTGTTTTTCCTACAGTCTGAAAAGATTATTTCTAATAGACAATCCTTTGTCTTGAAGATTTTGAGACCAATTAAAATTTCAATTGTTATCGTACGTTTCAAATAAAGAACTGTTCTAAGGAAAAATTTTTTTTCCAGTGCCATATGCTAAACGAAAAAATCACCATTTATCGGTTAATTTTTGTCCTCTCATATGGATAGAATGCCCCCAAAGCTTTTCCTCTGGTTTGCCTCTCCGAAAATGTGATGATAAAATTTTGTCGAAATTTAGTGAACAACACTAATTTGTCTGAGTTTGAGTCTCATCGCGATCCATTATTGTCAACACCTTTTCTTTGTCCAAACCAATGGTCCTACGTGGAGTCTCTCGTTGTTGGAAGTTCTGAATATATCTCATCATCGAAGAGGTTGTACTCAGAAGAGGACAAGTCTCCATTCAGGACGGTCCGAAGAAACTCGGGTAAGTTTTTATTCACGTACCTTATTTTAATATCTTCATAGATCTGGAGAAAGGAAACCATTAAAAATATCTAAAAAGACAAAAGAGAAAACTGAATCTATTTCTGGCCTTTTTTAGCTTAAAGGCTTTTGGCATTTTAACTTGACCCTATTTTCAAGACAGCTCGTCTTTACCTTAACAAGTGCAGCACACGCTGGAGAAAAAAATAGATTTGCACCAAATTTGCTTAGGAAAAATTAGATGCAAAAAGTCCAAACTATTATTAAGTAAATCACAGTTTTTTCAATGTCGGTGAAAGTCGGGAAAACTTTTTGGTCAGCGCTGAAAAACAGAATATGTCTCTTAGGTCAGCTGGAGAAACTAAGAAACTTAGACCAGTAGGAGACCGCTTTCTTTTCTCTACGACACGCTTCTGTGTACAGCTATACTTTGGTAATATTAAAAAGGGTATCGGCGAAGTTGGACGATTATAAAGTGAAAGCCTTCATTAGCAAGTACTTTATTCCTGGCGTCAAAATGTTTGATGGATGCACGATCTAAAATCAGTTCACTATATAAATGAGGCAATGATGTTTATCAAAACACAAAAATCATGAAAGACAAAAACTCAGTATAAGAGTACATGAATCACAAAGTTTCCCTCGCTGCTTTCAGCAAATAGTATTCCCAAACAGCAGTACTGAATTCCTGTAACTTAAAGGTCCGTGAGAGCAATTTAGTTGAACAAAGTCTCAACGAAAACTTGGAAATTAAAACGCCCACAAAAACGGTGTCGTGTCTTCGTAGTTCATCCCACAGTCTTAAGTCCGGCTGATTAGCAACAAAGCTAATAACTAAATTATTTAGCTGCCGTTACGATCGATCATGATAGAATACTGGCATTTTCTCACAGTAAGTAAAATACGAACATACAGAGAAATGTTACCAAAATAAAAATTAATTAGAAGAAAAGTAATCTTTAAAAAATAAAATTTCCTTCTGTGAAAAAACTTCTTTACTCCTTTAGTTAAAATGTCACAAATAAAAACAAATTAAAACAAAAAATAAACTATTCAAAACAAAAAGATTTGAAATTCTCCTTCGGGGAAAAATCCTCTTTATTAAGGTGTTTTTTTCTTTGACCTGTCTTAGAGAATCAACGCTTATAATTACTTCAAGAAAGAAAATATACCAGTACAAAGAAAACGATTACAAAGTATTTATTTCTTTTTCCTTTCTAGCCTGCCTTGAAAGATGTCTTCGTTTGTCAGTGCCACAGAGAAGATGACAATCAGGACAATTCTAACGATACTTTCCGTGCTAGTGTTCATTCTAATCACTGTACAAACTGCCCACTCAAACGGTATCTATGGCAACATTAATAGTGGATTTTAGTTCCTATAGTAATTAGCCAATTTTTTTGATTAATTTTGGTTCGCTACACAGACAATTTAGATATAAAATAGTATGTACATAGAAGGGCCTGGTGTAGCTTAAAATTCCACCAAAATTTTAAGAGTAAGTTGAGAACCGAATGAAAGTTTTTTGACTTATAGCCGAGATGTGCGATCCAAGAATAATTGATTGCCAAGAAATGGGTCGAAATTTGAACCGATAGCCAATGAACCAATCACTTAGCGTTGCACTCGTAATGCAGACCTTCGTTGATTTGAACTGGTCTTGACATGCATCCCCGCAGATTTTGCAGGGGGAATGACGTCATCACCACTTGCCGAAGGAGTGAGCCTGGGTCGAGATCAATCGAACACACAATTACTAGCTCATAACTGCTAGTGGATAATGCAGCTAGTGGCGCCTTTGTGTGCTGACGTCCGAGCGTATTGTTCATGAACTATGTCAAGAGGACACGTATTGTGGTCCTTTCATCCACAAAACAGTTGATCCCAGCTTGATATACAGGGGTACTCGGCCCCCTGATGATAAAGCTTATTAAAAACAACAGTAACAAGTAACGCACTATTGTTGATTGTGTTTAATAATGATATCTTACGGTTTTATCTTCAGATTCAAAGGACTTATCACAAACGGAAGTTAGTAATGGTGAGTTTAGTCTAGTAACATTTACACGAATTTCCTCGGTTAATCAAACCCCTTGAGATATTATCAACTTTCTGCGCGCTTCTGTGTAGTTCTGTACAGCCATCCATACATACATTCATTCATTCATTCATTCAGTCAGTCATTCATTCATTCGTTCGTTCGTTCGTTCATTCTTTCATTCATTCGTTCATTCTTTCATTCATTCATTCATTCATTCATTCTTTCATTCTTTCATTCTTTCATTCATTCATTCATTCTTTCATTCATTCATTCATTCATTCATTCATTCATTCATTCTTTCTTTCATTCATTCATTCATTCATTCATTCTTTCTTTCATTCATTCATTCATTCATTCGTTCGTTCGTTCGTTCGTTCGTTCATTCATTCTTTCATTCATTCGTTCATTCATTCATTCATTCATTCATTCTTTCTTTCTTTCATTCATTCATTCATTCATTCATTCATTCTTTCATTCATTCATTCATTCATTCATTCGTTCGTTCGTTCGTTCGTTCGTTCGTTCATTCTTTCTTTCATTCATTCATTCATTCATTCATTCATTCTTTCTTTCTTTCATTCATTCATTCATTCATTCTTTCTTTCATTCATTCATTCATTCATTCGTTCGTTCGTTCGTTCATTCATTCATTCATTCATTCATTCATTCTTTCATTCATTCATTCATTCATTCTTTCATTCATTCATTCATTCATTCATTCATTCATTCTTTCATTCATTCATTCATTCATTCATTCATTCATTCTTTCTTTCATTCATTCATTCATTCATTCGTTCGTTCGTTCGTTCATTCATTCATTCATTCATTCATTCATTCTTTCATTCATTCATTCATTCATTCATTCATTCATTCATTCATTCTTTCATTCATTCATTCTTTCATTCATTCTTTCATTCATTCCATCCGTTCGTCCGTCCGTACTTTCTTTCGTTCGATTGCTCGTTCGCAGTCAGTCATTCATTCAACCGCATTAAATTCAGTCGTTCAATCAATATTCATTGAACATCCATTACTTATTTACTGCTTAGTTTAAGTTAGTTTCATTGCATTAGAGCTATAGCTGCTTCAATACCCACTAACTTTTTTTTTTTTTGCTCAGTTTTGGTTTGAGATTATAAAACAATAAAAAGTTCCAACGGCAAATGAATGGCTATAATACGCGTACGTTGTAAAATGAAATGTATCTACGTATGTTTATGTTTTAGCATCGTTCTCAGACTTGGAGCGTGGTTCGATGCTGACACATACAGACCGCTATAAAGAAAATTTTGGTAGGTACAAACGTTGTTAAGTGTAGATAGTTCCCATCGTAGGCTGCTAGACGTACAATTTGATGGATAAATTTGATATATTGTCATTTGCTACCCTGACTCCTCGGGATAGAACTGCCAACCAAGCCATTCGTTTTGTTGTTGTTCAACATTTCAGATGAAATGACAATAAAACTGGCTCAATTTGCTTCTTTGCAGTGGGATCAAGAGCAGCTCGTCTTGACTTTTTTTCCCCCAAATTGTATTGGGTCATTTCTGTAATGGATGAACAAAAGTATACAATCTGGGAAAATCCAACCAAATAGACCAACTTTGCTCAGAGGCTTGCGGAATAAAACAAAACAGGGGTCTTGAATTTTCTCTAGCAAGCCTGACGGAACTAAAATACAAGTTTGAATGAAATATAACGAAATTGGTCTATGAATTTGTTGAATTGTAAAGAGAAGGCGAGTGAAACCGCGTATTTTGCTGTCTCATAATATTTAACGTCTTTTTATTTTCTTTAACTCAGGAAAGTTATACTTGGCATCAAGAGGTAAGAATTTTGAATGTTTCAAACCTGAAAAATCGGGAATAAAGAAATAATATAAACATTCTGTTGATTATATTTTATTCCACCTTCTCATCACAGTCGGAATCAGAGTTCCGCTAGCTTTGTTTGTTTGTTTTGTTATTTTTTCCCTTTTGTGTGGTTTGACAGTCCCTCAGTTTTTCCAGTAAAATCTTATAGCTTCTCACATTATGTTTGTTGCCGCCTTAATGATCACTTTACAGACGGAGATAAAATTACCGTCCAGTTTTGCAGGGAAGGACACCATATGTATATAATTCAGCGCTGGCATTTGTCGGAATCCTTTAAACTCTTTCAAATTGATTTCTGAACAGTTCTTAGAAAAAACAGTATTATGCAAAAGTTTTCTCAAAGAGGTTTCATCTCTTTGAATGTTAACACGTTACGAATTCGTCAACAGATGAAAAAGATAGAGCTACCAAGAATTCCATCATAACGTAGTCTAGAAATTAATGAGGATTATTGAGATTGCTGTTGATCAATCACTCAGTTATTGTGTGTGTTTGTTATTTCATACCAACTGCTTTGTTTCACAGGTCGTCGAAAAAGCTATAAATGTGTTAAAAAAAACTGCCGGGGAGGATTTTCGAATTGTGATCAGTCTCGGTGTCAGGGAACGTGTACAGGAAGAAAACCCATATGTTGCTGCAAAGAGGGGGCAGGAGGTACGTTTAATCTAGTTTCCTAAAACTTTGTCAGAATGTTGGGAATCGTTCAAATCTAAATTCGGGTTGAGTAGGTGGGTTTTTGAATCAATTGTCTCTTTGGGTGCAGATTCGAAAAAGTACACGTCGTAAGCGAATTTCTTGTAAAAATATGAGGCCTGCCACGTTTGGGTTTTAATTACGACTAACGGCTCCAAATTAAGAACCTGAGATTAACTATTGGACTTTTATTTCGCAATGAAATGCACCTTAGCTACAGCCCTGGCCTGTAAGCTTGTACCACTGTACATCTGTAAGATTGCTTTGTCATTTCTACTGGTCTAAAACTTTCTTGCGAAGCCCCGGAATTGAAAACTGAAGAGGAAGGCAAGTCAAAAACACTGACTCACAAACCACACCATAACTTGTAGCAAAATAAGAGCAAGCAGTTCCTCTCCAAGTCTAGAAGATTTCCAAGTGAGTGTGAAAAATAGCTTGGTCTTGTCTTTTCTTTAAATGGGAGCCATGCTAAGCCAGAAGTTTTCGTCCCTTGTCATTTCAAAGCTAAACATTGGAACTTCACCAAAGGCTTTTAAGAAAAAATAATTGACCTGTTTTTAAACTAGTCAGCGGTTTTTATAAACCGACAGTGTACTTAATTTTTAGACGTATTGTACATCGTTGAATTTTAGACATTTATTATAGTACAAATAGAATTTTCACATATATTTCCATTTCTAATACCTTTTATCCCTTTTTATTAAACAATTATTCCGCAAGTGCGCGTTCGATAAGAGATGGTAGGCAGCGCCGTAGCTAGTATGAGGCCAACCGAGGCACTCGCCTCGGTAAAATTTTGACGAATTTCGCCGATCATTTTTATTTTACATAAGCGATCATCGGATATTTTTAACGCATCATGATATTACAAAGAATTCAGCAATTCAGTCAATATACTATGAAAAAATTACCATATCATCGATCTCAAGGGGCTACGTACGTTAACTCAAATTTTTTTTGAACAAATACTGATCAAAACCATTGGCGAGGTTAACGGTCACCCAGATTATGTAGCTTGTTTCTGATTATTGCTTTTTAAATTCCACTTACATTAACTCGAAAAAAAAGTTACCGAAAGGCCCAGAAAACGCTGCAAAGCGCATTTCCGAGAGACTAAAGTTCAAAATTTCTCGGGGGGGGGGGGGGGGGGGCATGCCCCCGAACCCCCCTAGCAACTCCCGCCTGCCTCGGTTGGCCGTTTGGTCTGGCTACGGCACTGGTAGGTAGCCATAATCGGCTATAATACTCGCGTATCCAACAAGTGCGAAGTTTGGAAAGGTGCCTTGTACTACATAATGAACGCGGGTTTGGATATGCAGTGACGGTGAATTACACAACGAGATTTTGTTATGTTCATTTGGAGTACGTAAGCCCACTTTTCTATGTACTCGAGTCTGTCAGCTCCTTCATAGACTCTTTTGTTTTTTTTTTAGGTAACAATGAACCTTATTGTGCGAAAAAGAAAAAGGGTTGCAGACATGGATTTGAGCAGTGTCCTCCTCAGTCATCGGAATGTGGAAAGTGCAAAAAGAAACAAATATGTTGCTGCAAGGAAGGGGATGGTGGTGGCGGTGGAGGAGGTAAGCCACATAGCCTGAGTAACTGGCCTTCCTAAGGGGCTAGGGGAGAGGTCCCCAAAAATTTTGCATAACCATTGTATCCAACTTCTCCAGGGTATTACAGTCGGCAATGGTTATGCAAAATTTTGGGGGGAAGGGAGGGGTGTTTAAACAAGGTGCATGTAAAAATGTTAAATGCGGGGACAAATTTTCAAATACTGATTTAGGCTATTGTTTAAGACAATGGAAAGCTGAATAAACTGCATAAACACCAAGTAGGCAAATTTTCACTGTCTGTGTTTGATTAGCATGTTTTTAACGAAGACTGTAAAAACTTGTAAGTTTCGGAGATGTCGTGGTGCTTCCAAAAAAAATGGCCTAATTTTACCTAAAATGCTTTCTATGTATTTAGCATCTTTAAAATGTTTAAGAAAAATTTAAAGTAAGTAAGTAAAATTTCAAAATGTCTTCGCCAGATGGTAATATGTTTGCAGGTAAGAACGTTTAGGTACTAGGATTGGCTGATAATAATGAAGGACTTGCTAACTTCGCGAAATTATTCGGCCTCGTGTGTCATGTTTGATAATCACCCATGGCGTTAACTTAAAAAATTTAGTAAATTCTTTATTTATACTGAATATAAATATATTTTGCACTTAGGTGGCGGCGGCGGCGGTGGCGGCGGCGGCGGCGGCGGTGGTGGCGGCGGCGGCGGCGGTGGAGGAGGAGCAGGTAAGACACTTGTTGAACCTTCATCAAAATAAAGCCTCGCTTAGCCATGTTAATAATAATAATAATAATAATAATAACAACAATAATTAAAATACTTCTATAGCGCTATTTACAAAAAATGATCAGTAGCGCTCTCTAATAATTCACTCAGTTAAAAATCTATTCTAATATCAGATATAAACACAAAATGCAAAATGTAAAATACAATTGAATGAAAAACATAATTAATTAATTAAAAATAAAAATATAGTATAATATAGTAAAATCAGATCAGATAAGCTTAAAAAAGGGCCCAAATGAACTTCTAGTCTAACCTGTCCGAAAAAGGTGGGTCTTAAATTTGCGTTTAAAAATAGTTAATGATTGAATATCGCACAATTCAGCGGGCAAACTGTTCCACAAACCTGGCGCAGCAGCATATGCAGCAACAGCTGGTGGTTTCGTCTGTGTAGCTGGCGATTTCGTTGGAAAACGTTGAAAGATTAAGGCGCACTTCAATTAAAGCGTACGGTTAGTAACAAAAGGAGCTCCTAGAAGGTCCATTGTTAATTAATGCAAAATTACACTTGATGCCCCCTTTATAAACAGTCCCAAACTGCATAGACGAAAATTACTGAAATAATGTGCATAATCAGCCCATAATTATTTTGACGACTTATTAAGTATATCTGCTAATCATGAGACCATCATCAGCTGCCATCCTTTAAAACAAGTCCACGACTGTTGCTCATGGGTAGGATTTGATTCGACCTCGTCTCCAGGGCCCATTTTCTAAGGTTGCCCCCTGTTGGGGAATCCGGAAAATTTTTGCTTGTGAAATCCGGAGCCTACAATACAATACAATACAATACAATACAAATTTTATTGTCAACTCCCCTGGGTTTTGAAATCCGGAATACAGCTTGGGGAATCCGGAATCCCTCCAACAATTGAAATCCGGAATCCAAGTTCCATTGACCAAGAAGCAAGAAATTCTTTAGGGCGAGGGAAAAAATCTCGAGGGCAGTATGGGGGCTGTCAATTTTGGAGTGAAAAGAATATTTTAAAAGCGACTGTAATGTTGATGGTACAGGGTCTTCGCCAGAGCAAGTGGGACTCAGGTCGCATAACGTCTACCGAAAAACTCACGGAGCTCCTCCAATGCAGCTTGATAGATATATGAACGGCGCTGCGATGATTTTTGCGAAGGAACTTGCTCAAAAAGGAACGCTTCAACATGACCCCCCGCCTGGCCAGGGTGAGAACTTGGGTTTGCAATGTCGTAGTGGCATGAGTGATGCTGATTTAGTAAAGTTAGTCGTCGATTCGTGGTGAGTTTATTTAGTTAATCATCTATTTATTTGTTTGTTATTTTACATCCTAAGAGTTTCACGCTCATAGAGAGACCTCAAGTTCGTTTGTAATGGCAGTTAGACTGGTAAGAAAAAAAAACGAAGCAGCGATAACAACAACAACAAATACAACAAAAACAAAACAACGTACATAAAACCAATCGTTATTGTGCAAAATCATATCCTTTACCTCTCCACTCAGGTTTTTACGCAGCGAGTTTGTGCTTTTCATTAGCTTTGCCTTTGCCATCCCGTTCTATCCCTGCCTCGTACCCAGGCTCGTTCTAGCGGATTCGAGAGCGACTGGAGCGATTTTAATTTCGCGCTAGATATCATGGGAAAGGCGGAAAAGCGCAGTCTCATAGATCTATTACGATATATTGAAATTCATACTTGGCTGCGACGTTTGAAAGAATAAAACAAAAGAAATCAGATTGAAGCCGATTAATGAATAACACATTTCGTTTGTTTTCTTCCCCCAAGCTTCGCAACCAAGCATGTTTATTTTTCTCGCTTACCCTTCCCAGCATCCTTTGTATCAACGCTAAACGTTCCCAAGGTTCATTGCGCGATACTTAATGATCGCTCAAAGAAGTGGCGTTTTCGGCGTTTTCCGTTTTTTAAACACTTGGGGCGCCAAGAAACGAGGCAGGTTCTATTCCCGAGGGAAGGAGGTACTACTATTAGAACTCATGGTCATCCCATATCTATTCTCCTCATACTATATCTTGATCGGAAAATTGCCCTGCCTTATGGCGCAGATGATAAGACCAGTTTCAGTTTTCAAAAACTTAAGACATTTTTACAGTGAATCGTCAAAAAGTAAAGTAAATTAACATGTGAACGTACTGGTAATATCTTAAATTCACTCTCAACTGAGTAAACAGTAGCAATCTAGTAAGCTACTACGCTTTGGCAAATTTATGTCGTTTGACGGCCGTGAAGGTCAGGAAGCAAGTCATTCTGACCACATCACACAAGAATAGAATACTATTAAAGAAGATCTAAAATCAGCGAGTCGTTTTCGTTTAAAAAAGCTTTTAAAAGAATCTGTCAACTCCAAATATTGATTGGTGTACTTTATATGCAGCTAATTGTGTGCACAGCTGTTGTTTTGTGTTGCTTCGTTGTTTATTCGTTTGTGTATTTGTCATTTATTACAGCTTAAATATTTTTCCTTTGTGTGTTTTTGTGTGCATTTATTTATTTATAACAACTTTGATATCCAGGTACTTTTCCACATGGCCCAGCTACTCATGCAGCGCGAGTAGCCTTTGCTATTTTTGAGTGGCTGTGCTCTCTTTCTTTCACAATTATTACCTTTTAATGACTCTACACTTTTGTATCAAGAGCACAATAAAAATTGTTGTTGTTGTTATTGTTGTTAAATAAAGTAACGGTATAGTCATAGTTTACGCCACGTTGAGTTCTAATTACTTTTTCAGATATGCTCTTTTTTTCATAAGAATGTTGTTTTTCCGGCCCAGGCTGAAAATATTCTTTTATTTTTCTTTGATTATTAAGTTAAAAACATATAATTGTATTGTATATACAGATTTTCAACACAAAAAATTACATCCTTTTCAAAATCTCAGCCTCGGGTTTATTCTTAAAATATACTTAAAATTTCGCCAATTTCAGTCTCGATATTATTATAAAATACATTCTAATATAAAAAAGAGTGTATAAGATCTAATTACTTTTTCAGGTATAAAGAGGTTTGTAAGTACAACTTCAACCGTCCCGGATTTTCAATGGCTACTGGGCACTTTACTCAAGTGGTTTGGAAGGCAAGCAAAAGTCTTGGTATTGGATTTGCAAGAGGAAAATATCAAGGTTTTGATGACTGCCTGTTTGTCGTTGGTCGCTATAAACCGGCTGGAAACTCAGGGGATTACGCCGGAAATGTACTGGGTGAAAAACCAAACAATTGCTGAACTAGCTAGGGAACACTTTCCATAGGATATAATAAACCTTCAGAGAAGTCTCATCTATAACATTTATAAAACTGTTTTGTTCAATTGTACTTTGAAAATATTACTCAAGATCCTATATAGTCTATATAGCCTCGCGTCGCAGGTGGTTTCGTCTTTGTTGATGACGAATTTGCTGTAGTGCGCTGGTAGATTTTAAGTCTTTTTGCATAATTGTACTTAGAAAATACTGCACAAGATTGGATTTTGGACAGATTCCCTCCAGATTAGCAAAATTAAAATAATGGGTCCATTAATAAAGGTGTGTCATATTTCACTTCCAGAGTTTTAGTGAGTTTAAGTAGAGACGTTGCAGGGGGATGGGGACGGGGGTGGGTAGTACGTACTCCCTATAACGGACTATACGGGAAGGCTCCGCCTGAAAAGGGTACCTTTTTCAGTTTCAGCTACATGGAAGGGGTAGAGATTTCTTTTGTCAAAGTTTATAAAAGGGTAGCGAAATCTGTTTTTTTTTGGTTCAGGCTCCTATCTGCAAAAAGACCAAAAAGGGCTAACAGGCACATTCTATGTTTCTGGTTTTGTGATTTACTCATATTAAAGGAACGATGAAATTACAGCAGTTAAAAAAAATGGTGTGTTCTAAAGGGGTACCATTTGTTAATTTAAGGTATGCGAAAGGGGTACCGTTTCTGTCAAAAAATAGTACATATAAGCAGGGTAAGGAGTTTGAGAAACCTCGGCGTATAAAACTTCGTTGAATTCCAACCCCTTTTTAATACACCTTAATAAACAAATCATTGAAGTGATTTTATTGCCCTATCGCTATGACATTTTCATCACTGACTGTCGTTGGATTGAAGTTTGTCAAAATATAGTTTTAAGTAAAATCGATATCACCAGCACCATTAAACGAAAAAACTTCAAATTAAAAGCTTTAATCATAGGTCAGTTACGAATTATTGAAATCAGTCGTTCCTAGCTCCGAGGGAACCTTAGAAAATCGAAACTGGCCCATTGCTTTTGTATTATCCTCTTGAATCATTTATGATACAAAATATAAAAACCATTGAATAAAAATATTAATTAATTGATTAAAAATAAAATATAGTATAATATAATATAATCAGATCAGATAAGCTTAAAAACGGATTCAAATGAACTTCTAGTCTAACCTGGCCGAAAACGTTGGGTCCTATGTTTGCGTTTATAATAGTTAATGATTGAATATCGCACAATTCAGCGGGAAAAATATTTTCTTTGTTACTGATTGCAAAGAGCTTAAACTTGCACAAACTGCATGAATAAACCAGCTCTTTTAATTTTTGAACCTAACTGGTATTTTCGGCTGCATCTTGTATGGGTTAACTCGTATGCTAATGAGCAAATATGTCAATAATGAAGTCAGAGGGTTAGGTGTTCAAACCAAAAGCCCTCTATGGGGTTGGGGAGTTAGGAATATTACTGTCTGTAGTATATAATAAATACAGTGCCTAATAATGAGCTTGCTTTATCGTGGCAATTCCAACAGTGATAAAAGCATCACTTTGATATTTGACAGAATGTGGAAGGAAGACGTTTGGATCTTCGCGCATTGTGGGAGGCCAAGACGCAAGACCTCATTCCTGGCCATGGCAACTATCCCTTCGCATTTCCGGCGGGCACACTTGTGGTGCTTCACTGTTGAATGAAAACTGGGCTTTGACGGCTGCACATTGTGTTCGGGGTAACCCTTCACAATACTCTCTTGTTCTCGGTACGTTTCGTTCGGGAAATCCCAGTAGCCTGTGAATACATCCCTCTCTTCTCGCTCCTCGCTCCTCGTCCCTTCGCGCGAGAGACGAGACGTGGGGAACGTCTCTAGCTGCTGGGAGCTAGGAGAGACGTCTGAATTCGAAGGCTGGGTTCCCGGGGAAGGAGGGTGCATGGGTACTCTCACATTAAAGACTAGGAGAGCGATTTTCGTTTTACTTTGGAATGAACGCACGAATAAAAGCAAAACAAGTAACAATAAGAATTTGTTTGCCTTACTGAACAGGACAAGCCCGGCCCTTTTTTGGTTTGGCTAACACGTAACTTATTCCCAGCTGAAGAAAGTTTGCTGGAAAGTAACTTGAGTAACTTAGGCTACCGATTGGACAATCGAACGATACTTTTTTTTTTTTTCCATCGTACAGTTTTCTTTGGCAAGAAAACGACGAGTCTATCTATTGTCTGCTAATTGGCAATTATTGAATGACGGCTGAGTAGGATGCGAAGAATTATACAGATCGAGGAGGATCATGTTAGATCGAGGAGATCCGCATAATTTTAATGATGATCGAAATCTGCATAATTCTTCACATCATACGAAATCGAAAGCCAATTCAACAATTGTTTTATTATTCATTCAAAACATCTCTAAGTTCTTTTTAAAATAAGCTTTAATACTTCCTCGAAGACTTTTTCCTAAACTTTGGGCTATTTCCGGCATGGCGGTTTCAGGATATAAACGGACGTTATTATTTTTTTGTTTTTGCACATACTCCTCAAAAAGGAGATAACATCCATCAAGCAAATGTTTTGCGTATCTTGCATTTCTTTCTTTCAGTTTTGTCTTCGGATAGCCGTGAACGCCATTTTTTAATTCACTCCAGGCGGCCGCGTCTGGAAAAGAGGTTGGTCGATAGTCTTTTGCCCAAGCAGCCTCGTTTTTAGGCCTCTTTTATACCATCGATCAACCTCGTTTTGCTATCGAATCGATGGTATAATGCTCGCATCTTCGAAATTTGGTCAACGCCGGTTGGTTGTGAAGAATTAGCCGTGGGCTTTAAGCCAATCAAAAATGGCGAAATATTTTGAATGTATAATAAAAAACAAGTAACGAACACCTGCGAATCTCTTTTACAAAGTCAACTAAATATCGCTTTATACATTGTTATACAGCTGTAGGTCTGTGCCGAAGAATAAGGTATAATCTTTGAGGTGCTTAATCTATAAATGGAGTATTTTTCTGGCTTTTTGTTCCTTCGATAGGGCTCCTTTAAATCCGCTAAAATCGCCTAATCCTGGGACATAAACTCCTATCAAAAACGGAACTACTCGTGAATAAAAAGTCGGTTGGTTTGCACGTGAGTGAGACGACAATCTCAAGGGGCACGTGTGAAACGTTTATGTTCTTACCTCATTTTGACTTTATCGGTGTTTGTTATCGGGGGTATATATAGATAAAATGATCTGAGGGGAAACAAAAATTATTTCGAGTTAGCAGAAGACAACTGTATATCGTTATACTTCCCAGGTAGCCTTCAGATGTGGCTTTGGGAGGTCTTTTTTTCAGCTTAAAGCAGTTTTAAAATTGACTAACGAGAAGGAATTTCTTCTTTCAAAGGTGCTCATGGTAGAAATAATGACGGCGACGTTTACAGAGTATCACGTGTAATCATACATCCCCAATTCAGCGAGTCGAATTTACGTAACGACATAGCAGTATTAAGACTGGAACGTCCAGCAAATCTTAATAGTAAAGTGGGAACCGTCTGTCTGCCATCTCAAGGGTCGCGCGTCCCTCCAGGAACAAGATGTTATGTCACAGGTATATGCGCCCTGCTATGGCTTGATAGATTGTGCTACAACCAGTTGCAAAAGTACTTGAGACACTGTACCGTATTTTGACTTAAATGGCCTGTCCATGATCTCGTGCTGGTGATCCCCCTCCACCCCTTATCAAAGTTGCTAGCAATACAAGACCATGCACAAAACTTGGAGGAACAACTTTGAATGGAATGGAGGAGAGAGGTCAGTATTATATCTCACAGACCTGTGGCTGGCAGCGATTTGAAGCAAGAAAGGTCGTTTTTTCGTCGGAGTGTCTCAAAATTTTTGCAGCTGGTTGTAACATAGTCTTTGGCATAATTTGTCATTACGAGCATAATTTTGATGTATTTCGCGAAAAAAGCACTGCTACAATAATTTGCACTTTTGGCTAGTTTTGCAGCACAAAACTGTCATTTATTGATCATGCAACCAATTTTTTTTGTTCCGAGTTAAGTGTTACGGGCTGACGGAGCAACAAGTTTTTGTCTGCTTAGGAAGGACCCAGGACCTTTCCACAGGACTCAATACATGCGCATAACTGACTAGCTTGGTTACCCAAGATGGCGCCTGTGTCCTGGTTTTTTTCTTTGAATTTTTATAGTTTTCAGAGAATAAATTATGCACTCTTATAGTTTTTAGGTGTAAATAGGGTAAATGTGTTGGCCATTTACATTTTTGTTACATAGTTATTGAGGAATTGTGAACCAAATTTGACGTAAAAAGTAGAAGCATAATTTCTGAATATTTTGCTAAAATGAACATAATTTCCAAAAACTAGCATAATTATTGGCATTATACTACTACATGAGAAATTACTGCAATTTGATTGGCTTAAAGCAGGGGTATTTCAGTTTAATTTGAAATACCTACATGTGAAAATTACAAACCTTTCGTGGGTAGTAGTATAAACAAATAATAGCATGATTTGTACGTGATATTTGGCATAAATATCACTCGTGATATTTCAAAATTGTCTCAAATTTCACTCGCCTAACGGCTCGTGAAATTATGTATAACAATTTTGAAATATCACTCGTGGTATTTATGCCAAATATCACTACAAATCATGCTATTACCTATACTAATTATAGAAATGTACGAGCAATGCTAGTAGCATATTGTGCTACTTTTAGTGCAATCTATCAAAGCCTAGCTATGGATATCCGCTCCAGTTCTTCTGCCTCAGTCCTTCCCCAGTCGCTTGCGATCACTTTTGAGGGGATATTTGAGTTGATAGGGAGCTTAAGCAACAGCGGACACGTCAACCCGAAGTGGACTTTTTGCATCATTGGGTAGCAATACAAATTTGTTAGCGTCAAGGCATATAAAAAAAGGAGAAGGCCTCACTTCCGGGTGACGAGCGTCGCTCAAAAACGTCTTTGCTTAAGCTTCCTACATAATAGGAAAGCGGATGAGAGGAGAGTTTCTCTCTTTTTCTCTTTTTCCTTCCCATCACTCCCCGAGCCGCTCAGACTCTGAGCTCGTTCTCGTTTGTCCGTGGGTCGTGGCTAGATGGAATCACTCAGAAGGAGGTGATCGAGGAGGACTAGAAACGGGAGTTGCTTTGGCAATCTTCGGTTCGTGAGACAAGATGGCACATCTCGCGATCAATTTACGTCGTCGGACTAGCAGAAATTAACAATAAAGAACTTCGAACGGCAAGGGAAATGTATCTGAGATTATTTTAGATTCCTCTGTTCCTTAAAAATAAGGACTCTTTCGATAATAATAGCGTCAGGGAGCATACACCTCAGAATTGCCATGCAGAGTATTTTAGTTCTTATTTCCTTCTTTTGAACAGATCGTTATGTTTTCATTACATTTAAACAGGATGGGGGCGAATCAACTCGAACAATAATGTATTGGCAACAACCCTTAAACAAGCCAACGTCCCAGTGGTAAGCAACGCACAATGTCGTCAGAGAAATGGTGGAATTGTGGATGAAAAGTCTATGGTTTGTGTCGGGGGTCAAGGAAGTAGCGTGTGTATGGGCGACAGTGGTGGTCCCCTGTCGTGTCAGGAGAGTGGCAAGTGGGTTGTTCGTGGCGCGGCCTCTTGGGTTACGAGTAGAACGTGTCCCGGGAATACTTATTCTGTGTACGCTAGGGTTAGTTCTTATGTAGACTGGATCAATAAGTACGTTCAAGGTAAGTTGCAAAATGTTATTTGCTACAATATAATTTGTCGTTGGTCTTTTTATCGTTTCAAGGAAAAAAAGGACTAAACCTATGTCACGCCGTTTCCTTCCTCAAAAGTGGAAGGGCCATTCCGTCTTTGTGCGCATTTGAAGTATAAGATGTAAAAGAGGATCTAAGATATGTATCAAGGAATGGTCCAGATTGTACCGACCTGAATTTGCCCATTAACGTTAAAACAATAGGTCTTCTGTTCCAGGTCACACTTGCCCATACCAAGCCGAAGCTTGTTTGAATAATCGGAAACCTTCGGCGTGACAAACTTGTGAACCAGAGGGGGTGGGAAGTGCTACATTGCACTGTGAAGAATCAAATTTCACTGTGGTACCGTCGAGAGAAGTTGAACTTCGTAGAAATTCAGTCATTAAAAGGTCAAAAGAACCATTTTTAGGTCTGTAGGCCGGTTTTACTAACTGGTTTGTAAAATAAACTGCTCATTAAAAAAGCTGTGAAACGAGTACATAGAAGTTGCTCGCTGTCGGTTAAGGGCGCCTGAAAAAATTCTCAAACGGTAAATGGGTAATATTTACCAAAAATAGATTAAACGTAACTTGACGAAATATCACGGACAGGATCGCCGTAAAACCGTGGCTGTTAATAGCAACAACAAGTGCTAATAATAAATAATGTTCAATATTAACAATTTAGGTGGTGGTGGTGGAGGCGGAGGCGGAGGCGGAGGAGGTAAGACACATAGCTACAAATTTATAGCAGCTTAGTGGCAGATTATCACCATCAGATTCTGAAGTTGCACTTGCAATCATGTGTACAGTTCTAGTAATTTCTGTATAAAACATTTAAATTAGCGTACAAAACGACTATTACAAAGTGACGGTTTTCTCATCGTCAATAAACAAGGCAACGAGTAGTAGAGGGGTTGGGGTTTGGGGTACTGTCATATATGGGCTATATAGTAAGAATGGCGGCGGCAGCGGTGCTGGCGGAGGAGGTAAGACACTTATAAACCTTCATCAAAATAAAGCCTCGCGTTACTGGTGGTTTCGTCTGTATAGCTTGGGATTTTGTTGGAGAGCGTTAGGCGCGCTTTCAGTTCACCACTTCAGAATCCATAAGATCGGCGCAACGATTTCTGGGATCGCATGGGAGGACAAGCGTTACTTATGATTGGTTAATGATTGCCTTGAATACCATCGCTTGTACCTCCAAACTATCCCAGAAATCGTTGCGCCGAAATCTTGTACCCATTCCTCTCGTAGTTTCTGGGGAGGAGAATTAAAGTGTACCCTAACTAACAAAAATGGCTCAAAGAAGTTCTATTGTGTATGTAAAATAACATTTGATGCCTCTGTTATGAAGTTGTTTATCAAGTTCGTAGTAGAATAACGCCCTTGCAAGACAGATAGAATTGAGACCTTATTGAACTACCGGCGTTGTTTGTTTGTTAAGATCTTGGGACACCCATTTAGCACCCGCAAATTTTAGAAGGGCGATCCTATGACATCACTCCACAAACTTGGCAAAGGAGAAAGAGACTGGGCTCGATAACTAGAACGCATTCCGAAAATCTGTCATCATTACGCGGTTATGGTAACTTTGGTTTTGATGGGTTAGCTAATTAAGGTTTTTTCAAAGTATTTTTTCTTTGTGTTTAGGAGCATCTTTTTTTAAACAAAAGGCCATTCATGTTATGATGACATAAAATAGATTACTCGCTTCATATTGGAAGCACCGCCCAAAATGTGTCAGTCAATGAAAATTGTGCTGTATTTTAATAACAATAAATTATTGTTATTCTCCATGACCTGCCTCCGTCACAGACCTTCTCAAGGCTTAGTGGGAGGCACGGAACAAGCGGAAAGCGCAAGAGCTGAAGACAAGAGGGAAACGCGAGAGGGGGATGATGGGAACGAGCGCACAGGTGCGAGCAGGGAGTGAAAAAGTGATCGCGAGCGACTAGGGACGAGGCAGCTCTTTGGCTGTTCGTGTTAGCCAAAAATAGTGCATATGATGAACTGGCAGTCTACAAGAAAACAAAATTGACTTTATCGATGATTTTATTTTTAAAGGAACACAGTTTGAAAAGGAGAGTTTAGACCTGCATAACAAATATCGAAGCATCCATAATGCTCCGAAAATGAGTTTGAATAAGGAAATGAGCAGGCAGGCAACAGCTTATGCCAGGACCCTCGCAATCAGCAGGAACTGCAACGTTCAACATGCCCAATCAGGAGATGGCGAAAACATATCTGGTCTATTCGGTGGATCGCCGCCTGGTGAAAGTGAGTTGGCAAAAAACGCTGTATTTGGGTGGTAAGTATATTATAAAAGACTCTCCAAAACCGATACAAAAAAATTAAAAAGTACGGGATTTTCAGTCTGAATAAAATGTAATTAAATGTCAACAGTTTTGCCTTTCATCGTCGACTACTAACTTTAATATACAAATTGTTTGAAGAAACCGCCTTGTTTGACCTTTTTTGAAATGATTCATGTACAGAGAGTGTTTTTCTCAAAGCCATCTTCCTCGGCCGAATAATGGCTTTGTGTATGTTAGAGATGTCTAGTTTGACGACGCTAATGTCCTGTTTTCATTGGCTAGTATTTTGTTTCTGTTTTCACACCCCTATATTTTTTTTCTTTTTAAAGGTACAAATAAGTATGCGACTACAAATACAATTTTAACAATCCCAGTTTGAAGGGCGTCGGTCACTTTACACAGTTAGTGTGGCAAAAAAGTGTAGAGTTGGGTATAGGATATGCAACGAATACTGCCAGACGTTGTACTATTATTGTAGCGCGCTATAGGCCGGGAGGAAACTACATCGGACAGATAAGAGAAAATGTTTTAAGGGGATCTTTTAATGGCAACTGTAGCCCCCCGTGAATTGTAGGTAAACGTGGGAGGAAGGGGGTAACTGAAGTTGGAAGAGATTGTAGTAATTATAACTGAGAGAAACATCAAAGCAAAGGGGAGGTAGTGGAATTCGCTCAAGTTGAAAAGATAACAGTATCTATTGAATAATCGGTGTTCAGGCTTGTTGGTCAAAGGTAATTTGACCACGCAGTTTTGGAATGCACTGTAGAACTCTTGCTTTAGAATCAACAGGCTCTTGGTCGACGACAATTCAACATTGTGTATTATTTTTCGTAGACACTGCTTGTAACAAGAAAGGAATAAAGTTTATTGGGTACATTTAAAGTAGCTTGAGTTGCTTGCTACATGATCTAACGCGAGGATTTTGTCTAACAGTCAAAGTTCCCAGCAGATATGGATCCTTATTGTTTCTACCTGATAGAACAATTCTTCAAAGCGATAACGATATAAATTTTGTTTTATCTGTAACAAAACTCCTATGCTAAAGGTAATCATTGGTTATGGATTATTTACTGAAACGAAATCGAGTCGAAAGGAGTCCAGTTTACAGGCCGAGATGCCTCTAAAATTCCTGCCTTGGGTGCCACAGGAACACCAGATTAGGATGCGTTCTGACGAACGCGATTAATCTTCAAGGGACACAAGTCCCACGAGTCTTAGCTTCTGTAGCTTAGTGACGTGGTATACAGCAACTTGATTATAGTCAGAAGGTCATAGGTTCGGCTCCTATTGGGACTACCCAGCTACCCCTCCCCTAAGCCAACATTTTGCCCTAAGTGAAAAGTAAGTGTTAATGTTGGCTTAGGGGAGGGGTAGGTGGGCAGTTTCCCAGAAACGTATAATGCCGATTTTTGTTCTTCTGAGGGCCACAAGTTTATCAGTTTTTTCATAACTGTCACGTGTTTACCCTCTTTAAATAAAGGCGTTACCTTACCTTACCTAAGGCGTTACCTGTGTCACGCATCACTGACACAGCATCTTTCTCCTGTATTAACGGGGCTTAAAATTCACCACCACAGCTATCACTTTTTATTCTTGTTTTTGTTGAAACTTTTCCTTTAACGATTTTTTTTTTAAACTAGCTAAGATCCCATGCACGAAGTTTTTGGTCATTCTCTTAAAGTCAAAATATTTTATCTACCGTTCCATTTCGTCGATTTGGATTTTGGCGACAATTGTGAACATGAAAATAATTTCAGAAATAACGTTGAAAAAAGACAAAAAATGCAGTGTAAATTTGAAAAAAGTCAGAAAAAAGTACAACAGATCATTGAGAATCATTTCTAAAAAATGAATTTTTGGGGGGTAAAGTCGAGGTAGATTTCTGGTCATTACATTCAATAAAAGGATACAAGTATTTGGCTGCCGATAAACGTTTTTCCTGGAACCAAAGACCAGTGCGACACTGAAGCGGAACACAGTGTCTGGAAGGGCTTAGTTTCGCGTGATCCGTGAATTGACCGGTAAACAGAGTGTGAATCGGGAAAACTCATGACATACATTCGTGATTCGTGATACTGAAGCGGAACAGAGTGGTCCCTGGGAGGGGACACCACTTCCTTTTTTAAACGGGTATGTGACCTTCAAACAGGGGATGGTTTTCGGGGTCTTTAGTCAACAGGGTTTGTAATTACACAATATCTGAGCGATTTCTCTTGAGATGATTGGTCGAGAGCTATGGTCTGTACCATTTTAGACCAAGGAAATGATGCGATGATGGCAGAATGTTTTTTCCCTGTCTCTCACGCAAGTTTCTTCAAGAAACTTCACTAGGAATGGATTTTAAAAATTATTGGTGTTTTTTAAAAATGGAAATTTTCTACAAATAAACAACAATTTTCTATGGTCTAAACCTTAGCCCATAAACAATATCGATGGTCTCTTATAGACCATAGAGATTATAGAATACGTCCTCAAGGGCCTAAAATCACAAGAATATATCAATCTGTCATCATTTTTGTTCATAAAAATCGACATTCACAGCAGTTTTTGTCTTTGACAAAGCCCATCTAATAAATTCTAAAAGACCAATGCCAAGGTCTTTACCACCCTTACGACGCATTCAAAATTAAAGAAGGCGCAATCTTTTTACAAGCATCTCACACTGCATCTCCCATTTGTACTCTTCTTCATAGAATTAACTTTCGGAGAGAGAGCGCTTCGTTGAGCCGAATTTACCTTTCTTTTTGTTTGTTTTTAATGGCTAAAATAAATCCGCCTCACAGAACGGAGTTTTTCCAATTCACCACGACTCACAATAAAACCTCGCACAATAAGTTGGCGGAACTCTCCCCTCTCCTCACTGGCTTTATGCTCCATTTTTGCGAAACCGGAAAGATTCCAGCCAGTGTGTTATCTATTGATCACTTGTTGATCCTTACGGTACGACCGCAAGGGGGCGGAGATGGCTTCCGCTAGCTTCGGTCCTATGGTCGCGACGATTTCAGCCTGCTCATGTTACAAAGTTTTAATTCAGCTTGGTGTTTTTCCTCGCCTTTCAGTGGCGCTGTTTCGCTTTCCTCAAACATTGCAAGCTCCTCACTGTCTCAGTATTTGCACTTGCGCCCTTTAGCTATGATCTGAGCTGGTGCTCCAAGCTGCTGACCATGGCCTGTATATAACAACATCAATACCAAGATTTTCAGAGGAAAAACACAAGCTCAGGATGGGATCAGACACAGGCATTGCTGATGGTGTGCAAGACGCATATTAAATTCATCAGCTTCTTGTCTCTCCTTTTCACTGTAATGTAGCAGTAGAACGGTTACCTCTTCCGCAGCCTGACGTGCCAAGCGCTTTGCTAGTCCTCTGTTCAGCGTAGATAATCCGCCCTTTGATGATCCCCGTCCGTTCCCCACTAGTGTTACTCTTAAAGGATCTCTCTCGAAAGAGGTTGATGGTCCATTAGCTGAGAGAATTAAATAAAAGAATCTTAAGCAAAGAACGCAATGGTTTTGGTATAAAATTCAGGACAGATTTGTCCCGAGCGAGCATGTGTCACTCGCATAACTTCACAGTTGTTCACATTGAAGTTTATTTGCTGTCCATATGAGGAAAATATCGTAGATGCTGACGGGGAAAGGTGGGTTGCTGACACCAATTTGATCACCCCGGGAGTACTCCTGGGAATTCTTTGTGGGGGTGTGGCCCCAGGTTCTCCAAGCCTGACCCGATTTCACACCAAAAAATGTAATTTTCCGCACCCGTTTTCAGACCAGACCTTTAATCCATACCCGTTTTCAGATTTGGCCTTTAGGCAGAAGTTGTCTTATGGTTACTTAGATTAGAGCGCAAACAAACAAATTTATCAAATCCATTTCGAATTCGCATATTTCTCTTTCTTTCCTACTCATTTGGAATTGAAACGATAAATACGTTCATACACTCCCGCGAGTTCCCCCGAAAACCATACCTGATTCCACACCAAAATGGGCAAAGTGTATACCCGTTTGCAGACCAAAACGGCCCAAAAACCCTACCCAAAGGTACTAACATTAACCACAAAGGACTGCACAGGACCGCAAACGAATATGCCGAAGAACGTAGGATCTATAAAGACCTGATCAGCAAAAATGAAAAGTAGACATATTAAATTCTGCAAGCAGAAAAATGCAATGCTGATCGTACTACGTGAAAATTAACTCTACAAGACATCAACACGACACCGAAAGAACTCAAAACAGAGCGGGATTGTTGCCATAGAGAGCTGTTTCGCCCTTTTTGGGGCTCGTCAGTATGGCGCAACAACGAGAGAAAGCTCTGATGAAAAATATCCGCGCACTCTGATTTAAGCCCTGACCTAGAACTCTCAACACCCACAGAATCACGCCTACCCGGAGGGGGGGCACATACCTATAAAGCTTATACAAGGGAGTAACCCCCCTCCCCCCGAGATTCTTACGTGGAGCGGGTAACACGCTTCAGTTGTTAATGAGAAATTGTCCTTCAGTTCCAATTCCGAAGTATAAATTCTGCTTATGTGATTTCCAAACTCCTCATCGTTAGCGCTGAATAAATCGTCAATGTATCGAAAAGTCTCGGCTAAACTGGATGGCTTTTGTCATATCTTGAATGAAGTAGAGTTTGACTTTAACAAAGATGAGGGGGGTCTTGGGAGAGTACATCTCTTACAACTTCTCATGGACTAAGCACGTGTCTGAACAGTGCTCCAAGGCCAACAAGATGCTGGGATTTATCAGATTTATCATCAACACAAACTCAACTCTGTCATGAGCACTATGGTTAGACGCTCGCTCTGCCAGTCAGATCCCACCTGTGGGCTACGTCACGCAAGTGTGGGCTCCACAATCCAAGGAATTAATTAAAGAAAGATAGACTGAGACCAAATTAATTTTCTTTGTGTGTAGCCTATAAAGACACTTTACAGACAGACTTACTTGTGTAGCTATAAAGGCAGACATAGCGATAAACTAGATCTCTTACCTATTAGCTATAGTACATGGCGGGGTGGGGGCGGGAGAGGGGGTGCATCCAGTCCGTAAGCTAGAAGAGGGCCCGGCCTTCAAGATAATTTTTCTTGGCCCTGTGGGCCTCAGCTGTTTGGACAGAAAATGAGGTAGGGGCCCAGGACCCTTCTAAAGTTCCCCACCGAATACTCAGTGATGTGGTTTTCTTTTTCAAAGCTGAAACTGGCCAAAAAGGTAATGTCGATCTTTCG
>OZ037781.1:1432500-1455000 GCA_964035525.1 Porites cylindrica
TATACCCCGTTCTAGAATTCGCCCTAAAACTGATACCCCGTTCTAGAGATGGGCCAATTTTTTATTCTTCGTTCTAGGGTGCAACAAGAGTACAACAGTTTGCTTATTAACGCATTGAAACGTATTTTTAAAAGCAATCTGTCTTCGAATAATTTCAAATGGCTGCTTACAAAACTGGAGCTTCGTGCGTTCGAAATATTATACCCCGTTCTAAATCAGGAGCTTCAAAATCACGACCCCGTTGGGCGGCACATACCCGTATAGGTAATGTATGGGAGTACCCCCCCCGGGATTCTCAAGAACCACCCTTAGTGTACGCTCAGTTAGGTAGTCCTTGAGCCAGCAGAACAGTTGAGCTTATACACCGTAAAGCCTCAGCTAAGCCAGAAGAGCGCTGTGATCGACAGTGTCAAAGGCCTTAGCAAAGTCCAGGTAAATTATATCTGACCAAGAGCCATAATCCTATTATGGCTTTTCATCTGACTGAACGTTATTATCCAAGGACTGACCGACTGTGTGTAGGACTGACAAAATCTGAGTTACCCCACCCCACCGGCTCGCTGCCTTTGTTCTGACAGAGCGGAAGTGCATTCTGGGATACGAGGAGGAAAAAGTGCCTGACGAAGCATGGTTTTTATCTGTGTCAAGAAAATACGAACTTCTTCGCGTACAAATATAGTTCAGTAAAACGTGTAAGCCAGAACAACAGCACTGATTGTAGAAGGTTAGCAATAATGTCAAATCTCTGGGATCTAGACGTGAATGGACTGGTAAGTAGTTTTCATGATCGGAAGGGAACGGGAAGAATGATTTGGTCTTAACGACCTTGGTGTCCCGACGTACATAATCGAACATTCGGTATTGGAAATCAATCGAATTCAGTCGAATTTCATCAAACGATTGAAAACGATCGAACACAATTGAACTCAGAAAAAAATTGGCCAATCGAACGCAGATGAACGTTCGGTTTCCGAAGGAATGTGACTAAAATGCCCACGGGAATCGGAGACCGGGGAACGAAAAATGAAAAATAGGAACAAAGCCGAGAATTAAAAATGAAGTTACAAATGGGGCTAGAGTTAGGTTTTGTTACCGTTTAAACTACAATTCATTTATCGTTTCCAACTCTCTGCTCAGCCACACACGCCTCCACACATTTGTAGATCTGAAAAGTTATATTTAGTTGAACTGCAGTTTTGCTTGTGAGGTATGGCTTTTTTGTTTGCAAATATGCACTGAAAAAGCAATGCACATGTGTGATTTAAGCTTATTGACACATAATAATAACATGAAACCAGCTAGGTGGAATTAAAGGTTAATGGCAGGTTCATTTGATTTGGGTGTGTTCGCTACCAAAAAAAAAAAGAGTAGACTAATTTGCTGTTCTGTTGAAAAGAACCCTTGAAATTGATGGCTTTGTATTCATTACACCTATCAGTCTTTCTCAGACAAGATCGAGGCTATGATGTAAGTTTAGTCAACAATTTGTTCAGTTATCAAACAACTGTGGTTGGTTCAGTTGGGGTATGTTTGATTTGTTTGATAATCAAGCTCACAACGAATTCCGTGTTCAATTTTATTTGATTGCTGGCGAAGTCAATGAAATTCAATCAAACAATTAACCCCTTCACTGCCAGAGTACTTGACAGAGTTTTGCAAGACGACTCTAACTTTTGAGTCTGTGGATGAAATCCTATAATGTGACCATTCAAATTAAAGCTCTCTGCCTGTACTTTCACATGATGCTATTTGTTTGTCAAAATTTTTGAAAACGAAATTTGGAAATTTGGTTGAAATTTGCGTTTGGCCACATTTGGCAGTGAAAGGGTTAAGTTTGATTGAATTTGACTGAAATTTTGTTCAGTTTTGTTTAGCCTGCGAAAACATCCGTTTCTCCTCGCTCTTCGTAGCTGGGGACGTTTCTCGCGGAGGAACGTCTGCGACTCAGCGACAGAAATTCCATACTGATGACGTAAAATCGGTCAGAAGCGCTGATTGGTCGACGGAGTAGTTACATTGTTTTAGCTATTGTTTACGAATGACAGTCTTGACAGACAAAACACAAAAGGCCACAGAGGTCAAATGCAAATGTGAAGAATCTCTAACAAAACAGTCAATATTTGTAGAATGTACTCTTCTCTGGAAGAAGTATTTGAGTTTTGCTGGAGCTCTTTGGCAGATGAACACAACACTACCGAAATCGACCAGAAGACACATAAAATTGGACAAATTTATATTTCTAACCCCATGACTACCGGATTTATTATGTAAACATTGATTTGCGTCATCAGTATGGAATTTCTGTCGCTGAGTCGCAGACGTTCCTGCGCGCGAAACGTCCCCAGCGGCGAAGAGCAAGGAGAAACGGATGTTTTCGCAGGCTAAGTTTTGTTCGATTGTATACATTAGATAGTACATTGATCATGACGTTTCTACTGCTTAGGGTTAGGGTTAGAGGTCAAAATCTGTCAGAGGTCAAAATTAAATTCAGGACAATTTTTTTTACCTTGGTAGATTCTCAATGTTATAAAGAATTGGCTCACATTCTTAAACTTCAACTTGTTTATTCAGAACATAGTGAACTCACAAGCAGCCATGACAGTAAACTGTGACCAAATCTAGCCTGAGTGTGCACATGTAAATGCTAAAATCTGATTGGACTCTAACACAATGCAATATCGTCACACCAGTCCTCATTTAAAAAAAAAGGTGTACAAACTACAGTGTAGATACAACATAACAGAAATGAACTTTAGCTAAGCACCAAAAAATAATGTCACTGATCGTCTCAAATTTTATCCGTTTTCTGCTACAGTCAACTCCTGGTAACTCAAACCCTCTATAACTTGAACCTCCCGCTAACTCGAAGCAATTTTCATTTCCCTTCAGATCGTTTTCTATATAATTTTACCCTTGATAACTCAAATGTCCGATAACTCGAACTTTTTTCTATTTCCCTTGAGGGTTCGAATTATCGGGAGTCGACTGTAGTAATTAAGGGCTAGGAGATAGAGAAAAAATCTTCGGGGTTAAAAAATTTCAACCTGAATTTAATTTGATTAACAACATATGTCCTGAGGAATTGTGTCTGTTATGTCTAATTAATTATTTTTGGCATGCTTTTCTGCTCCATCCCCTCAGAAAATAATCTTATCAGCCACGTAACCTTCAGAAATTCAGTGTCCTTACATACCGCCTGAGAAAAGCTTTTCTACTGGGCAAGAAGTGTAGATATTTTAATTGGAAATGGCCCTCAGGCTTTATCTCAACAAAGGTAGAGATGAAAAGTTAGTATGCTGTATTAACAGCCATCAACATTTAAAAACTTTGACAGCATTTATGGACAGAACAAGTATCAAATTTCAACCATCCCTTTGTCTTGATGATCATAGGCAATCTAACTTTCAGACAAAAAATAGTTGACCTTAAATTCTTCATACATTCCATTCTCAGTATTTATTATGCAATCAGTGGCTGCTACATTACGTGTAACTCACAGTAAATGTGTGCCCATCGAGTACAAAATGAATAACCTCAAAGTATGTTAATTTTGCTTTCTCTGTTATTATTTATTTTCATCTTCTCATCCCCACTCCTCATGAAAACCCTGTGTGAAGATATTTCTAGTTATTATTATTATTGGTTATTATTATTGCAGTGTATTAATATTATTATTATTTTTAATTATCACTTGTGTTCATACATTTTAGAAAACCATTGAATTTGGTTGTGAGGCTTTTAACTATTAGTCAGATAGATCATAGCTAGGCAGTGGAATTGAAAAGAGTGATGGTGGCTGATGATATATTTTTTTTCTTGCCTTATCAATGTTTGAAGTTCTGAATTCACACCCACTGGTCCGTATCAAGCTCAGTAGTTGTGAGGCCCTGCCAGGGGGGGTCCCATGTCACCCGTCTGAATTTTAAAACGTCTCGTGTCGGTGTTTATAAATGCTTGTCGCTTATTGTCAGCTTTGCCGTCACTGTCGCAATTTGGCCGGGGGAGGTTGTCTCTTGTCACGATTTCAGTTTACGTGCCTTCGCTACTTTTTGGGCTGTGTCGCTTGTCGGAATTTACCCTGGCAGGACCTCAGTTGTGGTAATTACCTGGGTTTTGCTAAAAGCAGGCCCGCGGCCCAGCGGCCCGCGGCCCACGGCCCGCGATGGCCCAGTGGCCCGAAGGCCCATCGGCCCGCGGCCCGGCGGCCCAGTGGCCCGGTGGCCCAGTCCTGATTTTCCACAGTCTTTTTGTCCAGCGGTAAATCCACGCACATGCACAGATCTGCATCGGGTTTGGGCGTGCAAAATGGACGACGGTGAGTTTGAATTCGTTTACCATTTTAATAATCATTTCCATCCAATTCGACCCTTTCTTTCGTTGCATGTTGCTAAGTGAAAAACGTTGTCATTCTCTGTTTATTCGTCTGTTTACAGAACCCGATAGAGAGGAAGTCCATTCTCAAACGATCTAAGTTATTTTCAAACTACAGTTTGAAAAACTCTGCCCTGCTCTTCTTTTGGGGTGGGGTTCCTGTAAACAGACCGACATGTCTCTGTATAGAGAACGATTCGCAGTTCACATATCTCATTACTTATGAAATTTTCACTTTCAAAGTATGGTTTGAAAATAACTTACATCGTTCTATAATGAAAGTCTTCTATTGTGCTATCGGTTTCTGTAAAGAGACGAATGAACAGAGAATGAAAACGTTTTTATCTGAACACCATGCAACAAACAGAAACAAGGATTCAAATGATTAAATGGTAAACGAATTCAAACTCACCGTCGTCCATTGTATGCGCGTGGATTTACGACTGGACAAAAAAACTGGAAAATCAGGACTGGGCCACCGGGCTGCTGGGCCGCCGGGCTGCTGGGCCGTCGCGGGCCGTGGGCCGCGGGCCGCGGGCCGCGGGCCGATGGGCCTTCGGGTCCCCGGGCCGCTGGGCCGTCGCGGGCCGCTGGGCCGCGGGCCTGCTTTTAGCAAAACCCATAATTACCTTTTAAAACATTGCAACAAAACAGTAACTGTCAGTGGAGTTTATTAAGTGTTTTATGCATGTGACTCTCTTTTGCAGAATGCATTTAGAAAGGTTGATGGCAACCTCCTGGTAGAAAACATTTTGGCCCAGCACAATGGAACTTATTCCTCAACTAATAAATTAAGAGTTACTATCCTGGCACCTAAATTTCAATTCACTGATGGTGCATATTTCATTAGAGAGCTAGCAAAACAACTGGCCAAATTTAAACAAGTACAAGTCAGCGTGTTGGTTCCAGAAGATACTTATTACAATGAGTACGAGGAGAGAAAAGCCAAAGAGATCGGAGTTACCATTGTTAAAGCCAAGAAACAACCAGGTTTTTTTGACTCCATTGAGTGTCTGAACTACCCACCAGCAGACCTCAAAACAGACATTGTTATTGGAGTTGGTGAGGAACTGGGTAAGGTTGCACAGAACTGGAAGATGTGGTATCAGTGCAAAAGCATTCAATTTGCCGGTGAAATTGATTGGGAAAGCACGGGGGTGTATCGTGACATTGTTTTGGAGTGTGTGCGGGTCTTGACTGATAAGGATATTAAACATTTCAGGGAGCTCTCCCTATCTGCTGATATTCCTGTTGCAGTTGGACCAAAGACAGCTGATAAACTGACTGCCTCCCTCCGCTCGAAAGGGAAACAAGTGCTTAGCTTCACTCCTGGAATAATCAGCGAATTAAGTAGCTTGACCCAGGCCACGAAGGATGGAACAAATTTCCGTGTTTTGCTTGTTGGTGGGAGTAATCCTGACAATTTTCAGGAAGATGGGCTTGAACTTGCTGCCAAAACAATGGCTGAGTTAAATGATAAATCCTATCACCTAATTTGTGTTGGTGCAGGGAAAGAAACACAGCAGCAATTTGCCAATTTCTTTCATCAGTCTGGTGTTCCTAAAAGGCAGTTTGAGATAAGAAACCTTCCACAAACTGATGAAGAGTGGAAAGATCTTTTTGGTGAGGTGGATCTCGCCATCATGCCATCAGGTGATGAGGAGTTTGGTTGGGACGCACTTCTTGCCTTATCTGCTGGGCTTCCTGTGCTCGTCCACGAGGAATCAGGATTTGGAAAGGCTCTCAAGGATGTCGAATTTGGCCAAGCTGCCATTGTGGATTCTGATGATCCCAAAGAGTGGGCTTCAAGTATCAAGAAAATCAGAAAAACAGACAGGAAGACCAGGCTTGAGCAAGCTGTATCACTACGTACTAATTATGACAAGAAGTACAGTTGGGCAAAGCAGTGTGGACATCTGGTTGCGATGATGTGTATGATGGCTTCTGGTATGGAGTTCTATTTCATATTTTATTTTGCTTTTAAAGTATTAATATTGAACATCTCTAATTGACTGTATGAGTGATACAGATGTATATTGCAGGTTCATTAGCATGATATTGCACTTATTAATTTTTCAAAATTATCAAGCTGTAAAAGATCCAATAAATTTTGAAAACATTTAGCCTGAAAAGTAAACCCCTTTTACCCCTGTACTCTGTATTCCAAAAGGAAGGATTCATACACAGAGATGCTTACCTCTGGAGATACAAAATCTGGAGACTCTCTCTTTTTCACCAAGCCCCCCAGCCCGTATTTCAATGGACTGAAAAATTGACCCAGCCTCCAATGGGAATGGTTTAGGACATTATATGAAGTCTTAAATGGAGAACATACTATCAAAATTTGCGATTATCTTTTTGATGCCGAAATAATCTTTGTCACTGAATAAATACGTGCAAAAATTCGCCAGAAACGGTACCCAATTTTGAGGGAGAAATGGACTAAATCCCAAACTAAAGCACAGAAAAGCTAAAAAGGCCATTTTATCCGGGAGATTTGGTGAAATGTACGGGAGAGCGGGAGATCAGTGCCGTATCCAGGAGAGTTGGCATGTGTCCATACACACCTTGAAAGTTTGTGAAAATTTGAAAATGGATATCCTAGACTTTGAAAGTCCTTGTGATATGTTAAATATTGCTGTTTAGACTTAGGAAGTCATTACTATACAGACAATTAAAGAGTGCAAAGACTAATCAGAAGAAGCCCTCTCACCTTAACATCTACATAACTGTTGCTGTTACCTAGTTAATTGGCTTGTGGATGGTTTGACTACATTAAACTATGTGAACCACAAGACTCTCAAAATAGTTTGAAAAGGCAGCACTTTAGTTTTCAACTGACAAGATTTTCTCTTGGTACATGCAGTACATGTATTTCCTTCTTGGTTGCTTAAGCCAATAATCCATGAACCAAACAAGCTATTCTTCACAACTAATGCATTTACTTTACTAATCTTGCCTGGTCGTTAGAGAGCATAAAACTTGTTGATGTCACCTATTCACACCATCTATTCATGTATAAATTCATAACAATAAATGCAATAGGTGTAATGGCTGGAAATTTGTGTACTTGCCAAAACCCTTTTACTGGATACGTATGCAGTCTTTTTCATTATGGTGTTGGGTATATAATAAAATGTCTTTTAACTTATTAACTCAATTAACTCACATGTATTCAAGTAACTCAGTCCAGTCTACGTCTGTATGTTAGTTAATTAAATACTATTGTTTATTTTTGCAGCTCAAGACAGCTGAGAGGGTATAATTTTAAGTCCATGGTCCAAACAAAACCTCTTGATTTCTCTTAGAGAGATGGACGCACGTTTTTGTCATGGTAAAAGACAATAGACAGTGGAAAACACTACGTCGAATTTATCTACTGGGTGACGTGTTAACACTCGGTACATAACTTGTACATTTACTCCCATGTAGAAAAGGTGTGAAATAGGATATAGTTTAACAGCTACACCTTTTTATGTCCCATTTAAATGTTTGTGGGACAGTCTTTCATAGTCAACCGGTTTGATCACGTAGAAGCAGATTATTTCGGATATTTTGTCCATAATGAAGTCAATGGCAAGAACCATTGTTGCATTTGGTTTAAATCTGCTCTCAGACTAGGTTGAATCTTTTATTTTAATACGTGTGCTCTTTTAACATAGCGTGTAAAATACAGTTTTAAGAGCTTTATTGGTTGACTCTTTCTTTATTGACTGACTGCCCTGTAGTGGGTGAGTGCCCCGTGAGGGCTACTCCTGAAAATTTGGGTGGGGGTGGGCAGAATGCCTCCTGAAACCCCGACCCTATATCAGACCAAAATAGGATCCCGCCCCCTCCCCCATTTTAGACCATAATAGACGAATGATTAAAAAAATGCCCATAAACGGTTAAATCTATGCTCAGTTTCTTCAGGCCAAAAAATATATCCTTTGGCACCAAGGCAGTACCCCCTACCACTCCCCAAGGGGGGGGGGGGGGGGGGGGGTGGGCAGGTTGATTAGTCCACAATATTTACTTGATGAGATCACTTGATGCGGACTGCTTATCTTTGGTTGCTGGCTATGCGTGCACGTGCTTTTGCCGGGGCGTTGTTCGGGCACAGAGGCTTCAGTTGTTGCCCAAAGAGTTGGGCGTAATTGATCAGAAAGAATGAGGAGAATACAAACAGAGGAAAGAGCCCTAATTTGCGAATTAGATTGCATTTCGAACCTTAATTTAGTAAATTGTTGATTGTTCAAAGACTTAGAGACACATGAAAGATACCAAAAAAAAGAGAGGGAGATTGCAGTCTTAAGTTTAGTCAGTTTAGTGACCGCATTAGTCCCCCTTCTCTTCCAGATCGATAGCAGCGGGGTTGTAACACGAGCTCCATAAATGATTCCCGCTTTCGGACGAATTTAAAGGGGTATCAAGGCACCCCAGTACATAAACGGTGCGCGCAAGGACGTTATTTCTCTATTCTCCCTTTTTCACATGAAAGATACCAAAAAAAAGAGAGGGAGATTGCAGTCTTAAGTTTAGTCAGTTTAGTGACCGCATTAGTCCCCCTTCTCTTCCAGATCGATAGCAGCGGGGTTGTAACACGAGCTCCATAAATGATTCCCGCTTTCGGACGAATTTAAAGGGGTATCAAGGCACCCCAGTACATAAACGGTGCGCGCAAGGACGTTATTTCTCTATTCTCCCTTTTTCCTTCCCTTTGCTACGCCAGCCACGTAGCCTGCGAAGCGCAGACGTATTTCCGGTCGTCGCTTCTCTCCCTCCGAAAATTAACCAATTTATTTTTCGGAGGGAGAGAAGCGACTACCGGAAATACGTCTGCGCTTCGCAGGCTACCTGCCACGCAGCTTAGAGTTGCCTATTCCCTAGGCCCCCCCTCCTTGATATGACACAGGAAGGGGTGTCTCTCAGGAAGGGTGATACCCTTCGCTGTGTTCAATCGTCCTTTGTTTGTTTGTTTGTTTGTTTTGTTCAACCAACCAGTGAAACCCTTAACTCTCTTCCACATAAGCCCAAACATTTCCTTGATTTAAAACGTCCTAAGGCGAACGTAAGTGAAAAATTTAACTCTCCATATTTCTCGAACGCGGTAGACGAGTTTGTTCATTATAACTAGCTTTCATAAGCAAGATAGCAAATTCTTACAAGACAGTAAGACTGGAAAGATTTGCGTCGGCCCTTGCTCCCCAAAGCCCGCCTGCCTCCAATAACGCCTGTTGTGCATTAAGGCCTGACATGCCTTCGCTTCAAGTTCTTTTCCGTTTAACACGAAAACACTTAAAAAGAATCCGTTCGGCTATTCTTTAATTGATAGTTCAAAAAAATTCGTGTGGGAGCATTACATTCATTTGCGTAACGAATGGCTTTAACCTTCATTCTTCATTAGGGTGACGTTTCGATTAATTTAGGTTTCTGGGAAACTGCCTACCTACCCCTCCCCTAAGCCATCATTTTCATTTTCCCCTAAGTGACAAGTAAGTGTTAATGTTAGCTTAGGGGAGGGGTAGGTGGGCAGTTTCCCCGGAAACCAAAATTGATCCGACTTTTCTATCTCTTGCACAACCTTTTCCTTTGAGATCAAAACAGCTGATATCATTTCAATTTTTAAAAAAAACTTATCAAGTATAATGCGTTTTTATTCATATAACTAGCAGGCGTTCAGATATCGCCACAGGATTGGCTTGGTGTACTAACCTGTTAGTCTCCCTGGCAGCCGTTTTTTTGGATGTCGCGCAACGCCACGTGACATCCAAAAAACGGCTGCGAGGGAGACAATTAATCTGGTCGCCCGGTTGGTATTATTTTCGTGGCATCAGGTTAAAAAAGCCCTACGAAGCATAGCAGTGCTAACTCATAGGGCATACCCTAGACTTATCTACTAGTCTGCTACACAGCCGTTATTATCGTCACGCAGACTACTAATCTACTGTCTCTTTACTGGCTATTTACAACGGTGCCAAAGATTGGAACCCAGGACAACTGTGTCAGAAGATTCACGCGGTCAGAGAAAGGACTTGATGAACTCCGCAACCCCAGTAACGGAAGATTAAGGTGGCTCGATATAGTTTTTCAGGGTCAATACCTCCCACGTTTGAGCGTAAACTACGTCGCCATAAACAAAGATTTGGAAAAATTGACACCACAGTTGTATTAGATAAAGATGAAAATTTGTTATGATCAGGGTTGCAATGACATCGGAGTTGTCATAGCAACGAAATGACACCATTACCTATTTTACTTGCAGCATGATTTCTCAGCACTGGGAACTGTTCTTCCAAAATCGTTCACTGGAACTTTTTCCTACAACAGCCGCCTCGATGTTCGTGAAGTTTAAGCGAAATCTGTAAGAGCGTTATCGAGATATTTTGGGAACAAGTTTTTATGGTTAGAAATACGGTAAAAATGGACAATCTTGATGTTCGACTGTTATCTGTACTAAACGAAGCGCTTTTGGCATGCAATTTCACCTCATAGTAGTTTCCATCTTTTTAAAAACGTGTGTGAAAGATCATTGAGATACCTTCAGCCGATTGCTAGAAAGAAGGATTTGATTAGTATGTATCAAGGCGCTCTTGTTAGCGGTAATGTAGACATTTCGGTCTACTTTAACAAATTAGCGAATAATTTTTAAATCGCTCGATAAATTTTTTAGAAAATTTAAGAATCTTGAGATTAACCGTCCTTTTATATGACCTCTTAGTTTCAAGGTTATTGATATATTGTAAGGCAGTAAAATAAGGGCTTGAATTCGCTAATATTTTGTCAGAAATTTTGTGTTTACATGCATTTCAAGGCTACGTCCTCAAGAGCCTAGATTTAAGTAGTCCCGTATCAATAAAGGTAAGAAGACAAGTAATAAGTAATATAAGAATCAAACTGTTATTTTGTTCATTAAAATTGACAAGCGCGGATGCACGGGCAGTTTTTGTCATTGGCAAAGACTATCCAATGAATCCTAAACGACCCTGGCCAAGTTCTGAACCGACCCTTGAAGTTTATTGAAAAAGACGGCGCATTCTTTCAAGCAGGATCTTACATTGCGTCTCCCACTTGAACTTTTCGTCATAAAACTCTCGTAGAGAGAGCGCTTCGTTGAGCCGAATTTGCCTTTCTTTCTGTCTCGCACGTCTAATAGCTTTACCCCACTCCTCAGCTTCATCAGAGTCTACCACGAACGACGAACCAAAAGTTAAACTCTGCAGAACTTTTCCGAATCCAGAATTATCACCCACCAAAATGGGGAGGCCAGCGGAAAGAGCTTCAAGTGCTGCGAGGCCAAAACCTTCTGTTCGTGACGGCATAATGGCTAAATCCGCCTCACAGAAGAGATTTTCCAATTCACCACGACTCTCAATAAAGCCTCGCACGATAAGTTGGTTGCGAGAAATGCCGCACTTCAGCAAGTTATTTTTGACCTCTTCTTCTTTTCCTTTTGGCGCTCCGACAAATATTAGAAGGTAGCTTTTATCATTCAAGCCTGCTACAGCTTGGGCGGCTATATCGTATCCCTTTAGTTCAAAGTCTTCCGAGTCACCCCGACCAAACACTAAGATGCGGAACTTTCCTCCCTCCTCACTGGCTTGCTCCATCTTTGTGAACTCCGGAAAGATTCCAGGTGTGATATCTATCACCTGTTGATCCTTACGGTACGGCCGCAGGGAGGCGGAGATGGCTTCCGCTAGCTTCGGTCCAATGGCCGCGACGATTTCAGCCTCCTTACACAGTTTTAATTCAGCTTGGTGTTTTTCCTCGCCTTTCGGTAGCGCTGTTTCGCCTTCCTTAAACATTGCAAGCTCTTCACTGGCAGTGTGTACTATATGAACTCGTTTGCACCTGCGCTGTTTTGCTATGGCCTGGGCTGGTGCTCCGAGCTTCTGACCATGGCCTACAACAACGTCAATATCATGATCTTCTCTAGTAAAGCTCAATCCCCCGATGGAATCAAACCCAGTCATTGGCTCAGGTGTCGCAAGGCTTACTCTACAGTCATTAGCTTCTTGCTTCTCTCTTTCACTGTAATGTGGCAACAGAAGGGTTACCTCTACCCCAGGCTGCCGTGCCAAGTATTTTGCTAGTTCTCTGTTCAGCGTAGATAATCCGCCTTTTGATGATCCCCATTCGTCTCCCACTAGTGTTACTCTTAAAGGGCCTCTTGCGAAAGAGGTTGATGATCCCTCAGATCTGGCATCCTTAAGACGGAGAGAGAAAGAATTAAATTTCAAAAAAATCATCAGTACGGGATTCCGGATTCCAGAATCCGGGAAATTTTCTTCCTGTGTCATCCGGACTGGGGAAAAATTTTGCTTGTGGAATCCGGATTATCCCTCAAAAAATCCGGAATCCCCCTAACGATTGGAATCCGGATTATCCAAGTACCACTCACAAAGACTGGAATCCAGTACCGGAGTCCACGGCCTGGAGTCCAGAGTCCAAGACTGTCTTGGATCCCCTTACGTGATTACGTGGGGCGGCACAGAACGATCTTGATCTAAACATGATTATTTAAATCTGAATCATCGGATAATGTAATTCTAGAGCTCTGATTGGCTTAGCCATCATGGTATATGAGCCATTATACCATTCTCTCCAAATATGGTAACTGTACGCGTCTGCTCAAAATTGGTTGTTTTTACAAGTAAATTCGGGAAGAATTCTCGATATTTTGTGGGCGTATTTAATAAAACATTTATTCCACTCGCGCTTGTTGGATATGAGATGATTATAGCCAACTCGGCGCTACGCGCATCGATGGCTCGCTACCATCTCATATCCAACGCGCACTCGTGGAATAATTTTTAAATACATCATTTGCGCATAGAGTAAAGTCCAATTGAAACTAGTGGCCAAACGAATACAATGACATTACAAAATGTAGTATAAGCCGGTTAAATCGTAAAAAAAGCAATAGATTTTTTTTGAAGAATAATGTTTTTGTCTATTCAAACCGGGGACTCAGCTTTAAAGTTGAATAACTTTCAGTCGTACAAGCTATGACCTCAAAACTTGGCGACTCACTCCCTTAGTGTTAAACAAGCCATTTTCGAGTTCCCCGGGGCCTCTGTATTTAAACAAGGTTCAGTGGTCAGCCTTTCATATGGAAATGATTTTTTTATTTTCATGCAAATAAAACTCATTTTCACAAGAAAGCTGGAGTTGCGCACTTGGCTTCATTTTGAAAGTGAGGGTTTTTGGAACTCGGAAGTCATTGACCTATTTATCAGGGAGCATTTGACGTAGTGCATTTATCATTGTCGTGACCATGACAACCGAGTTTTGACAGCCCAGTATTTGGCAATGTTTTCCCCCCAAAACTATTTTCTTTCTTTCTTTTCTTGAGTTATTAGTGTCCATTTCAATTTATATCTAATCTTATGAAAGATGAAGGTGAAGTTTTGGCTCAGCTTATGAAATTTAAGATATGACGTCCTAATGATGTCACTTTACGTCGTGTGACAATCAATTTGAGCGGTCAGTTTAACTGAGTTATATGGATCCCAGGTAGCCTTGCAGTCTTTCATCCTTAGCCTCAAACGAGCTCCCCAAAAAACGCCTGCTTGGGAGGCTAGATCCCAGGTAGCGCGAAAAAAAAATACTGGCTCTTGCACCCTAATATATATGCGTGGTTTACCTCAGCTTCCTTCCGCATAGTGCCTCGGACATTCACTAACTTGATTATGATATTATCTAAATTGAGAAAGAATGCAATAAAGTTAATAAACTACAAAAAACATGGATGATAAGAAGTTCTCATTCGTGTACCTGATTTTGGGCTAAGAAAACGCACAGAAAAGATAATTAAAATTAATCACAAGTGTTTAATATACATTCTACAATATGAGTTGTCTGTCTTTTGCTGACAGTACACTGCTGTTTTGAAACATTTTATCGTGATCTAAAATATATATTTTTCCTAAATATAAATGGGAAAGGAAGTATAACATATATGTCTAGAAGATCTGGATGTAGGGAGGCTTAACTTTATCAAAAGATGAAGCTTTTTTCAGCGCCGGATGAAGGTTAGTTTTTTTATTTTACCTCATCGAAATACTGGGCAGTAAAATATCCGTCCATAGCTGTCCTATCTTTCTTGCACTTCATAGTTTAAAACACCAACATTTTTCCAGTCACTACAGTTACACACTCTCGAAAATAACCACGTTTCGTAGGCGACCGCGACCTTTTTAGGGGGGACGGTTAATTTTACGCTGCTTATAACCTTTTCAGTGTAAGCAGCCACTTGACATACGCATGATTTGATCTCTATGTTCTCTTTGTGTACTACACTAGTATGAAGAGCTTATAACAACATACATGACATGAATTCTCTTTCTAAAAGAAGACGTTCGAACCTCTGCATGGGAAGAAGTCCTTGTGGTTCGATCTCGTACGCTGGAGGGTCGATGATAGTTTCTTTCTTAATGACCTCTAATTGTTCTGATCGTCTACCAGGGCTCAAAACAATGTTTTCGTTTTGCAAAATATTATAATATAGCAAGGACCAGGGAGAGGTTCCAAGACAGCATCACAGATAGTGTCGTTTTCCTAAATTTTTTTCAGATTCTGAAATTAATTTTTTAAACGTTCTTCGCCAAGAGAGGATAACCTCTTCTGATCTTAACACATATCTTGTTTTCGTTGACATAACTTAGCGATAAATCCATGCTAATTTTCTCTACTTATTGTAATATTTTCCGGACATACTCGTGAGGGTGAGAAAAGGCAAAAATGACCACGTGACCATTATTTCCTTCCAATGCTGCGCATGCCTTTTGTCGGATTCTCCCTGATTTCAACACGAGGCTGAATGTTTCTACTTACAATTAAAATTTGTGAAATCGGATATAACAAAATAGAAATTGCATAGTCATCTTGACCTCCGCTTGCTCTGGAGTGTAGTAAATTTAAAAAAAGAGCATCCCAGTTTATCACATAAAAGTTGAACAGTTTTTACTTAGTTACAATTTGACTCGTGCGTGGCTCGTGATGTACTCAGACAGAGAAGAGCTCTTAGAAATCAAAAAGAAACAAATTTTACACAGTTGACTAGACAACTGGCAAATTCTAAGTTGAAGAAATGAGAAACGCACTCTTGTAAAATTTATACCTAGCTGCTACTTTCTAACAGTTAGATCAGAATCCGTCTACTTGATTCAAACTCAATTTTGATCAATCAAATCCTTACGTTGTTCCCAATTAAACAACGAAATATTTTATTATCTAATTAAGCATGACTTTCGAAAAATTTCGTCTTAAAGCGGGTATTCTCAAAACCAGCATTGTGATTTTCGGCATAAAAAATACCCTTAATTTTAAGAGACTATTTTCCCTGCCAGAAGAAGCCTCTTTTCCCCGAACAAAAAATACTATTCTCTTGACACAGATGATCATAACCCGGCAGTTCCATGAAATGCTGACCGGAGACGTCACGGAACCAAGAAAGATTTGTTGATCCAAACAATGCGGTTTGGAGGTCACTTAAAAGTTCATCACTCATTTTAATACTTTGCATCACAACCCTTTCTTGTTGTCTTTCGATTCTGTTTTTCTAATCATAAGTATGATACGTATAATGTCGTTCTCGCTGTCATATCTCCCTGTTTATCCTCTTCAGTTATTCGCGGGGATGAAAAACTCTAAGTAGAATTCAGTTTCAAATGATTGTGGAGAAAGAAGACGAAGCTTAATTAAAATGGAATTTCACGGTCTATGTTCGTCGTCGCCTCTTTATTTTTTCCAATAAATGTTGAACGTATCCGTGGACCAAGGTGGAGCTCTTAACCAGCAAAGAATACTTTAGTTCTGACAGTAAAGTTCATCATCCAGTTCAGCTCCTGAGTCGCAACAAAACTTGAATTGGATGGCACCTATTATTATCAGCCTATTTTACTTGGACCTAAATATATTACCATGCATATATATAACGCTCACTGCAAGACATGATTCCCGGGGCATGATTCAGTATACAAGTCCCTATCCTAAAGTAAAATATGGCCTCGGTAGATGTCGGCTTCTTTGCTCTCAGGAGATTCTGAACTGTCACTAAGTCTGATTGCCTTGGAGTATTAAGCCCTTTCAAACGCCGGGCCGTGATGCCGTTACTTTAATACCTCTGTCTGTTAACCCTTCTTTGATTATAACAAGAGTGGGCTAGTTCCTGTGGAAATAACCACCTCTAATACGTTCAAGCACTTGTAATAATATTGAAAGGAATAACTGTACACGAAAGCAATTCAGTAATAAAATTCGTAGGCAGTCGTTAACCCTAGCGGTGGGCTGAATGACGTGGTACACTACACTATAAAACTAAGGGGTACGAGGAAAAGGGAGCCAGAAGCTTTTCTAAGGGCCTTATATCTGCCAATAGTGATCTACTACTGAGCGATCCAAACAAGGAAACTTATGGTCCAACTTAATATTATCAGTATTAGCAATACAGTCTACAAGCATAATACGTATTGGGCTTGCTGACCTAGAATTGCATGAGTTCTCTATTATAAACACTAGTGTAAACAGTATCAGCAAAGAACGTGAAATCTAAGTGCACTTACTACTACAATTATCCTCTTATGTAGTACCGGGCTTTATCCAGATACGTAGCAGATTTCCTTTTTAACGACGAACAATTATTCTGAAGCTAGCATGACAATTTACGGCTTGATAAGAATGAGGAGTCAATCGTTATCGCATAGCAAGAAGTGTCCTCAATGCGTGTCGGCCTTCCACGTAAGGCTGCTGCTAAAAGGAGGACCGTCGGAAACTAGAGGGTTGAGGGTTTGCAATATATCAACAGCGTTTAAGGATGTTTGCCTATAACAGGAGCCTGTCAATACCCAGCTTGGATTATGCTAAATCATAAAAGGCTGGTATATTTCCTCGTGCGAAGTCCCCCGTCTGTTAAGAGGGACGGGAGGCTCTGGAGATGAGTATGCTTTCAAGCAAATCGTATCAACCCGCTGACCAAAAAGGCAAAGAACTTTGATAAGAGCAGTCTTAGCTCGTACCATGGCGTTTCTATCACTTTGTAAATTAAGGCTTAACCAAGAGTCATAATGGGACCATTATGGCTCTTGGCGTAACATAACAACCTTGATACTTCATTACCTGATGACGTATTCAACTTGATCTGATCATTGTGCGTTTCTCGTAAGGTCTACGCTGTCTAAATACTCCATGTCACCTTCTCAAGCCTGAAAAAGCACGTCGGAAACACATCTTCAGTTACCTTCTGTGAGTTAACAACATCCGCTTTTGACTTTCAAACTAGAAAAATAGATCGATCTATCCCAAGAACTACCCATGCACTGCCTGACTCAAACATAAACATGACAAACCGAAATCCGGCATAAGATCGAGACATCCTAAAAGTGATCCAATCTTCCGAAATAACCTAGTTCAGCTATTTATCAAAAATCCTTTCAAAATCACAGTCGATCCAGAGTACGCCTACATGGACACGGACACTCATTATGTTTGTTGAAAATATTCAGATTCATTTTGACTATACGAAAAGGATACACGACCCTGGTACATGTAATCGCCTTAATCGGATCCTCATATTGCCCCGCGACTCTTGACGCTACTTAATTTCGGCAACAGAAGCAGATACGATCCAGCCCAACGTCTCCCCTGACATAGCCTGCGGAAAAATCCGTTTCTCCTCGCTCTTCACCGCTGGGGACATTTCGCGCGGAGACGTCCCCAGAGGGCGAAGAGCGAGGAGAAACGGATGTTTTCGCAGGCTACCCCTGACAATCTTCTTAGCCACAGATAAACCCTCTCCAGTACCAAAACAATTCAGTATACAAACTTGACCACACCCACCTTTATTTCCCCTATGTATACTTTTAGTAGGAGAAGCACTGCTAAAGAAGATACAAAGAAGATGCTTAACCCTAATCAACATAGTCAATGCACTTACTCCTCTATTATGATCTACCTTTTGTAAAATTGAAAGGCAAACCCTAAAGCAATTTTGCGCTGGAGACGATAGCCTGAATATCAGCTGCTTACTTGTACCTCCCCCCCCCCCCCCCACCCCTTTTAACTTTCCTACGATCTTCTTCTGAGCCAGGCTCAGTTCCTGAAAGGCGGATTAGCGCTAATCCATGAATGAAATTTTGTTCCGTTTTTGTATTTTACCCTTCTATGTATTGCTCGGAGTCATCTTGTGTGTGGAGTACATCTTATGTGTCGAATTAAGGCTCAACAGTATTTTGTCAGGCATCGGCTCCGGTGGTTTTGTTAGTTCGAGTTGCATGTTCTTAGACAAGAAAACCTTGCTTCAAATTGGGCTTAATCATGGGTTAAATGTAATCATCTCCCCAGGAACCGGGCCCATTCAGCCTCTTCCCTGTTAGGAACTGTGCAATAATTATCAGGAGGGGGGGTGGGGGGCTGAAAAACTAGAGGGGGGTGCAATACATAAAATTGCTGCCAAGATAGGGGGGCTCAAAAGTAAAATCACTCATTTGACGGAGGGGCGGGTCTTAAGTTTTATTCGAAATGTAAATAAAATTAAACGCAATAAAAGACTGTCAATACAGGCATCATGATAGACTGTAACAAATATCAATACGAACAGCTGTTAAACGTGTATTGAAAATATTCCATCAAAATGAAAAGCAAATTCACAACTGATCAATTTTACCCGTCTTCTAATTAATTGAGCTGTTCCTATGTAAAGCAAAAATCATGGACTTGTTTTTCAGCTTCCCTCATGAAACAATGGGAATCAAACAGATCTCGTAGACAAGCTTTGTCGGTTTTTGATGTGAATAAAAGTAATGTTTCTTCATCGGCTGAATCGATTTGCTGAATTCCATATATATCTGGCTCATAACAAAGTTCAACAGGCTCTCCTCCCAAGGATCTAAATATAGTGCAAGCTCTTTTTCGTCTGTTATTTGAAGCGTTCAATCTCTTGTTCTTTGATTTTTTTTCTCTGCTCCTTTCTCTTTCTGGCTTCAGAAGTTTTAGATTTTGAGCCAATGAGGTAAGCACCCCGGTATACGCGGTACTTAGCAAATGCTTTGTCTAAATCTTCAATCAAGCGATCAACATCCTTCTCGATACTAGATGTTACATAATAACGTTTGTCATTATTGAAGCTGTGATGGCAGCTCAGTCCAGTTGTGAGTTTACCAGTGTGGTGGGAGGGGGGGGGGGTGCGACGTTATTTTTAACATAACAGAGGGGGGCTAGAGCTAATTTTTTTTGTTTTGGAGGGGGGTACTGTCTAAGTTTTTGCTAGATAACTTCAGTTTTTCAGCCCCCCCTCCTGATGATTATTGCACAGTCCCTTAGGTGCCGCATTAGCAGGAGGGGCAAAGGAGAGGGGTGGGGAGAGCTTGTTCAAGCATGAAGCCAACCTCGTTCCCAGGGTCCTCAGAGGACACTGGGAACGAGGTTGGAGGGAAGCGGCATTATGGGAAGGGGAAGAATCGTTTTGCGTTTTTGCGTAGCATCTGCATTTACACTCTCATGCTTGTATATTTGGTTTATAATTTTGGCGTAGAAATCGAAATGTGAACGTAAAGACATATCGATCAGTGATCCTCGAGGATGAATGAGACGGCAGATACGGCGGATTTATTATGGGGAAGGTTTGATGCACCAGTGTGGCGACAAATAGTTGACTTCCGGAAAAGTGTAAGCAATAATTTCGGGGTTTACTTTTTATTGTGTTTGTTTGTTTTGGCTTTTCTTGCTCTTTTTTCCTGTCGTTCTATGCAAACTCTGCAAACAAGCCTATTTTTCTTTGTTTTACGTCGCCAAGTTTGGCAGGTTTTAAAATCAAAACCCCAAAAAATCCCTGGACCAAAATTTAGCCTCCAAAAAATCCCATGCCAAATTTCCAAGTCATAAAAATTTCCAGAAAGCATTAAATGATATACCTAGTGGCTATTCGTACGTGACCCGTGCATCGACTTGTATTTGCTATTCAATCAATCAGCAACTTTATTTAAGTGTCTAGTCTTCTAGCTTGCCGTCAGGCCTACTAATGTATCGGTCAAATCGAAGCTTCAACATGCCCCCCCCCCCCCCCGGGCATACCCCGGGCGTTTGACACCTTTGCCGTCCCGGGGAGGAGGGAATTTGATTATCAGAGTCTTCCAGGGGGTGGGGAGTTTGATCCCCATGCTTTAGGGGTGGGGAATTTGAACTGCGCCCTCAATTTCATGTAAAATCTTTGGCGTGGCGAGCTATGATGGGGGACGCGATTCTCAATCTAGCCACACTCTTTTTATTTTGTATAAAATTTGCCACTGAATTTTTTTTTTCCTTAAAAATTGAACAGTGGTTGAAGAGACTTACACTTTCATGGAAATTTGACAGTGACCAGAAATTTCAAGAAGAGACTTAATCCCATATGAGTAGCCAATATACGTCGGTGTATGGGTCCCATACGAATAGCCACTGTGAATGATATAACACGAAAAATAGAAATATAAGTTTTGAATACCCCCCAAAATCCCTGCACAATATAAAAGCGAGACAGTGGCAGCTGCCAAAATCACCCTACCCAAAACAATCCCGAAATCGAAGATTTCAAACCCAAAAAAATCCCCTGGGTTTCCATGTTTCCAAGAATTGCCGAAGAATTTTATCAGCACCCCTCGTAACGATGACAGGCGAGCTATGATGGGGGACGCGGTGTTAGAGGATTTTGGTGGAAAAGATTGTACCTTTGTGACCAATTGGTTACAAGAAAACGGCTTAAACAAGCTTTGTGCCGTTTTTGAAGTATTTAAATTTTAATTTTTTTAATATTGGATTCAGGCTTTGAATGTATGAATGTATGTTATTGTTGTGTTTACAATGAAATACAATACCTATACCAGCGATTCAATGCAACAACATAAAATAAAATAAAATAAAAAGCTCAGGTCAACTACTTTGACCTACTGCAAGTATGTTAATTTATACGGTGAGCGATGATGCATGTCAGTGAAATGGTCATGATGTAGTAATCTCAATAGGTGGGATCTTTTTTTGTAGAACGCTCTGTATGTTGCATGATGAAGAAAAGCTGAGCATTCAGTGACCTTGTAGCAGCGATTTCCGCCGCTTGCACGAGTTTTTTGTTCGTAGTTTAAAATACGCTAACAGTGTCTCTCAGTTTTTGTTATATTTATAAAGATTTTGTTCGACAACTGAAGGCGTTTCCGCCGTCCTTCTGTCATTTTTGTGCCTGTGAAATGTCCCCGGGGTGGGGGCACTTGATCACTTGAATGGACCCTAGTCCTAAATCCCTGCACAATATAAAAGCGAGACAGTGGCAGCTGCCAAAATCACCCTACCCAAAACAATCCCGAAATCGAAAATTTCAAACCCAAAAAAATCCCCTGGGTTTCCATGTTTCCAAGAATTGCCGAAGAATTTTATCAGCACCCCTCGTAACGATGAGGTCAATGCTTGCATGAACCATCTGTTGTGCCATTGTCTCTTGAAAACTGATTACAAAATATTAATTATTGTATACCTTTGGAAACAATTGTGGCACTGAGAAAACACAATGTCTCTTGAGCAGTGACATATGAATACCCTATTTTGCTAATGTGTGGTTCCAGAAATTAAAATATCTATACCCCCTTAACGGAAGACTTTTTGATTTGCACCCCCCATCCCCAGGATTTTCTGTTCCAGGGAATTTTGGTACTTAAAAACAAAGAAACTTAATACTAACTTAGTTACGAAAGTATGGTAGAATTTTATTACAACAGTGCAGTGTAAACATTTGTTAAGCTTATTATTCAGCCAAACTTTTAGCTTCTTCACCATCACGTTTGCAAATTATGTTTGTGTTGTTTTTATGTAAGCTTATAAGCTTAAACATTTGAGTTGCAAAGCTGAAGCGTCGATTGTTCTACATTTTTGTGCTTACTCTGACCTGAACATATGAAGAGAACTTATGTTTCACCTGCTTAAACAACTTGGCAAACAACAGCAAAAAAAACCAGAAACTTACAAGGTTCCTTTCTGGCTGTTTATTTTTCTATACATTTTGTCAGTTTCTTCAGGTTGATTATTATTTTTTAAGGACTGAAAACTTCACTAACACTTGCCAACGCGCTAGGTTTTGTGAACATCGTCACGATCGCAGAAGTGGTTGAGGTTGATCAAGAAATG
>OZ037781.1:1460000-1492500 GCA_964035525.1 Porites cylindrica
AGCACCTTTGGATGCTTGCAGAAAAGGTGCTATTAAATTGTTTATTATTATTATTACATGTATTATTATTATTGTTGTTACTATTCTAGCCTGTGATGGTTTTCACAAATAAGCATTGCAGCTGCTGTAGATTACAGAGTAAGCACTTCCACACAAAATAAAGTAAGGCATCTCGGTCATGGTGCACCTCCATGATGTTTAACTGCTTAACAGAAATAGAACTGATGATTAAAAAGTTCATGAGAACCCTGGTGAAATACTCAGGGTTCCAAAAATATTTTTGACAAAACTCGTCCCTGAGCAAGCAGCGGCATGTAAAAATCACCTTCCCAGAAAAAAATAGCTGGTTGTCCCATCATTTCAATGGTAGATAAGTTCAAACATTCTTAGTATGAAAATACCTGTATTTTATTACATTTTTTGCAAGAGAATTATATGAATGGTCCAAATATTTGTACAAAACTTTGTGTACAACACAGTCATGACTAGTAAGCATTATTTTGTGTGTTAATTTGGGTTACTGCAACTTTAAGTATTCCTTTTTGTCGGAAAAGCAAAAACAGTTGAGGGGTGATATAAAACTAAATTTCATTTTGAGACAATTATTATGGCTTGGTGACTCTCCCAACTTGCAGACTTTAAAGCTGCAATGTATCTCAACTCAAGATTCTCCTAATTGCTGCATTTAGTCTGCCATCATACTACTGTAGATTTTTAATATTCTTTTATATTCTTTTATTTATTTATTTTTTTTTTCAGTTTATATTTGAAGACAAAGGTGGACAATATGTTCTACAGAACATAAAGGCCCTATTAAATGGAACTTATTCCTTGGGCAAACCTATAAAAGTTACCATCCTGGCAAATGAGTGCGATCTATTTTCAAGCTTTTTCGGTGAAGAGCTGGCAAAGCAACTGGCCACATTTACCCAGATAGGTGTAGAAGTCAGTTTACTTGTTCCAGAAAATACAGAGGTTGATGATTGGAGGAAATGGAGCCTAGAAGGAGTTACCATTGTCAAAGCCAAGAGGCGACCAGGCTTTACTGACCCCATTGATTGGTTGTATTATCCACCAGAAGACCTCAACACAGACATTGTAATAGGAATTGGTACACGACTTGCTAAGATTGCACAGCACTGGAAAGAGCTATATCAATGCAAGAACATGTATATTGATCGTGACAGTTTGTTTGACAATTATAAAGTTGTGGAAACTTTTGAAGATTTAGATTACAGAAAGGAACTTTCCACAGCTGCCAACATTCCTGTTGCTATAGGACCCAAGACAACTGATGGCCTGTCTGCTTCTCTTCGCCCAAAAGAGAAGCAAGTGTTTAACCTCACTCCTGGAATCATCAGTAAATTTAGTAACTTAACTCATGCAACCAATGATGGAAGAAAAACTCGTGTTCTGCTTGTTGGAGGAGATAATCCTGACAATTTTCAGGAAGAGGGACTTGAACTTGCTGCAGAAACAATGGCAGAGTTAAATGATAAATCCTATCATCTAATTTATGTTGGTGCAAGAAAAGAAACAGAGAAGCAATTTGCCAATCTATTTCAACAGTGTGGTGTTCCTAAAAGGCAGCTAACAATAAGAAGCCTTCCAAAAACTAAACAAGAATGGAAAGATCTTTTCTGTGAGGTGGACCTTGCCATTATGCCATCAGGTGACAAGGAGTTTGGTTTGGAGGCACTTCTGGCCTTATCTGCTGGGCTTCCTGTGCTTGTCCATGGGGAATCAGGATTTGGTGAGGCTCTCAGGGATGTCACATTTGGAACATCAGCCATTGTGGATTCTGATGATGCCAGAGAGTGGGCTTCAAGAATCATAACCATCAGAGAGACGGACAGGAAGACCAGACTTGAGCAAGCAGCAATGTTGCGTTCAAACTACGATGAGAAGTACAGCTGGAAGAAGCAGCTTACACCTTTGGTTGCAATGATGTTCAGCATGGTTTTCGGTATGGTTTTTATTTCAAGTTTTTCACTTACTATGCTTTTATAGAAAATTTCCTTTAATAAGACAAAACTTTTAGGGATACATTTCAGTGTTAGGTCACTAAAAAGGCAAAGGTACCTTCTTTTACCTCAGAGTGTCTAGTTTTCATAATACTCCATAAAAATATTGTTGTTTGTAAAACACTGTTCATGGTAACTTTGAAAGTTTAATATATAAATACATTCCATTTTAGTTACATATACCTTTTACCAAAATGAGTAATATTGGTATTATTGGTATGGTTTTATTGAAGTAGTTGATTCGACTCATTCATTATTATAACCTTTTTTTCAAATACTCAAACTTTAGTGGAAAATATGTCCAACTTGCCTTCAAACCAAACAAGTGGTCACTGTAGCAAAGGCATCCAACAGCCTGAGATGATTCAGTTGTTGAAGGAGAAGATTGACTAACTATGGGTCTACATGGAGGTTAGTTAAGAGCTGCTACTAGCAGTAAATATCCCTGTCTCAGTCTTTAAAACCCCTTTTACTCATTCAAGTGAGCAGCATCTTACGTGTAACGTACCCTACATGTAATTGCGAATTAGTGAACGCAGAGAAGAAAAGCAGTTGCAGAATCAGTTTGAGTCTAGTAGGCCAGTGTGGAAATTTAATTTCATTTTGAACAAATTTATTGGTCCAATAAAAACAAATGAATAGAAACAAGACAAATACTAGCGGAAGGAGACCAAATACTAGCATGAAAGAGACCAATGGGGAACAGTGCAAATGGGACATGTGCGCCACCCCAAGCTGAGTAAAAATTCTAAAAAAAAACCAAAATTCTCTTAAAATGGTAGTCAAGATGTAAAAGTTAAACGGTGAAATCTAATAAAAAATGCGCAAAAGACAGAAATTAAAGTGTAAATTATGAACGGTGGCACAGGCAATTGTGAGAGAGGAACCAGGTGCAGGGCATGTCAATGTCAAAAGTAGTATAATTATCTAACAAGGAAAGGTAGGTAGCACACATAACTCTTAAAAATGCTTAGGCTGGAGAATTTGTCGGAAGTAGCTAGTCTGCAAATAGTGTTCCAGGGTTTTACAATCCGACTAAAAAAGAGGCCTGGAAAGTAGTGGTTTTACAATAGGCAGGTTTTAACATAAGCGCAGGATTTGAGACCAAGACCAAAGATAACAAATCGATCGATATTTAAGTCAGTTGATCCGGGAATGCAATAATTAAAAAGGTATACAAGATCTCTAATTTCCGCATCATAAGTAAGTGGAAGTAGTCAAAGAGTCAGGAGTTATTGTTTATAAGTGACCTCAACGATTTTAGTTCTGAGTATCCAGCGAGTTGCACGCCTCTGGACTCTTTCTAAGATTGTTCTCAATTTGACACTTCCGGGAGACCACGCCTCTGTGGAATAAGAGAATTAACATCCGTAATAAGTGGACAGGTTCTCTTCAGAAGGCCTAAAAATCTGTTAGCCGTGAGTACAATATACATAACACGCGAGTCCCATGATAGATTGCTTGAGATGATAACACCGTGGTCCTTTTCTCCCAAAACACGTTTTAATTATGCAAGTATGCCGCCATGCAGTGTTAAGTTTTGCTGAGGCTAACACTGACATTGAATTCAATTATCTAACATTGGAGTGATAATATGTGCTGAACCTATTGCACTGAATCCATAAATTAATAATAAGCAATAGCTAATAATCACCATTAGTTATTCCTTGCAAAACATGGGAGCTGGCTCCCAAGTATGCAAGGTTTACTTTTTTTCTGACTAGCACGAGTTCTTGTGTTCAAATTCCAGCCATGTTTTGTTGTTTTTGTTTTATTTGTTTTATTTTATTTTATTTTTTTGTTGGGGGGAGGGGCATTCTTTTTTATTCCCTTTTTTCTCTGAGCTTGTTTTCTCTTTATTCCTATTGTTGGGCTTTTTCCTGGGCTTTACGAGGTTCTGTGAGCCACATATTAATTTTCTAGGTAATGTTTTAAAACTCTTGATCTACAATTACACCGAACTACATTAGTTTTGATACACTGTAGTTTGGCTATTTCCCTGAGTACACTGAAATGAAAACAAATAGCTAAATAATAATAAACAGTAGCCTTGCCTGTGTAGGTGGTACAGTGGAACCCGGTTAATATGAACACCAAGGAAACAATGCTAAAAAGTGTCTGTTGTATATGGGTGTCCATATCAAGCACTAGTTGACCATAAAGCAGCGTTCCACTGTAGTTTAAATGTAGCACAGATATTAGGATTTGCCGCAAAAGCCAGCGACAAGAGAAATAGGGCTAAAAGAAAGGGAGAAATCTTGCAGCTTCTCTTAGAAGACAGTCATTATTTTCTTTGCCATGGTACAACAAGCAAATTTGGCCATCACTTCAATCTGTGTAATCGGCTTATGTGTATCACAGTGGCGTTCAAGGTACTGAATAATGTAGATGTGCTTAAACCTTTTAACTGTTAGTTTGTACAGTAACACATTTTTATTTATTAATTTTTTTACTCTATTTTCAGATCAAGAAAGCCCATAGGCGTCATCTAGATTTCTTTTTCTAGTTGTTGGCACTTTATTGAACCACTAGACATTTTAATGTCAGGACTTTTCCATACTGTTGATCACTTTCTCAACTTGGTTTCACTTTGTGAGGAAAAAAGAGTAAGTTGCCTCTTTAACACAGTTACTTTTGTTATTATACTCTCAGATAGAAGCAGGCATGCTTTACGTCAACACTCGGTGTAGCGAAAATTAAAAGCATTTTAAAGCTACAATGGCATAACATGATTGTTTCTGTAGACAAGTCAACACTCAGTGACGAATCTAGACACAAACTACAGTCTACTGAGAACTTTATTGACGCCATTAAGACAATACAGATACCGGACGACCACAAACTAGTGTCCTTTGACGTGAAATCGCTGTTCACCAGTATTCCACTTCAACTGGCTCTAGACTGTACTGAGAACGCTATTAATAACTCTACTGTTGAACTACCACTACCTACAGACGACATTATGGACCTACTCAACCTCTGTTTCACTTCGACGTACTTTCAGTACAACGGCAAACACTACAAACAGTTACACGGTACAGCTATGGGCTCTCCAGTTTCTGTTGTTGTAGCAGAAATTGTCATGCGAAACATCAAGGAACAAGCCCTAGCTACCTACACGCGAACTGTACCTCTTTGGTAACGTTACGTTGACGACACATTCACCGCCGTACACAAAGACGGAATTGACGATTTTCACGAACACACTCAGTGAAGTGTACATGAACATAGGCCTGTTAAACAGGTATTGATAATATCATTTTGTATAGTTAAGCTCCGAAATAAGCAGTATAGTGCAATATTATTGCTTTTTTTTCAAAGGGGTGCATTATCAGTTAGTTTAAAATGATTGTTTGTGTAGACATGTAAACACTCTGTGAAGCGTACATGTACATAGGCCTGTTAAACAGGTATTGATAATATCATTTTGTATAGTTAAGCTCTGAAATAAGCAGTATAGTGCAATATTATTGCTTTTTTTTCAAAGGGGTGCATTATCAGTTAGTTTAAAATGATTGTTTGTGTAGACATGTAAACACTCTGTGAAGCGTACATGTACATAGGCCTGTTAAACAGGTATTGATAATATCATTTTGTATAGTTAAGCTCCGAAATAAGCAGTATAGTGCAATATTATTGCTTTTTTTTAAAAGGGGTGCATTATCAGTTAGTTTAAAATGATTGTTTGTGTAGACATGTAAACACTCTGTGAAGCGTACATGTACATAGGCCTGTTAAACAGGTATTGATAATATCATTTTGTATAGTTAAGCTCCGAAATAAGCAGTATAGTGCAATATTATTGCTTTTTTTTAAAAGGGGTGCATTATCAGTTAGTTTAAAATGATTGTTTGTGTAGACATGTAAACACTCTGTGAAGTGTACATGTACATAGGCCTGTTAAACAGGTATTGATAATATCATTTTGTATAGTTAAGCTCTGAAATAAGCAGTATAGTGCAATATTATTGCTTTTTTTTCAAAGGGGTGCATTATCAGTTAGTTTAAAATGATTGTTTGTGTAGACATGTAAACACTCTGTGAAGTGTACATGTACATAGGCCTGTTAATTATAAACAGGTATTGATAATATCATTTTGTATAGTTAAGCTCCGAAATAAGCAGTATAGTGCAATATTAGTGCTTTTTTTTAAAAGGGGTGCATTATCAGTTAGTTTAAAATGATTGTTTGTGTAGACATGTAAACACTCAGTGAAGTGTACATTTAGTACCTAGGCCTGTTATAAAACCGGCCCACGTTGATAATATCATTTTGCATTGTTAATCCCAGATAAAGACAGTGTCAACACTCAGTGTTGTGTACATGCGTTTTAAAGATGCTTTTTTGATTTAAATTCCCTTGGTTTGTGTAAATTATGTGAACACTCAGTGAAGATCAGTAACATTTTAAAGGCCCTTAAAACAGGCATTGATAAATTAATTATAATCATTTTTTGTAGTTACTTTCAGATGAAAGCAGGCATGCTTTATGTCAACAGTCAGTGTAGTGTATGTGCATTTTAAAAATCTGCAAAGGAGTGATTGCTTGTGTAGAAATGTCAACACTCAGTGAAGTGTACATGAACATGCCTGTAAAACAGACATTGATAATATTATCATTTTGTAAAAGTGTACCCTTTAAAATAAAAGGGGAAAAATTTATGCCTTTGGATATTGTACAGTGGGTGAAAATGGTCCATGAGGCTTGACAGCCTCGAAAGAGTGAAGTAATCTCTATGTCAGTGGACAACAATTGGCCGTCAAACAGCCATTATTGTAGGTTTTTCTTTGCATCCAATAATCGGTCAGTGCAAAAGTCCATGACTTCATGATTGATTCATTGATTAATTCACTGATTATAATCACCTTTCTGTGCAAAGCAGATCCTGCCTAAAAGGTTTTAAACCTAGTGAGCTTTTACATGGTATAGTAAGTCATATATTACAGGTGTGTACTCTATTTACTTTCATCTATAAATAAAGCTTTTAAAGCTTTAGTCGTTGTTGGTTGATGTGCAGCTTTTTAAGTTGGGGCAATCTGCAGGAAGAAATCCAGGAATTTTTTTATTGGAGGGTTCCAAACCAAGTTCGGAGGAGGGGGGGGGGGGCGGGTCTTAGCTGTGTACTTTGATGAAACTATGTCAAAGCTAATCGTTCCCAACCTGCCAGGCTACATCTGGCCATTATACGTTGTCTTTAAGCGTTTTTCAGACGAGCGAAGGCAAGCGGTAAGTGAACGAGGAACGCCAGACACGAAACACGCGCGATGCGAGCGAGGAACGCCAGGCACGAGACACGCGCGACTGTGTCTTTGCTGAACTAATTCACCATCATCTTAGTTCGGCTAAGCTGGTTTGCTAAGAAAGTCATAGTGCGAGGGTGGTGCGGATAGGAGAGCACTTGCTTCCTATCGTTATAGCTAGTTATAGGAGTCCTCTCTGGTGTCACTTTTTATGTCGCCTTTCCAGTTTTCGTCTACCGTTGTAGTAAGTGAGTAAGCGCACTTGAAGGTTTACATTTTACCCGGAGGGTACCCCGCCCTTTCCACAATTGAAGCCCAAGGGGGGGGGGGGGGGGGGAGGGGGGAGTTTGCTTACACAACTAAGTTTTATTTTATGTAGTAGGCTCCTCCTCAAGGACGCTACCCTCACCCTTTTACCCTTTTGTATACCATTCTTGACATAGCTCACTTGTGTGAGTTTAGGGAAGATTTTTTCCAGTTTTCGTCTACCGTTGCAATAAGTGACTAAGCGCAGTTGAAGGTTTACACTTTACCCGGAGGGTACCCCGCCCTTTCCACAATTGAAGCCCAAGCGGGGAGGGATGTGGTAGGCTCTTCCCCAAGGACACTGCCCTCTCCCTTTTACCCTTTTGTATACCATTCTTGACATAGCTCACTTGTTTGAGTTTAGGGAAGATTTTTTCTGGCGGAGCCGCCATTCCACGAGCCTATTTCGGGCAGAAAAGGTACCCCTTTCGTGTATCTTCAACTGAAACTGACCCCTTCAACATACGACGTACTTTTTTTTTCTTTTTGTCCTTTACAAAAAGAAAATGATTTAGGTACATGTATTTGGCGCATCTCAAGTTTGAACATTTTAATGAAATCCCTTTTAAATGATTAAATGATAAATTTTCCAACCTTTTTATATTCTTGAACTCGTGAATTCCCTACATCTACCCTTCTTTTAAACATGAAGTCTAAAGGGAGCGCCCCCTTAAGAAAAACAAAAGAGAGTGGATAATGTATATATATACACGGATTCAAGCTGTCAGAGAAAGGACATGAAAACCAAAGAGTTTTGTCAGTCACTTTGAGGAACGTTGAGTCGACTATGTCTCGTAGAACGCAAACTTTAATCTCTTCAGCCTAACACACACACCAAAAATAGTCTAGGGGTTGCTTATATATACCTTAAAGAGGGGGTTCCTAGAATGTTCCAAGCAAATACATAATCAGTCTATTTATAGAGACTTACATAACGTTTGGGATAATAACAGGGATTAGCAAATTGACATTCTAGAACGTTCTTATCTAAAAGCAAATGTAGATGAATTCCAGAAAATTCTAGATATCATAACACAGGGCGCCTAGACGCCGCAACCCCCACAAAGGAAGATTAAACTCGTGATTACATTTCTAGGCTACGTGATTAAGAGCCTAAATTTATATTAAATAGTCCCGTATCAGAATCAAACGGCCATTTTGTTCATTAAAATCGACATGCACGGATGTAAGGGCAATTTTTATCATACTGGCGAAGCCTATCCAATGGATCGTAAACGACCCTGGTCAAGTTCTTAACCGCCCTTGAAGTTTATTGAAGAAGGACGCGCATTCTTTCAACCAGGATCCCACACTGTGCCTCCCACTTGTACTCTTCGTCATAAAACTCCCGGAGATAGCGCGCTTCCCTAAGTCGAATTTGCCTCGGTTTCTGTCTCGCACGTCTGATAGCTTTACCCCACTCTTCCGCTTCATCGGAGTCTACTACAAACGACGAACCAAAGGTTACGGTTTGGAGAGCTTGCCCAAATCCCGAATTATCACTCACCACAATCGGAAGACCAGCGGAAAGTGCTTCCAGAGCTACCAGACCAAACCCTTCCGTTCGAGAAGGCATAATGGCGAGATCAGCCTCACAGAAGAGGTTTTCCAATTCACCACGACTCTCAATAAAGCCTCGCACAATTAGCTGACTGGCAGAAATGCCACACTCTAGCAAGCTATTTTTGACCTCTTCTTCTTTTCCTTTTGGCGCTCCGACAAATATTAAAAGGTAGCTTTTATCGTTCAAGCCTGCTACAGCTTGGGCGGCTATATCGTATCCTTTTAGTTCAAAATCTTCCGAGTCACCCCGACCAAACACTAAAATGCGGAACTTTCCCCTCTCCTCAATGACTTGCTCCATCTTTGCGAACTCAGGAAAGATTCCAGGTGTGATATCTATCACGTGTTGATCTTTACCATACGGCCGCAAGTTTGCAGAGATGGCTTCCGTCAGCTTTGGTCCCATGGCCACGACTATATCAGCTTCCTTACAAAAATCTACTTCCTTTCGGTGCTTCTCCCCGCCTCCTGATATCGCTTTGTCGTATTTCTTAAACATTGCAAGCTCTTCACTGGCAGTGTGTACTACATGAACTCGTTTGCACTTGCGCTGTTTTGCTATGATCTGAGCTGGTGCTCCGAGCCTCTGACCATGGCCGATAACAACATCAATATCGAGGTCTTCACGAGGAAAGCTCAATCCTGTTTTGGGATCAACACCGGGCATTGGCTCTGGTGTGGTAAGACGCACATTACAACGGTTGGCTTCTTCCTTCTCCAGTTCACTGAATTGTGGTAAAAGGATGGTTACCTCTACATCAGGTCGTTGTCCCAGGCACTTTGCTAGTTCTCTGTTCACCGTAGACAATCCGCCCTTTGATGAACCCCATTCATCTCCCAAAGAAGTTACTCTTAAAGGTCTTCTTGCGAAAGAGCTTGATGGTCCATCATTTCTGTTTTCCTACAGGGGGAAAGAGAAATATATAAACTTGAGTTTGGCGAATCTACATTGGCAAAAATAGCAGCCTTTAATCACCACTGTTTCTTTTGCCTAGAAATAATCCCGCTGGTTTAGATAATGCGCGCAACAGCACTCGGAAGCTATTAGTATGTTAGGTTATCTCATTGTATGGATCTTACTTTGTTGTGGTATAACCTAGGCCCTGGGAAAAGACTGTAGATGTTCACAGTCCCCTATACTATTTTCCGGTAAGATCATTGCGATCAAGCGCTTACTCTAACAAGCGGCACACCTCGACGGCGGCCCCTCGGTACATTACAAACCAAGATACTATTGTAAGCGCTCGATCACGACGATCCTACGGAAAACTATTGTAGCCTTTTTAGCTAGCGGGATTGTTATTTCCGGGATATTTTCTTGGCAGCGGAGCAGCGAGGGAGTTTCCCGAGCGTGAACTTGCGCCCAATCTTCTCGCGGCTCTGCCGCCAAAAATCTACAGCAATCGTTAGCTACATCCCGTCAGCTACATATTAGGCTAACGGGGAACTGATAGGGGACTGTAATTTATAAACAGTCCTGATGAGTAAAGAAATGGGGGAAGGGTATCGCGCAAAAGCACACTCGAAGGGCCCTTTCTCCCCTTAATTGAAATGTCCGTCAACATAGAAATTGGGGAGAAAAGAAGGCCTTCTCTGAGTACAGTATGGTTCAGCTCTAACTACTGCTGAGTAAGTTTTGTTATTGATAATTAAAGAACTTTTTAAATCGTTCACACTTTTAATTTGACCTAAGTCAAACATTCTTTGTTGTTGTATACCTCTTTCCTCCGTAGATGGGCCTCTGTGTGCCTTTTGGATGAATCTCTTATTCTTTTGTTTTTCCAGAGGTAGTATATACTCGAAATGTCTCTATGGAATATGGGCGCTGGGTACGTGCATCTTAATGGGAACGTTTCATCGTGTTATTTTTGGTTACTATACTGTAGGTTAATCATTGTTTACCTCAACTTCGCTACGCATGGCGATGAGTACTGCCTGACTTGATTTTAAAGGACTGATGTTACCTAAACTGAGAAAGGAAAAAGAATTAGAACATAATTCAAAGAGAGAATGATATTAAGGTTCCCAAGGGATGATAAGTTCTCATTCGTATAGAATGCTGCACCAACGAAATATAAATCACAATAAGACCCTTTCACGTTTTTTTCAACTTTTGACATGTACAAGTTAGGGAAAATCCGTCAACATCACTGGAAAGACGGCCTTAAAATTAGTAAAACTGTCAAATTTGAAAGTGATACGTCTTTAGCAAGCGAAGATAGAGTTCCGCAAAGTTGCAAAACTTGACTTCTGTATGGTGGGGGACAAGTTTGTGCCCCTCACCATACAAATGTCTGTAAAATTTCGAGACTTTGAGGAACTGTAATTGTTAGGCGCTCTTTCTAGTAATGTCAACGAATTTCCCCTTACTTGTCCACGTCAAAAAAAACGTGGGTCTATTGCACAGCGTTATACAGTCATGCACCGTGCAATGAGAGTGGCAATTTTTGCTTACCGTCAGCTTTTTTGGAACATCATATCATGATTAGTTTCTGTTTATCTCCTGAATATCAATGGCAAATTGCTATTGAAAAGTAGTTATAAATAGAAGATCTGGATACTAGCCGCGGAGCAGGCTGTTCAAAGTCTAACAAAACCATAAAAGTTATCTATTCCGACTAACCATGGTCCAACTATGGATTAACCCACGGATGCACAAAACCGTTTTGCTGGGGGAGGTCATAATTTTTCTTAGGCCAGAACCCACCCCTTCTCTTCAGTAGAAGTTCATTTATTCCTCCACAAATTTTGATTTATTCGTTAGCAAACCTTATTGTTAGTCGGTTACTATGATTAAGAGATCTGTGCTATTAAGCAACAATGCAAATTTTTGACATTGTAAAAAAAAAAAATACCAAAAGCAGCGAGTTAATCAGAACGTAATTTAGATCTTGAGTGTTAAAAAAAAAACATACTTTCTAATGATCTCTAAGCTATTGGTATCAACCTGAATTTTGCATGAAGTCAACAGCACCACATACCACGACATTTGTATCATTTTGTAGAGTTGATAACATGCAGGCTATCTTTTAAATGTTATGTTTTTGCAAAATGTTAGCAAGTTCCAACTGCCTTCCCCCGACTTTAATTTGTACATCGGTGAAATATTGATAATGTTAGTTTTCTAAAAACCCTCTTCTAAAATTAATTTTGTAAACCTTCTTCACCAAGAGCTCGAGAATATCCTCTCCTGCTTCTAACTAATGTCTTATTTCCCTTGACATAAGTTAGTCGTGGCGGAAGTTACATTTCTTTCCGCTTTTTGTGGTGGATAATTTAGCTCCTTGACGGGGCACGTGTGTGGAGATAAGCATCAAGTTTAGGGCCAAAGGCAAAGCTGACAAAGTGGCCATTTCAGTTTTTCTGCAATGTATTGAGTAATACTTTTTGCCGATACCGTTTTCAACATGTCAGACTGAATGATTCTACCTTCGCCTGCTAAAGACCTTGCATGGCGAAAAACTTTTACGTTTTGACGTGATGTTACACGGGACGATTCGCAACGACGATTTTTAGCGCAACACAGCGTTGCAATGTTGGAACAATGTTGTAACTATTTGAAACAATGTCGCAACAATATTGCAACGCTGTGTTGCGCTAAAAATCGTCGTTGCGAATCGTTTCGTGTAACATCACCTTGTCGGATATTGGCATTTGTAATCTCTGACGTTCGTCGCCAACATGTGCTTTTAAAAGACTTTCTGAAAAGCGAGCTTGCTCAGTGATTGTAGGGAGTGCAGGGTATCTCGGTTGCTTTAATTTATAATAACATTGATTCGTGAACTTCTATCGACTCGTGACATGTGATCGCCTCAGTTAGTCCATTAGTCATCGGCAATCATTAGCACTGACAGAGAAGAGAGTTTTTAGAAAACAAATAGACACAAAGTTTACTAGGGGAAAAAAGGAGAAACGTATTTTGTTAAACGATTATGAAATATCTCGCTAAGTTTGTGAAACTAAGTTTTCGTTAACCAAATCTTCATGTTGCGTATCCGAATTAAACATTGCCATATTTTATCATGATCTCACACGTGACAGTGCACGATTGGAAAAAATTAGGCCTGAAGGATTTAGCATTCAAATGTGAAGAAAAAGGAGTATTCTCATAACCAGTAGTGTAAAATAAAAAAAATATATCCTTTTAGTTAGAGACACTTTTCATGACACAGATTATCATATCCCGGCCAATTCCTCGAAATGCCGGTCGGAAACTTTAGAAGAAGCAATCCTTAAGAACAAAGCAATGTGGTTTGGAGGTCATTAACCTGGAAATAATAATCACTCAGTTTAACACGCGAGTACATATTGCAACCCTGCGTGATTGATAAGTGAATATGCAGAGAATGATTTTCTGTCTTCCTGGATCTCCTTTTCCTTCGTGTTGAATTCAGTTTTAAATGAACAAAAAAGAAGGAAAACTACGCTTAGTTGAATTGAAAGGGCAAGGTCTACTATACCTCGTCGCTTTAGCATTAATTGTGACTGAACGTTGGTGGAGCTCTTGCCCACCAAAGATATACTCATGATAATCTTGAGTCATGAAAGTAAAGACTAGTAAAGTAATGAAATGTTACATACATTATATCATCCAGTTCAGTTGAATTCACCGTAGAAAGTGAATTGGATGGCACGTATTTACATCGGTAGTTCTGTTTATACGTGCATAGTTGAAATGCGCATCCGTGTAAAAGATAGAAAAGATGTGTACAAAGCGTACGTAATTATAATGATCACTGTTCGAAATGGTTCGTTCAAGCAGGGGACGAATTTCCAGTTCCTAGTCGTACGCCCTGTTTGTTTACTCCCTTCAATACGCTTCTCATGATACACATTTCTATGCTGGTTGTCGGCTTCTTTTCAATAGGGATTATTAGACCGAACTGCGAGTAAGACTGTATTAAGATGGCGTAGGAGTACAAAGTTTTCAATTTCTTCAGATTTTCACTGTAGTTTCACACCACTGATCTATCTAAGTCTCGTGCCAGTTCAACGAAAGTGCTGGAGAGTTCTGGGGACATCTTGAACTAGCTCTAAGCAAGTCGTATTGATCTCGCACTCGTAATCAAGACAATCAAATGTCAAGGTATACGAGCTTAGAATTAAAGCAAATGATAAAACTCGTTGGCGCGTTACCGCTCGCGATCGCGTGAATGATCTGGTACACTGTCTGATACTACATTGCCAATAAACAGCAAGAAGAATAGAGCCTGAAGCTGAAACTATTTTTAAACACTGACAAAGGCCTTTGTTTACATCAGCCGGTGGATAGGGATCAATCCAGACAAAGAAACTTATCTTACAGCTTAAAGTATCAGTATTAACAATGAGGCACTCAACATTCATATGTAATACGTATTCGGCTAGCTGACCTCATTTACACGAGTTCTCAACAGTAAAAACAGTATCAGAAAAGAACGTGAAATATAAGTACATTCACTGCTACAATTTTCTTCTAACGGTAATGCTCGGCTCTTTCTAAACATGCAGCAGTTTCCCATGTTAACGACGGTAGAAGATTCGAGAAGATAGCGTAATAATCAAAGTCATTACGAAAATGCGGGATTACTCGTTATTTTCACAAAACAGAAAGTCTCTTACGTTTTCCTCAGTACGTGTCGGCCTTCCTTTTTGCTTCCGCAAAGGGAAAACTGCCAGAAACTGTCGAAGGGTTTCAATTTATCAACAGCGTTTTTTAAGGCGGTTACGCTATACCCAGCTTATGCTAAATTATGGAAGGTAGGTATTTCCTGGTGCGAAGGCTCCCGCTGGTTAAAAGGACGGGAGGCTCTGGGGATGAGAATGCTCTTGTACCCAAGGTCCTCCGGCTTTTTGGTTAGCGGGTAGATTCCTGGCTTGATGATGAAGCACCTACCTTACCTACCCTGGCGCCCGCCTGCTAACCAAAAAGCCTGAAGCCTAGCAGATTGGCTCGCCTCGTACCCAAGCGTCTCTCTAACTTTGCAAATTTGGGCGTAGAAACCTTGTAATTTCCAATTTACCCTCGATTATTCGAACCATACTTGAGCAATTAAAAGCCGGGGAAAAAAAACAGTCCACCGGCGTCCGAAGCATTGAATTTTGAATTTCCCATTGACGTGTTGTAGGCATATACAGGCTGATGTTGTTTGTCACAAATCTAACGTGAAACAACTTTATTTCTCAAAACAGTAAAAAGAAAGCTCTATTTAGGCAATGTTTTGTTACGTTACTTCCGATTTATAACCTAGAAGTATCTTTTAATTTTCACTTGACATTTCTACAATTAAATGTGATTAAAATGTTCACTGTGCAGTAAAAACTGTTTATTCCTTACTCTCGGCTACTTTCTTCGAGCTCCCGATAACTCGCACTTTTTTCGATTTCCCTTGAATGTTTGAGTTATCGGGAGTCGACTGTATAACTTACTCAACTCGAGCGTTTGTTTGTTACAAGAGCGATTGTTGTATCATTTGCAAGATCTACGCCCTTTTTCTAACTACACTTAGTATAAGTTATCGCTTCTCACCCCTGAAAAAACGCACATTGTTAACAACATCCGCATTGGATCACTCAATCTAGCTTTCGACTTTCAACCTAGAGGCCCGCTCTATCCCAAGCTACCATATCATGAAGAACTACTCACTGCCTGGCTCAAACATAAACCAAATCGCACAAGAGGTCAACTTCGTAAACGAAGGCCTCTTCCAGAACAATGTCATTCACTAGCTACACTCCCTAACCTAGCCTGTTGCAGGCTCTCAGATAGTGGGGAAGACGTGAAAGAATAAGGCACACGAAAAGTTGGCGGAGAGGGAGAAAGGAAAAGTTTCCTCCCGTTTTATTTTCGTGTTTGCGCTTTCTCAATTCAGCGGACACGACTGTCTAAGAGCCTGCAACAGGCTATCACCAACCAAGCCTTGATTACCGCCAACCTTATATAAGTAGAGGTGTCTGACATATTAAATACCTTATTGTCTACCACTCCGCTCCATAAATGAACCGCTCCTACCCCTCCCTTGCAAGAGCACCTTCACAACGCTCAACACACCGCACGAGAATATCAACAACTGCTACAAGCCCTACCACAACAACTGAAAAACATCGTACCCAGTCAACTACCACCACTGCAACCGCACCACAATCATCTCTCGCGATGCAAATTAAAGGCAACCCGCAAAACCCGCGTACAGTCCTACTCAACAAACCGATCGCGCGAACCAACCTTACAGCAAGAGACACACGCATGCGCACAGCAATACCACACAATATGTACCTCACACATGCGCACAGTAATATCACCCATGCAATAACAACCATATACAGTTATTGTGGCCTTACAAGGCTCATCTGTATGGAATAGTCGTCAGACCTCTGCGTCAAAACGGTGTTCAGAGGCCCTTTACCACCGCGGCAAGTGTAACTCCTTCAAGCGCAAGCTCCACAATGGCGATCTACATCAGTTCAATGCAAGTTTCTAGAACACTCTCCATACACCTTCAGCATCGTATTAACATGGAGACACCATCTGGAAAATAGCACACCATATCTTACCATCTGCTCTAATTCTCCACCGCATGACAGACTGCCTAATTGTGACCAATGCCGGGAGCCACCGAAACGCTATCACTATATCTCACCTTTTTATTACACTGCCCAAACCTTCAAACCTTCTGGGATGGGATCAGATAAAGCGTTAAGTGGCGCAAACGCACCGCAGGTACTCTTATAGGACCGTTCCTCCACAGATGAAAAAGATAGAGCGACCAAGAATCCCGCCATAACGTAGTCTAGGAATGAGGATTATAGCGATCGCTGTAGATAAATCACTCAGTAATTGCGTATGTTTGTAAATAACAAAATGCTTTGTTTTTCAGGCGGTAGTTAAGCTAAAAAGAATGTTGCTGCAGGAAAGAGGGTGGAGGCGGCGGGGAAGGAGGAGGGGGAGGTACGTATACTTTAAGTACTAAAACTTCATCAAAATATTGGGAATCGGATCAAATCTTAATTCGGGAACTCAGAGTAGGTGGATTGGACCAATTTAGGTTTCTGTGTAACTGCCTACCTACCCCTTCCCTAAGTCAACATTTAACACTTACTTCTCACATAGGGCAAAATGTTGGTTTAGGGGACGGGTAGTCGGGCAGTGAAGCTGAGATCAAGAATCTTATTATATTTTCAGACTTTCGCTTAGAAACGCAACCGTAGCTGCAACCATGTCAATCTATAAAAATTAAAACGTTTTTTGGATGAGGTTTCTGGAGGTTCTTTGCCGCTTTCAAAACTACTGTAAAGATCCTGTTTTGTCGTTCTACTGTCAAAAACCACGTAGCGGTTTTGGATTCCATTTATCTTTGAGCTGTTCTTGTGGTAATCCATTAGGTTTAGGAATTGGCTTGAACTTTGATTGAACTGAATTTTCTATCTCTTGCACAACCTTTCCTTTTTAGATCAAAGCAGCTGATGTCATTTTAATTAAAAAAAGAAACAACTGATCACATCAGCTCAATTAAAAGCACTAAAATTATTTTGGTGTAATTTATAGTGCGTTAGTTTATTCATATCACTAGCAGGAGTTCAGATGTCTCTACAGGATTGGCTCGGTGCGCTAATCGCCGTCGGTATTAATTTTCGTGACATCAGGTGAAAAAAGTTCTATAAAGCATAGCAGCGCTAACTAATAGCGCTCACCGTGAACTAATCTACTAGTCTGCTACACAGCCCTTTTTAGTATCGTCACGCTGCAGACTACTAATCTACTGTCTCTTTATTGGCTATCAACAACGATGCCAAAGATTGGAATCCAGGACAACTGTGTTAGAAGATTCACGCGGTCAGAGAAAAGGACTTGATGAACTCCGCAACCCCCACGACGGAAGATTAAACTCGTGAATACATGCATTTCGAGGCTACGTCCTCGAGAGCCTAATTTAAGTAGTCCCGTATTAATAAAGGTAAGAAGACAAGTATTAAGTAATATAAGAATCAAACTGTTATTTTGTTCATTAAAATTGACATGCGCGGATGCAATGAATCCTAAACGACCCTGGCCAAGACCTTAACCGATCCTTCAAGTTTATTGAAAAAGAAGGCGCATTCTTTCAAGCAGGATCTTACATTGCGCCTCCCACTTGAACTGTTGGTCATAAAAATTTCGCAGAGAGAGCGCTTCGTTGAGCCGAATTTGCCTTTCTTTCTGTCTCGCACGTCTAATAGCTTTACCCCACTCCTCAGCTTCATCAGAGTCTACCACGAACGACGAACCAAAAGTTAAACTCTGCAGAACTTTTCCGAATCCAGAATTATCACCCACCAAAATGGGGAGGCCAGCGGAAAGAGCTTCGAGTGCTGCGAGTCCAAAACCTTCTGTTCGTGACGGCATAATGGCTAAATCCGCCTCACAGAAGAGATTTTCCAATTCACCACGACTCTCAATAAAGCCTCGCACGATAAGTTGGTTGCGAGAAATGCCGCACTTCAGCAAGTTATTTTTGACCTCTTCTTCTTTTCCTTTTGGCGCTCCGACAAATATTAGAAGGTAGCTTTTATCATTCAAGCCTGCTACAGCTTGGGCGGCTATATCGTATCCCTTTAGTTCAAAGTCTTCCGAGTCACCCCGACCAAACACTAAGATGCGGAACTTTCCCCCCTCCTCACTGGCTTGCTCCATCTTTGTGAACTCCGGAAAGATTCCAGGTGTGATATCTATCACCTGTTGATCCTTACGGTACGGCCGCAGGGGGACGGAGATGGCTTCCGCTAGCTTCGGTCCAATAGCCGCGACGATTTCAGCCTTCATACACAGTTTTAATTCAGCTTGGTGTTTTTCCTCGCCTTTCGGTAGCGCTGTTTCGCCTTCCTTAAACATTGCAAGCTCTTCACTGGCAGTGTGTACTATATGAACTCGTTTGCACCTGCGCTGTTTTGCTATCGCCTGAGCTGGTGCTCCGAGCTTCTGACCATGGCCTACAACAACATCAATATCATGATCTTCTCTAGTAAAGCTTAATCCCTTGATGGAATCAAACCCAGGCATTGGCTCTGGTGTGGCAAGGCTTACTCTACAGTCATTAGCTTCTTGCTTCTCTCTTTCACTATAATAAGGCACCAGAAGGGTAACCTCTACCCCTGGCTGACGTGCCAAGTGCTTTGCTAGTTCTCTGTTCAGCGTAGATAATCCTCCTTTTGATGATCCCCATTCACTTCCGACTAGCGTTACTCTTAAAGGGCCTCTTGCGAAAGAGGTTGATGATCCCTCAGATGTGGCATCCTTAAGAAGGAGAGAGAAAGAATTAATTAAAAAAATTCATCAGTACGGGATTCCGGATTCTGCCGAAGGCGGGAAATTTTTTTCCTTTGGCATCCGGACTCCGGAAAACTTTGATGGGGAATCCGGATTACCCTAAAAAAATCCGGAATCTCCCTAACGGTTGGAATCCGGATCATCCAAGTACCACTGACAAAGACTGGAATCCAGCACCGAAATCCACGGCGTGGAATCCCGAATCCAAGACTGTCGTAGATTTCCTTAAATGGGGCACATAGAAGGCAATGGTTCGATTAAACGCATAGCTCAGGGTAAAGTCCAATTGAAATTAAACCAGTGGCCAAATGAATACACTAACATACAAAATATAGTCGGCTATGTCGTAAAAAAAAAAACACTACAATTTTTTTAAGAATAATATTTTTGTCTATTTAAACCGGGGCACTCAACTTTAAAGTTGAATAACTTCAAAACCGTAGAAACTATGACCGCAAAACTTGGCGACTCACCCCTTTTAGTGTTAAATAAATTGGTATTGATGGACTGAAGTTACTTAAGGTGTTTACAGTCTTTTAGATTAATATAGAAATGACATCAAATTGTTCAGGTAAAATTAGGTGAAACTGGAATTTTCTTTGTCTCCTATAAATAGCTAGAGCTGATTTTCGAGCTCCCCCGGGGTTAAGTGGTTAGCCTTTAATATGGGAAATGATTTTTTATTCTCACGCAAATAAAACTATAGTCATAAGACAGGTTGTGCCCTTAGCCTCATTTTGAAAGTGAGGGTTTTTGGAACTCGGAAGTCATTGACCTATTTATCAGGGAGCATTTGACGTAGTGCATTTATCATTGTCGTGACCATGACAACTGAGTTTTGACAGCCTAGTATTTGGCAATGTTTTCTCCAAAACATTATTTTCTTTCTTTCTTTTCTTGAATTGTTAGTGTCAGTTTCACTTTATATCTATTATTAATGAAAGATGAAGGTGAAGTTTTGGCTCAGCTAATAAAACTTAAGATATGCCGTCGTCATGACGTCACTTTACGTCATGTGACAATCAATTTGAGCGGTCAGTTTACCTGAGTTATATAGACCCAAGGTAGCGCGAAAAAAAAAAAAGAAATCTGGTTCTTGGTTTACCTCAGCTTCCTTCCGCATAGTGCCTCAGACATTCACTAACTTGATTATGATATTATCTAAATTGAGGAAGAATGAAAAAAAGTTAATAAAATTAAAAAAAACATGGATGATCAGAAGTTTTCATTCGTGTACCTGATTTTGGGCTGGCAACGCACAGAAAAGATAATTAAAATTAATCACAAGTGTTTAACATACATTCTACAATATGAGTTGTCTGTCTTTTGCTGACAGTACACAGCTGTTCTGAAACATTTATCGTGATTTAAAAGATATTTTTTTCCTAAATATAAATGGGAAGGAAGTATAATATATATGTCTAGAAGATCTGGATATAAGCAAGCTGAACTTTATCAAAAGATGAAGCTTTCTTCAGCGCCGGATGAAGGTTAGTTTTTTTTATTTTACCTCATCGAAATACTGGGCAGTAAAATATCCGTCCATAGTTGTCCTATCTTTCTTGCACTTCATAGTTTAAAACACCAACATTTTTCCAGTCACTACAGTTACACACTCTCGAGAATAACCACGTTTCGTAGGCGATCGCGACCTTTTTAGGGGGGACGGTTAATTTTACACTGCTTATAACCTTTTTGTAAGCAGCCACTTGACATACGCATGATTTGATCTCTATGTTCTCTTTGTGTACTACACTAGTATGAAGAGCTTATGACAACATACATGAAATGAATTCTCTTTCTAAAAGAAGACGTTCGAACCTCTGCATGGGAAGAAGTCCTTGTGGTTCGATCTCGTACGCTGGAGGGTCGATGATAGTTTCTTAATGACCTCTAATTGTTCTGATCGTCTACCAGGGCTCAAAACAATGTTTTCGTTTTGCAAAATATTATAATATAGCAAGGACCAGAGAGGGGTTCCAAGACAGCGTCACAGATAGTGTCGTTTTCCTAAATTTTTTTCAGATTCTGAAATTAATTTTTTAAACGTTCTTCGCCAAGAGAGGATATCCTCTTCTGATATTAACACATATTTTGTTTTCGTTGACATAAGTTAGCGATAACTCCATGCTAATTTTCTCTACTTATTGTAATATTTTCCAGACATACTCGTGAGGGTGAGAAAAGGCAAAAATGACCACGTGACCATTATTTCCTTCCAATACTGCGAATGCCTTTTGTCGGATTCTCCCTGATTTCAACACGAGGCTGAATGTTTCTACTTACAATTAAAATTTGTGAAATCGGATATAACAAAATAGAAATTGCATAGTCATCTTGACCTCCGCTTGCTCTGGAGTGCAGTAAATTTAAAAAAAGAGCATCCCAGTTTATCACATAAAAGTTGAACAGTTTTTACTTCGTTACAACTTGACTCGTGCGTGGCTCGTGATGTACTCAGACAGAGAAGAGCTCTTAGAAATCAAAAAGAAACAAATTTTACACAGTTGACTAGACAACTGGCAAATTCTAAGTTGAAGAAATGAGAAACGCAGTCTTGTAAAATTTATACCTAGCTGCTACTTTCTAACAGTTAGATCATAATCCGTCTACTTGATTTAAACTCAATTTTGATCAATCATATCCTTACGTTGTTCCCAATTAAACAACGAAATATTTTATTATCTAATTAAGCATGACTTTCGAAAAATGTCGTCTTAAAGCGGGTATTCTCAAAACCAGCATTGTGATTTTCGGCATAAAAAATACCCTTAATTTTCAGAGACTATTTTCCCTGCCAGAAGAAGCCTCTTTTCCCCGGAAAAAAATACTATTCTCTTGACACAGATGATCATAACCCGGCAGTTCCATGAAATGCTGACCGGAGACGTCACGGAACCAAGAAAGATTTGTTGATCCAAACAATGCGGTTTGGAGGTCACTTAAAAGTTCATCACTCATTTTAATGCATCACAACCCTTTCTTGTTGTCTTTCGATTCTGTTTTTCTAATCATAAGTATGATGCGTATAATGTCGTTCTCCTTGTCATATCTCCCTGTTTATCCTCTTCAGTTTTTCGCGGGGAAGAAAAACTTTAAGTAGAATTCAGTTTCAAATGATTGTGGAGAAAGAAGACGAAGCTTAGTTAAAATGGAATTTCACGGTCTATGTACCTCGTCGCCTCTTTATTTTTTCCAATAAATGTTGAACGTACCCGTGGACCGAGGTGGAGCTCTTAACCAGCAAAGAATACTTTAGTTCTGACAGTAAAGTTCATCATCCAGTTCAGCTCCTGATTCGCAACAAAACTTGAATTGGATGGCACCAATTGTTATCAGCCTATTTTACTTAGACCTAAATAAATTACCATGCATATATATAACGGCCACTGCAAGACATGATTCCCGGGGCATGATTCAATATACAAGTTCCTATCCTAAAGTAAAATATGGCCTCGGTAGATGTCGGCTTCTTTGCTCTCAGGACGGATTCTGAACTGTCACTAAGTCTGATTGCCTTGGAGTATTAAGCCCTTTCAAGGTCTGTTAATCGTTATCACAAAACAAGAAGTTTCTTACGTCAATTGTCCTCAGTGCGTGTCGGCCTTCCACGTAAGGCTGCTGCTAAAAGGGGGACCGTGCGAAACTAGAAGGTTGAGGGTTTACAATATATCAACAGCGTTTTAAGGATGTTTACCAATAACAGGAGCCTGTCAATACCCAGCTTACATTATGCTAAATCATAAAAGGCTGGTATATTTCCTCGTGCGAAGTCCCCCATCTGTTAAGGGGGACGAGAGGCTCTGGGGATGAGTATGCTTTCAGGCTGATCGTATCATATCCATGGTCCCTGGGCTTTTTGGTCGCCCACCCGCTGACCAAAAAGGCAAAGAACTTTGACAAGAGAGGTCTTTATAGCTAGTACCATGGTGTTTCTCTCACTTTGTAAATTGAGGCGTAACATAACAGCCTTGATACTTCATTACCTGATGACGTATTGCAACTTGATCTGATCATTGTGCCTTTCTTGTAAGGTCTACGCTGTCTACACCATGTCGCCCTCTCAACCCTGAAAAAGCACATTGGAAACACATCTTCACTTTACCTTCTCTGAGTTAACAACATCCGTTTTTGACTTTCAACCTAGAAAAACAGATCGATCTATCCCGAGAACTACCCACTGCCTGGCTCAAACGTACATAAACATGATAAATCGAAATCGGCATAAGATCTGGACATCCTAAATGATCCACTCGTCCGAAATAACCTAATTCAGCTATTTATCAAAAATCCTTCGATAATCACAGTCGAACCAGAGTACGCCTACATGGACACGGACACTCTCATGTTTATTGAAAATATTCAGATTCATTTTGACTATGCGAAAAGGATACATGACACTGTTTATCGCCTTGATTGGATCCTCATATTGCCCCGCGACGCTACTTATAATTCGGCAACAGAACGCAGATACGACCAAGCCCAACGGAAACAGCTGTTTTTCCTCGCTCTTCGCCGCTGGGAACGTTTAGCGCGGAGACGTCCCCAGTGGGCGAAGAGCGAGGAGTGAAGGGGTGTTTTCGCAAGCTACCCCTGACAATCTTCTTAGCCACAGATAAACCCTCTCCAGTACGAAAACAATTTAGTATACAAACTTAAACACACCCAGCTTTAATTCCCCTATGTATACTTTTAGTAGGAGAAGCACTGCTAAAGAAGATGCAAAGAAGATAATTAACCTTAATCAACATAGTCAATGCACTCACTCCTCTATTATGATCTACATTTTGTAAAATTGAAAGGCAAACCCTAAAGCAAGATTTGCGCTGGAGACGGTAGCCTGAATTTCAGCTGCGTACTCGATCCGCTCGCCAAGGACCGCTAAGCCGCGGACTGTGATAGAATTTATGGCTGGAGTGTTGCTGAAGATAACTGGAGCTGCATGAATTTTTTTCGTTAGCTTCAGTTGCTTTTCTCTTGCTTGCATGAAAATTTTTTTCGTACCTCCCCCGCCCCCACCCCTTAGAACTTTTCTACGATCTTCTTCTGTGCCAGGCTCAGTTCCTGAAAGGCGGATTAGAGCTAATCCATGAATAAAATTTGGTTCCGTTTTTGTATTCATTTTTACCCTTCTATGTATTGCTTGGAGTCACATTTTGCGTGTCGAAGGCTCAACAGTATTTTGTCAGGCATCGGCTCCTGGTTTTGTTAGCTCGAGTTGCATGTTCTTGGACAAGAAAACCTTGCTTCAAATTTAGCTTAATCATGGGTTAAACGTCATCATCTCCCGAGGAACCGGGCCCATTCAGCCTCTTCCCTGTTAGGTGCCGCCAGCGGAAAGGGGGAGGGGGTGGGGGGAGACGCTGGGTGCCCCATTAGGGGGAGGGGCAAACTAGAGGGGTGGGGGGGGGGGGGAGGGAGGAGCTTGTTTAAGCATGAAGTCAGCCTCGTTCCTAGGGTCCTCAGAGGACACTGGGAACGAGATTAGCAGGAAGCGGTGTCACAGCGTTTTGGGCATCCCCATTCCCATATCACTAGCGTTTTGGGCATCCCCGGTGGGGGATGCCCAAAACGCTGATCGCTTCGAACTTTTTGGCAAATTTTCGCAGACTCGTTATTTTGCTTTGTAAAGCCTTCCGGATAAGCCTTCTTTTAAAGATACTGGAAATTCTATATTTAGCGGAAGCCATCTCTAAAACGTTTTCGATTTCCCCGCGAAATCCAGCATTTTTTTGGGATCGAGGGGATGATCAAAACACAAGGGATTTGGGCATCCCGGGAGGGGGATGCCCAAAACGCTGCAATAATATGAGGAGGGGATGCCCAAAACGCTAGGGATTTAGGAATGGGGATGCCCAAAACGCTGTGACAGCGGCATTACGGGAAGGGGAAAAATCGTTATGCGTAGTTTTCGGAGCGACGACAGGTTTAAGCATGGATAATAATGGAAACTTTATTTGTGTTTTTGAATGTACAATTGTAAATCTCGCTACCTATAGGCAATTTACAAATGCTGCTCTAGATTGGATTATTAAAAAGAAAAAAAACAAAAACAAAAACAAACAAAAACAAAACAAAACAAAAGCCAAAAAAAAAAAAAATCAAAATTGCATTAAGTCTGGGCTATCCCAGTTCCTGTTTCTACAACAAAAGATGTAATATGTTGCTCTAATGGCTATATTTATCATTTTCTTGATTATATAACGTTGCTGCTTTTTGTCAATGCCAATGTCATTCATCATGTCTAAGAACGTGGAGCATTCATCGGAGAAAACGCTAAGGGAACTCATGGAGAGATTTAAAAATCTCACACATCTGTAAGTTCTGACGCACTGCATTGTTGTTAAGGTTGGACTCGAAACCAACTGTTAATTCTAGAACATATAGGCACTTGGACCTGTGGACTGGATTAGGATAATAATAATAATAATAATAATAATAATAATAATAATAATAATAATAATAATAATAATAATAATAATAATAATAATCTTCGTTCCCCTTGACCAGCGGTCGGGAAACAGCATGCGCAGTAAGGGACGAAGACTAAAGGTAGGAGATTGCAGTGAAAGCGTCGTGCTTTTTAATACACCCATATGTATATTTGGTTTATAATTTCGGCGTAGAAATCGAAACGTAAACGTAGAGACATATCGATCACTGATCCTCGAGGATGAATGGGACGATAAATATGACGGATTTATCATCGGAATTGTTTGATGCAGAACAGCGGGAGCGTGAAGAACTGAGACGATTGTTAAGTTATCAAGAAGCGCTAAGGGTAAGCAATAATTTAGGGGTTTACTTTTTATCTTGGCGGGGTACTCTGGATTTCAAGTGTCAGGGATGATCGAATGGGGGCAAAAATCAAAACCCCAAAAAATTCCTGGACCAAAATTTAGGCTCCAAAAAAACCCATGCCAAATTTCCAAGCCATAAAAATTTCCAGAAAGCATTAAATGATATACCTACCGTAGTGGCTATTCGTACGGGACCCGTACATCGCATAGTATTTGCTATTCACACGGGATTCTTGCTAAATTGATTAGGGTTAAGCACTGACAATACTGATTAGGGTTAAATCTTGCTATTATTTGCTTATACTACTAACCACAAAGGGTTTGTAATTTTCACATGTAGGTATTTCAAATTAAGCTGAAATGCCACTGCCCTTAAGCCAATCAAATTGTAGAAATTTCTCATGTTGTAGTATAAGGATTAAAATCAGAAATATTTTAATCAGCAGCAAATTCCCTGTTATATGGTGGTTAGAACTACGAACTGAAGATTCGATGCCGTGAGATCGATTCTCAATCTAGCCACACTCTTTTTATTTTGTATAAAATTTGCCACTGAATTTTTTTCCTTAAAAATTGAACAGTGGTTGAAGAGACTTAAACTTTCATGGAAATTTGTCAGTGACCAGAAATTTCAAGAAGAAACTTAATCCCATATGAGTTGCAAATACACGTCAGTGTATGGGTCCCATACGAATAGCCACTGTGAATGATATAACACGAAAAATAGAAACATCATTTCTGAATACCCCCCAAAATCCCTACATAAATCAAGCTACCCCAAAAAAGTGCCTGCCAAAATTAACCTTCCCAAAACAATCCTGAAATCGAAAATTTCAAACCCAAAATAATCCCCTGGGTTTCCATGTGTCCAAGAATCGCCGAAGAATTTTATCAGCACCCCTCCTAACGATGACAGGTTTTCGAAAAGGGTGGGTTCAGATTTTTTGTTTAAGGAAGCCAACAAAATCTGGACCCTCGACGAATATGTTGAAAAAACCAGACGAATATGTTGAAAAAACCAGAAACTTACAATGAAGGTTCCTTTCTGGCTGTTTATTTTTCTACACATTTTGTCAGTTTCTTCAGGTTGATTATTGTTTTTTAAGGACTGAAAACTTCACTAACACTTGCCAACGCGCTAGGTTTTGTGAACATCATCACGATTGCAGTTCTAAGTAATTTTTCTAGCCAGGTAGCCGGGCCTTTTGAAGGTTGAGCAAGAAATGGGAACGAAAATTCTCGGTTTGCACTATCATGCCATGAAAACTAAAAGTACAAACCATACAATACAGAAAGTCTAGAATCTGGGAAATGAAAGAAGGTGAATATACAAAAAGCCTTGACAAGAATCAGGTCTGTGCAATATTTCAAAAGCGAGATATTCGGAAAAACGTTTTACCCAAATTTATAAAGCTTTGTATGGAAACGCTGTGTTGGTGTCCCTTTGAAGGACACCAATATGGCCACTGGAAACCAACAGAAACATCTGTTTTTGAGTTTTTCTACTAATGCTTGAATTCTTTGCTTGAGGAACTCATAAAGATTACAGTAATGTTTATTCTGAGACAGGGAATGGTTAGATAGCAAAATCTTTCAAAGTCGGTAATGTTTTTAACCCACATAAGAGCTTTCCTGGCCGTCAGCTAAATGCCATGTCACACAAAAGCCTGGAAATTCACGCGTCCTCTCTTGCAAAATGAAGAACCCTTTCGAACCAAAAATTTGTTTATACAAAGGTGTTTATGCACTGTAATATCTCATGATTAATTAAGTTCGCTGTTAGGAGTGGAGCTTAATTACAATTCTATCTCTACAGCTCACTGGCTTCCGGACACTAAAACAATCAAAAATCGTATTATCGTCAAATTTGTACACAGAGACACGAGAGAAAAAGTCTACAAAAAGAGGGCAAGTCTCATGAGGAAGTCAATGAAAGATCTTGTGTCTGTCACCAAGAAAATTGGAAAAATGATCAATTCAAAGGGCGAATAAAATCTACATCAATGAATCACTAACAAGCTACAGGAATAGATTGTTTGGTAGAATCCATGAATTCAAAAAGTCAAACAAAAAATTGAAATTCTTATGGACAGTTGATGGGAAGATCAGCTTCAGAGAGAGTGAATCATCTACGGTTTACAAATTTACAACTCATGAAGAATTTGAAGAATTTCTGGAATCTGGACGAGGCTAAAAAACACGGTAGTTGCTACTTTAACTCTATTTATTTATTATGTTTTTATTGTTATTAGTTTAGCATGGCTGTAGATTTTAATAGTGAATGTAGTTTTACAAGCTTTTCCGGACACTGGCCTGCCCAGAGGGAATAGGCACAAACGGGACTCAAAGGTCCTATGCAAGGTGCCATCCCTACCCAATCCCACAACCTGTTAAGGTTGGCCACACCACCGGGGTCTACATTCCCCACTCTTTTCGAACAGTAGTGTGGGTTCTTTTACGTCCCACAAGAACAGATCAGTGAAAGTGCTGTGAGACGGGACCTACGGTTTTTCGTCCTTATCTGAGAAGACTAGAAAGTCTAACCATTTGCAGATGTCATTACAAAGGCAGCACTTTCTTCTCAGTTATTTAAACCCACGACCTCCCGCTCAGCAGACCGGCGCTCTCCCAACTGAGCTAACCAGGCGCGGTTAAATCTATGTGACTGTCTACCCTTCAGTCACTTGGACAACTGTGAATTTCAATCTGTAATTGGGTGTTGGTCAATAGATCTAAGCAAGTTAAAAACTGATCTGTTTGACGTAGTTACCAAATGCAGATAAATTTGATGAGTGTAATCCTGATCACATTCTTCCCCTATCATCATCTGACTATTATTCTGTATCTGAGATGAATAGTATCTTTGGAAATAAAAGCTGGATCAATTGCCCTCACTCTATTCCATTGTAACATAAGAAGCTTGCCCAAGAACCTGAGCCTTCTTCATGATATTTTATATTGTCTTGATAGCAGGCCTAATATTATTGCAATTTCTGAAACAAGACTAAATGAGAACTCAGTTTCAAACATTGAACTCTCCCATTACTATTTCTTTCACCATGACTCGCCTACGTACTGCAGCAGGTGGAGCAGGACTTTATGTCTCAAAAAATTGAAAATCAATCCCAAGGCCTGATTTTCAATTAGATGTAGAGCTGGTCAAGTCCTGCTGGGTCGAGGTTGATCCCTGTAATGGTAAAGCCCATGTAGTTATTGGATGCATATATAGGCACCCATCAGCAAATATAGATGACTTTACTAGGAAATTAGATGAACTAATAAAAAACCTCAATCTGAAAAAACTTAAAGTCTATTATTTTAGGTGACATCAACACTGACTTTTTAAAATGTAATGGCCATTCACCAAACGAGGACCATTTGGAAATGCTTTATTCCAATAATTTCCTACCTATTATAAGTAAACCAACTCGTTTAAATATACGGCAGCTCTAATTTGGGAGACTATTCCGAAAGAATGGAAGTCTCTCAATAGTAATTTGCCTTTAAAAGAAACAGGAAAACCTTTCTATTACAAAACCAATGATAGCGAGGCAGCTCACAACCCTCTTTTTTTTAGCTTCCTGTCTTCCTTGAACAACACAGGAATAGCAATATATAATTAGGTAATTTTATCCTCCTTTTTCCCCCTTTTTTTTATTATTTAATGTAGCACTTTATAGCACTGTATCAAAAAGTCTAGAAAAAATTCTATATGAACAAGTATTCTCTATACCCTAATTTATTATTACCTCACAGTTTTATAATGGACTTCTCTCTATAATCCCTATTTACTCAAATGGGACAGTGACCAACACGAAAGCTTCGGCTACTTTGGTCACTGTGTACATATCAACAAACTTGTATGTTATATTTATTTTATTTTTCATCATTTCTGTTAACTTACTGATTCTGTAAGCCATCTTATACTGTATCAACTTGAATAGTGCGAAATAAACTTGAACCTTGAACCTTGAAAGTAGAAATTCAGAAGAATCGATAGTTTCTTAGTTTGATTTTTGATGACGTCATGTGTAAACCAAGAATACTCTTGTCTCATCGCATTTTTTATGAGTTACTACCCCCAATAAACACTGATAAAACATGTAACCTATCAGAAATGTGTTTCCTGCATGTGAAGGTAGCGAAAAGGGATACTCAGAGAGCAGAAGGGAAAGCGTTTTAATGTTCGTCAGACAAAAACAAGATAAAGACAAGACTCCAGTTATGTCCACCATTTTAAACCATTTCGACTTCGTTCGAAAGACACATTGTTCTTCTGGAGATTGTAGCACTAGCTAACTCAAAGAAAAACAGAAACGTTAAAGCTAACAATGTTAACCTCATCTCAATTAATGGCCAGGAGTATCGACTTTTGTTTCAAAACAACGTACATAGGTATGTTTTTGTGCTTCAGATCGATCGTACATTGCGTTCAGTGTTTTGTACGTGGTCGGTCACCCTTTGGAAAATGCTTTCCCATGGACCCCCCCCCCCCACCCCTCGGAAATTACTACCTTTGAACCCCCCTCCTCCCCCTCGGAGTTTCCAATGATCTTCCATGGAGGGGGTATGGATATTTTCTGGAACCACACAGGTCCTTTCATCATGCATTTTTTAAATTATATTTTTCTGAGAGATAATTAATCAACTCTTATTTGATTGTTATCCAATACCTCTAGTATTGATTATTGTTTTTATCTATTGAACATGCTGAGGTTAATACAGTTGACTCTTTTAAGGGGGGAGGGTGGTTGTTTGAACTGACTGATACTATACTGTACATTACACCAACTGTGAGCCCCTACGAACTGTGTGACTATTTCCTCTTTTCAAAGTTTAGAGAATAATGGCAGCATTGTGAATGCTGCTCTCTTCTTAACCTGTAACTAATGTTACTTAAAATAAATTACTTTGGAATTTGCTGCCTTTTTACATAACATCAAGCTCTTCTGTTGACATTTTTAAGACTACATACATATCCTTTTAGGAAAGCTTTTAATTGAATCATTTATTTATATTAATGACTGTCAACTTTGTGATGATGATTTTTAGATAGTTTGTACTATGTAAAAATCTGTAGAGTGCCTTTGGATGCTTGCAGAAAAGGTGCTATTAAATTGTTTATTATTATTATTATTATTATTATTATTATTCTAGCCTGTGGTGGTTTTCACAAATAAGCATTGCAGTTGCTGTAGATAACAGAGTAAGCACTTCCGCACAAAATTAAGTAAGGCATCTTGGTCATGCTGCACCTCCATGATGTTTAACTGCGTAACAGAAATAGAACTGATGATTAAAAAGTTCATGAGAACCCTGGTGAAATACTCAGGGTTCCAAAAATATTTTTGACAAAACTTGTCCCTGAGCAAGCAGCATGTAAAAGTCACCTTCCCAGCATAATTAGCTGGTTGTCCCGTCATTTCAATGGTAGATAAGTTTAAACATTCTTAGTATGAAAATACCTGTATTTTTATTACATTTTTCTGCAATAGCAGGGTTGTCATTAGGAGCCGGGGGCCGGGGATTTTTCCTGGCTTCTAAGAGAGTGGCCCCGGCTACTTTTATTGGAAAATAGAAGAAAAATGGAACCAAAAGAAATCCCTAGCCGTTTGATTCCCTGCCTACTTGTTGTATTTACCCGGCAACTTGAAATCTTAGTGACAACCCTGAAGAGAATTATAAGAATGGTCCAAATATGTGTACAAAACTTTGTGTACAACATGTCATGACTAGTAAGCATTTTAGTGTTAATTTGAGTTTCTGCAACTTTAAGTGTTCCTTTTTGTCAGAAAAAAAAACAGTTGAGTGGTGATATCAAACTAAATCTGATTTTGAGACAGTAATTTATTATGCCTTGGCAGCTCTCCCAACTTGCCAACATAATAAAACTGCAATGTCATCTCAACCCAAGATTGTCCTAATTGCTGCATTTAGTCTTCCATCATGCTACTGTAGATTTTTTTAAAAATATTATTTGTTTTTTTGTCTTTTTTCAGGAAATTTTTGATGTTAGAGGTGGACAAAATGTTCTAAAGAATATACAGGCCCAATTAAATGGAACTTATTTCTTGGGCCAAACTATAAAAGTTACCATCCTGGAAAATGAGTGCGATGGGTTTTTAAGCACTTTCCTTGAAGAGCTGGCAAAGCAACTGGCCAAATTTACTCAGGTGGAAGTCAGTTTACTTGTTCCAGAAAGTGTACAGATTACTGATTGTCATAAAAGGAGACTAGAAGGAAATGGAGTTACCATTGTCAAAGCCAAGAGGCGACCGGGCTTT
>OZ037781.1:1497500-1562500 GCA_964035525.1 Porites cylindrica
CTGGATACTTCTACAATACACATGTTCAGATCGATCGATCGATCGATCGATCGATCGATCTTTGCGTCCTACGGGAGCGTCCTACGGGACGCATGCCATGAATTGTTTGCGTCTTTGGGTTAGCTATGCGTCGGGGACGCAGGACGCAGAGGTAACAAAATCACTGTCCCTGAATGCTAAACACCTATTAATAAAACTTTGTTAGCTATAGGAAAAGGGGTCTTATTAACACGGTTTTGTTTATTTTTTCCCAGATGGGACCACCATCTTCCCTTCCTTAAAAAAATTACAGTGTGATGCGGATCATGTTAGCGACAAAAGTAACGTACCTGCTGACCTGAGTGAGATCGCTGCGATTAAAGGATTCGTTGTTTCTGACAACCAAGCCTCTGGGAACTGTTTATTCTATGCACTGTCAGAACAATTGCAAAGTGTTAAAGGAGTCATAGTCACACATAAAGAACTTAGGAGAACCTTGGTCAAGTTTCTCACAGAGAACGCTAATCTGGTACGTGAACTTAATTTGAATTGACTGTAACGCTTTGAGCTGTGCAAGATAATTCAATTATCGGTCGAACGGTCTTCCGATAACTAGTTGTGAGCAACAGGAACTAATCCCGCATCACTAAATGCTGGCAGACTTAAGACGCCATGTAGCAGGAAAGGACATGTAACAGCGACCGAATCACGTGTAGTAACACAAAGGGGTTATGTATCAATTAGGGAAATGTAGCTGGGATGTGGTTGAGACAAAACCTTACCCAATATGTCGTAGAGAGAATATTTATTCTTGTCCTTCTTACTCCCTCAACAGGAACGTAATGAAATTTGATCGTTTTCTGTGATTGGCTAGTCTAGGGATTTGTTCGAGAGCCACTCACAAGAGGGTTCATGTCGCCCGTTTACTTTTTCGCCCCAAGATTTTATATGAATTCAATTATGGGCAAACAGAGAGAGGTTTGTCCTGTAGATGCCCATGCAAAATACTCCCTCGCGACCCCCAACCTTAGAATTATTATTTCGCCTATACCTCCTCTCTTTACCTTATCCACCATTATTTCCCATGCCGTAGTTATTCGACTAAGTGCTCAGCCTCGAATTCGCGCCCATCCTGCAGAGAGGAAAAGTTGAATAAGTACCCAGTGTAGAATAAGCGCCCACGGCCACTCTTACCCCCTCCCCCCAAAAAAACAACAACTTAAGTGGCAAGAAGACATCTGCAAGTCAACACTATTGAATGATTGAGCAATCAGAGACAGGGTTCGCACAAGTCATGGAAAACCTGGAAAGTCATGGAATTTTTAATTTTTTAAAAAAAATTCTTAAAAGAATTTCATTATCAAGGCCTGAAAAGGCATGGAATTTCATTGTTGGTCCTTGAAAGTCATAGAAAATGAAAGTTTTGTTTGGTAGATTAGTTACGGCAGATGACAAAGCAAGGATAACGTAAGATAAAGAGGAGTAATTAAACAGCCCGAACGGCACGCATTTTGATGGATAAGTGGATACCAGAGTTTGTTTCTGTTGAACTGTTTAAGGTAAAAAAAATGTGCTAAAAGAAGTAAAGTTTTGAAAATATTCGAAAATGACAGCTAAACCTAAGGTCATAGAAAACTAGAAAAGGTCATGACAAAAGTTATGGAAAGTCATGGAATTTGAAGAACTCAAAACAGTACGATCCCTGCGAGAGTGCGCTTCACTTTTTGGTTTAGTTGGGCTAATGATAGCTCTGGTCAGATGATGCTTTTTGCTATTTTATGGGACTAGCAAGAGAGAGTCCATATACTGTTTTGTTTATTTTATTCTAGATTATTAAAGGATTGACGGAAAAACTTGTAGAGTTAATAGCGAAGCGAAAATGACCAAGGACATGTGACATGATGACGTCATATGACAATATTAGGTCAGGACTCCAAGTGGCTGCCATTTTAGATTTACATCAACTTAGCTGGGCATCGGCCCTTTTTAACCTTCTCGAAATATTCAAGAACTTATCAGGACTTGTAATTAACTCATCTAAAACTGAGGGAATGAGGATCAGGTCGTCTAGATATAAAACTTTAAAACCTTTTGGTATAAAATGGCCTGATGAACCAATCAAAGCCCTTGGTGTTTATTACTCATACGTATCAAACTTTTGCACGAAAAAAATTTTATTGAGAGATTGGACAGTGTCAACAAACGTATAAACATTTGGTCTTCACGAGGTCTTTCTATCTATCTAAAAGTAACAATTATCAAGTCTTTAATCATACCGAAAGTTGTTTAAATTTCCTCGCTTCTGCCGGTCCCCAAAAAAATCGTTAAAGGCGAGTTGAATCAAATGACATTTAAATTTTTGTGGAAAGGAACTGATAAAGTGACAAGATTTTCCACAATTAATGAATATGAAAACGGTGGTTTAAGAATGATCGATCTGGAAAGTATGATTTAATCTTTACGACCAGCCTGGCTGAAAAGGATCTTCCAGTGCAACAGTGGTGCTTGGAAAAGCTACTTACGTTTTTCGTTGAAACGTTTTAGGGGGCTCTTTTTATTTCATTGTAATTATGACATTAAAGAGATTCATGCATATTTCCGGAAAATTCTATTCCTAGTTACTTCAATGGTGGTCTGAGTTTCGTAGTGTTTTCGACAGTAGAAGGGAATGGCAATATATTTTGTGGAATAACAAGGAGATACGCATTAACAATAGGCCTGTTTTCTATTAACAGAACTTTTTAAACAAGACATCATATCGTAAATGATCTATTGTTTGAATTAGACACTACAAATTCAAGTCCAAGGAGAAACACGTTAACTTATATCACAAACAAGTGAACATAAGTGCCTGGGGGTTCACATAGATAAAAAGCTTAGCTGGAGCTGTGGTCTCGATATGATCTATAAGAAGATTAGCGTGGGTAGAGGATCCATGAGGATTTTGTTCCCTTAGCTCTCTAGAAACAGTTTATAAGTCAGAGGGTATCACTGATGCAGCCATATCTTGAATATTGCTCCACTTTGTGCGATATCTGAGGTAAATTTTTAAAAGATAATTTTCAAAGATTTCATTTACGTGATGGTAATATACGCCCTTCCTGAAAACCAGCAGATCGTTGTTGGGGCTGATTATTTGCCACAATTCGTTGCTAGCTTATCTTATTATTCAGGTTATCGGAGGAGCCAATGTACAAGAGGTTTGATTCAGGCGGGTTCATTGGCAAGTTTTAGTTTAGGCTCGATTGGAAAACCGGATTTGGATTTTTATTTCAATGAAAGGCGAAATTCAAAACGGATTTTACAAAACCGTCATCCTCTGCGACATTGGGCAGATCTTATTAGATCAATAGAGAGAAGCCTAAACTACAGTACTTTATGAAATTTGGTGCAAGAGAGTTAAAACCCGTTTGATTCAGAAGTAGATTTACACTAAGTCAAAATTCCTCAGTATATGCAAGTCCCGTGAAAATATGTTATGTCGTGAACAAAAATCGCATGGCAAAATGAGAACATTTCCAGGTCAGTCGGTATCGTTTTGAACAAAAAAACGTTGACTGTTCACACTTGGTGCCTGCGCACCGTATCGGTGTACGATACTGGCACTAAGGTGAACACACCCTTTTTGAAGTATCGACGCCAGAGTTTAGGCACGGTGATTGCCGTGTGCGCTATGGTTATAATCCACTACTTTGCATACGCGTATCTCCCTATTACGCTCAATTTTGAAAATGCCTTTTGACACAGCGAAATGGAGCAAATCAGCAAATGTGTGTACAGTTACATTCCGGGTACCCGATGTGTGGCAGTGAACACATCACCATTTTGCCAGGGTGGTAATACCTAGGCACTAGTGCATTGTCCCCAAGTATGAGCAAAGCCTTAATCTTTTGAAGTCAATCCTATCTATGCATCGGTGTAGTTAGAAGTATAACTGAAATTCTCTTTCTGTCTCTTGTTTTAGGGCGATGGAACATCACTGTTCAACTTTGTTTCTGGGTACCCATCATGGCCTGAGTACTTACGGAGCATGGCAGAGGATGGAACATGGGGCGATCATTTAGTTCTTGTTGCAGCAGCAAACCTTTTTCGAGTTCCTATCCGTATTATCAGCAGCCTCGGCCGAGAAATAATTGTCCATCCTGAAAATGGATGTGCAGTTGCCGACACAAACCCACTTGTGCTGGGACACGTTCACGAATTACATTATGTTAGCCTACAGCCCAGACAAGGTAAATTGTTCTTTCCAATTGCCATTAGCATAGGTAATTGCATGATTTGTAGTGATATTTGGCGTAAATAACACGAGTGATATTTGGAAATTGTTATACGTAATTTCACGAGCCGTTGGGCGAGTGAAATTTGAGACAATTTTAGAATATCACGAGTGTTATTTATGTCAAATATCACGTACAATTCATGCTATTATTTGTTTATACTACTACCCGCAAAAGTTTTGTAATTTTCACATGTAGGTATTTCAAATTAAGCTGAAATACCACTGCTCCAAGGCAATCAAATATCAGAAATTTCTCATGTAGTAGTATAACAATGAAAATAGTAGTGGAACTAGTAACCACCCGACATGTCACAGTAAGTTTGGTGTCCTGAAGTAGATCAAGGTCACAAAACCAAAATTTCGTAGAAATAGGCTCATCTGTGATAACTTTGTCTTATAACTTTGTTACAAAATGCGATAGCATTATTATAAATTCGGACAGTACAATTTCCTTACCTTAAATCTTCTATGAAGCCCCATGGGGCTTATTTATTTGAAACACATTTTAGAGAAGCTTTATAGAGACGGGGGGCTTATTTGAGAGGGAAGGGGCTTATTCGAGTTTGCAAAGACAATGGGGTCAGTTCTCAATAGAGAACTAGATTGCATAGTGGAAAAGCTCGAGTACAAAACGTTGGAGGTCATGCAGCCTAAGATAAAAAAAAATCCAAACTTCCAGCGTTAAAGTTGTGATCGACATATTATTCATAAGGCATAAATTATAATGGGGAGGGGGCTTATTAACTTGCCTCTGAAAAGCGAGGGCATATTCGAGAGGGGGGCTTATTCGAGGATTTACGGTATGTGTTCCTTTGTACAAAGAAACGTCACACCCTCTGGAGAGAGTTCTGGAAGTCAATATTTGTCACCGGAGGGACTACTTGAGATAAAAGTTTGTTATGGGCCCGAAAGGTGATAATTTAAGGCTTTGCTCATGCGCTGCCAGATGTCCGAAATTTTCTGACACCGGGTTAACGGCTATTACTCGAGCCCCTTGACTGGTGAGAAGCGGCGGGTCAAGAAGTCATTCATTATCGTCATGTTTATACCAAATTTCTTTCACGTATACAGTACGAAACCTCAAAATTGTTAAAACAAACAAACAAACAAACAAGCCTAGAAGTTCATAATTCTGGACCGTAGCATGAACATTTTTATATCCTGACTTGTGCCAGAAAGTATATAGAACAGCGCTCATGCACAAAAATCCCATGAATAAAATCTCTGCTAAATATCAATCATTTGTTGATTATAACGAACAATTAAGGGCTGTGTATGTTCAGACTTACAATAGGCACACCGCACTAACAAGCTTCTGCCAACAAGCTTCCCTTTAATAAATCCAGTAAAACGTAGTAGTAGTAGTAGTAGTAGTAGTAGTAGTAGTAGTAGTAGTAGTAGTAGTAGTAGTAGTAGTAGTAGTAGTAGTAGTAGTAGTGGTAGTAGTAGTAGTAGTAGTAGTAGTAGTAGTAGTAGTAGTAGTAGTAGTAGTAGTAGTAGTAGTAGTAGTGGTGGTGGTGGTGGTGGTGGTGGTGGTGGTGGTGGTGATGGTAGTGGTAGTGGTAGTGGTAGTGGTAGTGGTAGTGGTAGTGGTAGTGGTAGTGGTAGTGGTAGTGGTAGTGGTAGTGGTAGTGGTAGTAGTTCAGCTCATCGCTGTACAAATAGGAGACATCTCACGAATTTTGTCTTTGTTTAAACCCTCAGTTCCGTTGGAGATTCTCGCCCGCGGTAACCTCGCTACTGAAGCTTACACAAGAGCGCTGGAAGACGGAAAAGGGTACTCAAGGAGAGTGCCAATCATGATAATTGGGCAAAGTCGGACGGGAAAGACGAGTCTGAAGAGATCTTTAAAGGGAAAATTGTTCAATCCAGATGAGAAAAGTACGGAGGGGATAGAGACAGATCCGTCATATTTTAGAGTGTCTACAGAACTTTGGAAGACGAACAAGAATAGCGAAGACACTGAACCAGAGCCAAAGTTTTTGTTTGAGCAACAGGCAGCCCAGTTGATATATGAAAGCTTAAAGGAAGAAATGGCAAAAGAAGCTTCTTGGAATCCTTACAATCACGGGACTAAGCAGTCAAAACCAGAGCCAACGTTTTCGTTTGGGCACCAGGCTGAGGAATCCTCACGGAATCCCAGAAAAATCAGGACTAAGCTATCCAGGATATTCGAGAAAGAGAGAGAACTTTCCGATGAACCTCGCAGTAACGAACGTTTGCGACAAGACCTCGAAGTAGATGAGAAATTTAAAGCCGACTTAGGGATGGCCCCATCATCTCAAGACTACCAGGATCGTCTACGTGGGCCAAATTTACCAGAAGACGTAGCGGCCTTGGTTCAGGGGTTGCTCAAAAATAGTAAAGAGGTTGAAGATGGAGATGACATATATTCCGTACTGTGGGATTTTGGAGGACAGTCTGTGTACTACGACACGCATCCAATTTTTATGACAAAAAAGGCCATCTACCTTTTGACTTGCGAATTAAGTTGTGATCCATACCAGACTGTCATAGCTCCCACGAAAAGAGGACTGCGTGGGAACATAAAGGACACTTGCTGCAGCAAAACGGCTCTCGATTATCTTGATTTCTGGATGTCATCTGTTTATTCCCTGGTTAGTCCGCAAGCGCTTCCGTCTGACGATTTACCCCAAGTAATGTTTGTGTGTACGCACGCTGATAAGCCCTACCGCCACGATGTCAGTCCAGAAGATCTTGCCTCTGGAATCTACCATTTTTTGAAGCAGAGGGTTTATGGAAAACTTCTCAAAGGCGTCTTTGCTGTAGACAATACAAAGTCAGGAAGTGCAGATGAGTGTAAGAGTGTGTTAAAGCTGAGAGAAAAAGTACTTTCTGTTCTCCAGAAGCTTCCACAAGTAAACGAAGCTATTCCTCTGAAGTGGTTAAAGTATGAAAGGATACTCAGCCTCCTGATCAAAGAAGGTTATAAGTGGATACCCATCGAGAAAGCAAGAATAATTGCCTCCGATGAATGTGGAATTAATGATGATCAACAATTTTCAACACTTTTAAACTTTCTACACGATCAGAGAATTTTGATACATTTTAATGAATCGGCGGACTTGGCAAACATAGTTATTTTGAGTCCGCAGTGGCTCATAGACATGTTCAAAGAGGTAATAACCGTCAAAAGTTGGGAGAACGTAGAGGAAATGTTTGCGGACCGGTGGCGCAAGTTTGAGGAGACGGGAATCTTGGATGGACAGCTTTTGGATCATGTATGGAGAAACTTGATTGATGACCAGCAAACCTGCAAGAGCCTCATTGCAATAATGGATCGATTTAGCCTGCTTTGTTCTTGGCCATCGGAGGGGCCAACCGAACAGTACCTTGTACCATCTATGTTAATGTCTCCTCCAACAGAGGATGTTCTTAACCATCTGGCTTGTGTACGGGTCCCTTCACTTTTTGTGGTTTTTGAATCATTTAGAGTGCCTCCAGGCTTATTCTCGCGACTTGTCCTGCTGTTTCATCAGTTGTGTCTAGAGGAATGGAACACTGAAATAAGTCCTGAATTGTTCAATAATTTTGCTATGTTTCACATTCTTCCTGATCTTGCAGTTTCTGTGGTATTAATGTTGCATTCTTCGTCTATCGAAATCATTTTTCACGATGCAAATGATGCTTGTGAACTGAATATAACCCGCGACATTTATTCGAAGCTGAAATGTCTTCTTGAGCGTATCTGCAAGAATTTCTTCTGGTTACAACATATGAGGTACAAAATGTGCGTCTGCTGTCCTGTGTGTTCTCAGAAAGGTGGTGCCAAATGTCGTGCTCATGATATGCGTGGTTGTGAGTGCTTGCACTTTTGGTCGGAGAGAGAGTTGCGTGAGCGTCCATGTTGCAGGAAACCTGGCATTTTTAGTGATCGCTCAATTACCATCAGGATGTTCAAACACTGGTTTGTATGTTCAGAATTCATAGAAGGCAAGAGTCCTCTCAATCAGGTTAGTTCTTTAATTAGTACTGTAAGACACGTGTGGTTCCTTCATGTAATATTTCAATCAAACCTCCAATTAAGAGTGCACTTCATTGCCGCTGTACCTTGTCCTGTTGATACGCGGGTAGCAGAACGGGAGAAGATCGACACTATCAGGACTTAATTATATAAGTGGAAGTGCAGAAGATCTAGAACTGAAGGAGTATATTTCTCATCCCTATCGTAATCGGGGCTCTTGGGTCTGTGATTAAACAACTAAGAATGTGAGTCAACTTTGGAACACCCTTGGGATCATTACATTACTCCAGAAAGCTTGACACCTGTCAAAGCCAATAGGATATAGCTTGATGCGTTAGAGAGACTTGACCATCTATACAAACAGGTGGTGTGAGACATGATCATTGTCATCGTCATCATCATCATCATCATCGTCATCATATTCATCATCAACATCGTCATCGTCATCGTCTTCATCACCATAACTAGGAGTTAACGTTGACAAGTGTTAATTTTTGCGGCGTAAGTTTTTTTTATAGGACGCGAAGCGATCGGAGAAACAGCAAGCTCGGAACCGAGTAACGGTTTAGTGAATTGAAGACTTTATTAAGTCCTTCATATTTCATTTAGATAGACCATGATATGTTTGTGTTAATGGACAACATTTAATGCCAAAAAATCAAAGGTATCGGAAGAAGAAAGACTTCGAGTCAGTTGATTTCGATTCGTAGATGACTCTTACCTTAAAAAATGAAAGAACAGTACATCGTGCTAAACATTTCGAGAACTCGCAATATCTGTTTACAGATGTCTGCAAACTAATAGATGTTAAAGAAGTATTCGAAGTTCAGAAGTATCGCAAAAGGTTGACTCTTTTGCTTGTTTGTTTTTACGACGTTGTATGATCGTTGTGTCAACAACTAACGTTTTTCAACAACTGGGATAATTAAACTCTATAGCGGTGCCTCCATATGCAGCTAATTAACAAAATGAAACAAAACATCTCTTGGCCCTTCATCAGTCATAAATCCACCACCTCTGTGCTCTCTTCCTTCCATTTCTGCCTCCAGTGGCAACTCTACAGGTAATAATACTAATATCAATAACAAACCCTGGTAATAATGTTCTTGTTGATTACCGTGATACGAAAGATGATGATGATGATGATGATAGTGATGAAAAGGATGATGATGATGGTTGTTAGACGCAATTTTCTTATGGAAACTAAGGTAAAAAAGGATAAAGTTACATATGGCAATTACTTAACTGTAAAAATGGTGTCTTTCCAAGTAAGTATAAAATCATAAACGATGAGACCTAACAGTTTTATAGGTATACGTTATTTCATTATAAGATTTAAGTGTGTTCTAGAGTATCCTATAAGCACGAGCTCCTCTTCTTGATGCGTCTAAACAAATTTCAAGTGACGTCGACTTGTCTAGTCGAGAACTTCACCTTTGCACTCATGTTTACCCAGGATCTCTTTCCAAACGTGGTCATTCATATGGCCAACAAACACTATTTTTGTGATGCGATAACTGAGCAAATCTGATAGTTAAGCCTCACAGTTGACGAACGTAGGATTCCCGGAGTAGTTTTTCGCACTGCTCTCGACCCTGCAAGTGCCGTTGAATATAAAAAGCACTTTTCAGAACTGCTTTAGGTCTTATCGTTCATGGGCTTTCATATTCAAGTGACGATATGTCTCAGTCAAGTGTAAAACAAGGCTTTGTTATTGATTTTAGGAAAATTTCTTCCCTGTTTCTTCAAAGCAGCAAGGTGTGGCTGAGCATGACAAGACTGAAAAGCGCCACATGTCTTGTAATAAAGGTAAATCCTTTGTACTTGGATGTATCTTAGGGTCGTAAATTTTAAACATTTCCGGAGGGCTGCCTCTGCTTCCACTTTTTGCTGTTTTCATATGCAAAGTCTCGTGGAAACCAATAATATGAGGTCAATCTTTAGAAAGTTATTCTTGCCTCTTTCATATTAGTCTTGTCTTGTAACTGGATCTGGATCTCGTAGAAAGAAGATGCACTTGTTGGACTACATTTGAATTTAAATTTTCTTGTGGAAGGTATTTTGGAAACAAGATCTGATAATTGACAAACCCACTGGTCGAGAAAAGTTAGTTTCCCGTAGGAGTTGCAGTGTGCGCCGTACTTTCATTAATATAATACAAGTTAATATTTACAGAATTATTGCAGTGTCTATTCTTTCTTATTTTTTAATTAACACGGCAATATTAATATTCTTTTTATAGTAACTGCGCCTGAAAATAGTGCGACTCAGACACCAGAAGTCATGGTTTCTCTTCTTATGAAAAAGGATCTTCATGAAAAGTCAAAACCTTTGGATAACTGCCGACTGCCGATCGACATTTTGGTACTGACGGTGGAGGACTGTGAATTTCTTAGTTGCCTTTCTTGCCTGAACCCTAGTTTCTGTAGGAATTTCCACAGAGATCTTGGCTATGTGTACCTCGGAGATATGGGAGAATATGAATCAAAGCTAAAAATTGCTATTATGAAGTGCTATGGGGGTTCGAGTTCTGCAGGGGGTTCTATAGTTGCTGTAATAAACGCTGTCAGAGTCTTGAAACCGAAAGCAGTGTTTTCTGTGGGTTGGTGTTGTGGCTTAAGCGCCGACAAAGTTAAACTTGGAGATGTAGTAGTTTTGGAGAAGTTAATAACATACAGCCAGTGCAGAGTTACAGAGAATGGTGTTGAAGAACGTGGCGTTAGAGTTCCATTGAAGCCCCATCTTTTGAAAGTGATATTAAGTGCCGATGTTGGTTGGAAGCCACCATTGAAAGATCCAGGAGCGCTAGAAGTGAAGGTTCATCGTGGTACGTTTCTGAGTGGACCAGAGAAAGTTTATGACCACAACCGGTGTAAAGCACTCATCGAAAGATTTCCAGAAGCAATTGCTATAGAAGGAGAAGGCGAAGGTAGGTTTTTTGAAGATTCTCTCTCAGTTTCTAACAAAAGAAAACTTTGTCAGTACAGTGAAACATCCAGTCTGAAACTGGACCACAGTTGGCCGACTAGGCTCCGAAAAGAGCAAAACCTGCAAAATGGTCCATTTGACGAGATTACGAGAAACGTCTGATACATATTCAGTAGTCTCAAGTTCACTTATGAACATGAAATATTAGTAATAAGGTCATTCTAATTTTCAAATCAATATAGAGAAAGAGATTCAAAAGATCAGCAGAAATCAAAAAATATTTTCAGCCTTGTTCGAAGAATTAACCGTCGACCAGTCCGGACTTACTCTAGAATAAAATAGGACTTTTTAACCCAAAAAGTCCCAAAAGCACTCCATTTCAAGACAAGAATCACTTCGTGAATTTTACCGGGGCCACTTTTGTCTTGGCAACCCACGTGGAAGGGTCGTTTTCATCAACAAGTTTGTAGGGCGACATGAAAATCTTTTTATTGCAAATATTCTTTAGAGATGAAAACAAGGTGTAATGAATAATCTCAACTCCCAATCCTAGGCTGTCAAGTTACGCAGTTTTTCTCACGTGTTCAGATCGATTGCATAATAATAAGATATTTCTTAGCAACAAGAATCCAAAGTAGCTTAGAATACCAAGGAGAAAAACATACAAATTGTACATCAACGTGTAATGAGTAATGTGAAAAGACAAAATGTTAGGGAATCCCGCATTTTGAACAGTTGAGAATTTGCGCATCTCGCTAACGTAAATATTGCGTGACAAAGGTTATTTGAAAATATTTTGTTTTGTTGCTTCATAAGTCAAAGCAGTGATGGACTTCCTCCTAATGAGTTTTAATTGTTTGTCGAAAAATATTTGACGAAGTTTCCTGTAGGGAGTGCGAATTGTAAGGTATTGAAACGCATAAACAAAGCTTGGCGCATGCAAGTTTAATAAGTTAAGATTTTTGCTTGTACACAGTTCTACGTCCACCAAGCTTTGTCATCGCTAGGATGAATACTGTAACAATATTTTGCAATACACAGGGATCTCATTTATTGATAAGTGGTAAATATAGTCGCATTAAACCATTCCGTGTGCAAACTAATCGAATTGATATTTACATGGTTACAGTTGTTGCTCCCTACTTCAAATTTCTGAACCAGCGATATATCTCAGCGAACACTCCCAAAAGTGACGAGCCAGCGATATATCTCAGTCAGCGATATATCCCTAACAATGTAACTTTGAAAACACAGAAACGCGTTGCATTTTATGACCGGTGCCAGCCTTCGGCTAGGCCCCGGTAATAAGAACGTAACAACGCAAGGAATGCAAACAATTCTCATAGTAGTTGGCAATTCCATAAAAATTATCAATGCCTACTACTACGTGCAGTTTGTGCTACAGACGAATCTGTTAACACGGCCCCCAGCTTTGTGCCAGGATTTGAATTCGTGCCATGGCTGGCCCGTTTGAAAAGCCACTGTTTTACTGGCCATTCATGTTGAAGAGAAATTTGAAACTCCTCTCCGGTAATTCGTAGAGTCCGTGGGGCGCCCAGAACAAGGCCCTTGGCGCTGCTTTAGCCTGTTCCAGGCTCCAATATTATGGGAAAACAAATCGAAAAAAAAATTGAAAAACCGCGTGGGGACTGGGGAGAGAGGGAGAGGTGAAGCCTGTAAGCATTTTTATAAATACCTCATTCCGGTATACCAGCTCCTGGTACTGAAATCAGTCTCCAAGATTTCCCAAGTATTGATGCGCTTAGATTTGAGCAAAAGCTGTGCTGATCAATCTGACCAGGAAGAAAAACGTTTTTGCGATCATCAGCAAGAGCATAATTTTTCAGTTATTTCCTCGTGTTGTTAGATGTATTAAAAGCCTTACGATCTTGCAATGGAATGTCAGCAATAATCGTTGTTTCACCTTTGATTTCAATCGTGAGAGATCAAGTCGAACAGGTAAGATACGAATAGGGTTCTCGGCTGCGACCATAGGAGTCGGAGAAGATTCGGACGAGGAAAAAGATATAAATGGCGAATGCGAAATTGTTTTCGGAAACCCTGCGAGCTGGCTTTCCAAATCATGAATGAGGGAACTGAAAGAGGGAAAACTGGGCCGTCAAACGGCTGCAGTGGTTTTAGATGAAGTTCACTCTGTGACAGAATGGTACGTTTGACTATTCATATGGTTAGCCACGGCTTTTGGTTTCCATTTTTTCGTTGAAATCATTTCGCACTCAACTCTTGCTCCAACAGTGGCCGGTTTTATTTCTCCAGACAGACAAAAGTTTTTATTTGCGCACAAGATCCAAACCGAGGGAGCCAAAAACATCGGCTAAGACAAGAGATTCCCCGTCTGTGTAAGTAACTAGCTCATTGTTTCGTACAACGTTACGGCCAAATTCGTTGTATCGCGCTGCTCGTTGTGCTAGCTTCGAAGGAATTTTGGGTTTTGGCTGTTGTATCAATCAACCTAGCGGACCTCTTAGGCAACAGATGTTCATTTTAGCCGCGAGTTCGAAAGGCATGGTTGCGATTTGTGATTAGTGGATTTCGATCCGTTTTTTTTTTTTTTTAATCCGTCTATTCCACCCACACTCAGGATTTCCTAAGCTATTTTTTAACAGTCTAGTCAAGAGTTATTCTCAGTTTGTTTTTGCGCCAAAGTTGCGTTATGATTTGCCCACCCCCACTCACAGAAAAACTCAAATTCCCTTCAACGTTTGTAAAGATGCGCAGCGCGATACAACTAATTTTGCCGTAAACAAAGAAATTCTAGGAACTTTCTTTCCAAGGCATATATATTTTTCCTGCAAAACTGTCCGGTCTTCGAAAGATAGCATAGAAGGCTTATAAGGCCACCTTAGAAAGCTTTGCACACACTAAGTTCAGCCCGCGAACTCGCGCGAATTTTTCCTTGCACATTTTGACATAATTTTGACATGTTAACGAGAGGTGGGCGGATTGCCCTTCCCGCCGTTTTTCGCTCGCTAGCTCACTGTTTCGCTGCTCGTTCGCTTTTTTCGCTCGTCTACACTAACCGAGAGCCTGGCACAGGCTACGCGCTGCTTCTCAGACGTTACCAGCCGGGGTTAGGTTACGTCAGTGACGCAGGTTAACCATGTGACACTTAAGTGACACTCTCCTCGAATAATTAGATTTTTTCCAAACGGTTGACCGGACTGTGAAAAAAAATTAAATTTAACCTAAAGGACTTTATTTGAGCGTCAATGTAGCTATCACGAAAGTACTCATTGAGGGTACTATTTTTACGTCTCCATTTGGAGACGGGATCGCCATCTGCGTAGTCATCCGAGCAATGCAAAGTTTTAGCCATTTGCAGGGCAAGGGCAGTGCCTTCATTTTGCAGTTACTTTAAAACCCTGAGTGCTGGTCCGTCCCCGGGAATCGAACCTGTGACCTTCCGCTCTGCAGCCTGTCAAGCACTCTGAAAACTGAGCTAATTCTGCTTATTCCAAATTTTTTGGATAGCGGTATCGTTAAGGCAAGCAGACGCTTTTAAACTGTCTATTTCAGTTTCGCAATGTATTTGCACAACTAACGTTGACATCCTTTGTTTCCTTGGCTGCTTTTATTTGACATTAACTCGTTTGCTTTGAAGTAGTTTTGTGGTTGTTCTGAAAATCCTTGTTATGAAGATTTTGATAGTTTGTTTATTGCCGAGCTTTCGCTTGTGCTTAGGGTTTCATTATGTTTAGGTTTGAAGATCAAGGTTAATCCGTATTTGTGTTTACAGGTTTTTCCAGTGTTATTTAGCAATTAATGAATGAGGCTGAGTAGGATATGAAGAATTAAGCAGATCGAGGAGGGTGGGACCAGGCTCCGCATTGGGGGAAAAAGGAGAAAATAATCGGCGTGGCCGAAGCGAGCCGAGAGGTAGTCTGGGGAGGGGAAAGGGTGGCGGAGCCTCCGCAGCGTCCTCCGTAGACCTTTCCCCCTCCCCAGGCCACCGCCTCACTCGCTTCGCTCTCTTTTTTTTCCTATTTGGTCGCGTTTTTTGCTTTTTCCCCCACTGCGAAGCCTGGTCCCAGGCATAAAAATTCTGAAAATTCACGCTTGACGTTTTTGCTTTGATGAAACAGTGCTGTTCGAACCTGACTTGAGCTATCTCTTCCAATTCAATTAATTCAGTTCAATTTATTTTCTCACAATATTTTAGCTAGTGTTAAGTTACAGCCTTTTTAGCTAGTTGTTTACAGTTACAAACGTTTCTTTTTAATTATTATTATTAAAGTGTGAGTATGATGGCCTCCCACTGGCTTCAGTTTATGTCAGTCCATAACTCTCGTTTTCCATTACCACATATACCATATTTAGGAGTCTACGCTGCTGCTCATGACCTGGACATAGAGTGGATTGTCATTAAAGGGATTTCTCACTACGCGGACGGCAGTGAACCTAAAACGAACTCTTGGAGATCATTTGCAAGTTTAATGGCAGCCTCCTTAACAGCTCACATTCTAAGCGACACAATTGTTTTTCAAGACTTGCCTCACTATGAAAGCGCTAGTGAGTATTTTCGTCTGTGTGTGTGTGCGTTTTTTTCCCATGCTTAATAAAAATAATAAACAAAGAATAAATAAAATGAATAAAAATAAAATAATGAGGCGCACACTTCTCTCCCTTTTTTTTGTGCGGTTTGGAGGACTTCCAAGTCGGATGAAACACTCTGTCGAGGTGTCCGTCTTGTATCTCAGAGCATCTAGTGTTCAAATGATGTTCCTAAAAATTCTCAAATAGTTGGGTATTTTACCATTCTTGGTCACTTGAAAGTTTATTTTACTTATATATCGCATATTGCCTTTTACCAAGTGGACGATTATTAACCTACTGATTCTTAATTTCAATTATTTTGCCTTTCTGTTTTTCAGGTACTCAAACTTTGGCGGAAAATGTGTCCAAGCAGACACAGGGTGTGGCAAAAGGTATCAAACGGCCAGCCGACTCGGTTGCCGAATAAGTAATTTTTTGGGTGTAGAATGGAGGTTGGTTAAGAGCTGCTATTAATAGTTTATGTCAAATTACCTCTCTCTCAGTAAAAACCCTTCAACCCTTAAAGTGAGCAGCGTCTATAATTCTTAAAGCTCTGGCTCAAGTGCCACACCCAAATCCTGCACCTGCAGTGTTGATTTTGGCTGAGACTGTTCATTTAGTACCTGACATTGGAGTGATTTAAAATTATGTGCTGAACCTATTCCACTAAATTCATAGTTAGTATTCCTCAAGCCGAGAAAGGGACGTGGCTCTCGAGTATGCAAAGTTTACTTCTTTTCCAACTGACAAGCGTCGAATTGCGACCAATCCATTTTTGTTGTTGTTGTTATTTCTCTTGACTTACTTTCGTTTTTTTTCCTACTGTAGGCCCTCTTCCTGAGTTTTGCAAGGTTCTGTGAGACACAAGTTTATTTCTAGTTTTCCGTAAACACTGATCAACATTGGTCCACCCTGAGTTCACTGTTAAAAATCATTCCAAATGAGAAAAAATACCTGTACATGTATTGTTATTGATGAATAGATGCTTCGGCTGTTTAGCTGGTAGTTAAATTGTTGTACACTGAGGGGTTTTCTGCAAAAACGTTTGACAACAGAATTGAGGAAGAGAAATGGAGAAATGTTGTAGCTACTCCTAGAAAACATTTCTTTAGCATGGTCAGTGCAACACTCAAACTTGGCCATCATTTCATTGAATCCTTTCAAGCCTCATAAGTATCTTTTACCGCAGGTATTTAAGTGGCTGTAAGGCCCAGTTCAAACGTCGAACTTTTCATGTACCGAACTTAATACCTACCCGCCACAAAAGTGAGTCCTCTCCAACGATAACACCGAGCATAGACAAACTCGAGAAAACACGTGTATAAAAAAATAATGCTCTAAACGTTTATTAAAACAATACTCCCAAAACTCCACGATTTCAAGATTAACTAGGCGTTTCTATATACTCGTTTCACTAAACAATTAAAACGGGATAATTATTCTAATTTCTAAAGACTAATGCGATATTACTTTTGATAATTATTCTAAATTCTAAACACTAATGCGATATTACTTTTTTTATACAAAATGCACAGTGATTTTTGAACTGCTTAGTCTACAACGTATTTACAAATTATCTTCTTCGAACACACTGTAATTGTTCCCTTTTTAGTTCACCTTACCTAATTACAGAGTTCCTTGTCTTTCCTTTAGTCCAGCCCGCCGCGACTCCTTCCGAACACAACATCACTTTTACCCGATCCCAAAACCTCCAAACTCCAATAGCCGCCTTACCCTTATATCTTTCATAGACTTGCTTCGGCTTCGGTCTCCCGGTCTGCCGCTGCTCTCTAGTTCAGTTAAGTTTTTCGCAACCATTCTTGGAGAGATGTTATGTAACGCACTCAGCCTAGTCCCTAGGCGTTCTCGGCTCGGTCAATCCTGGACTCTATCAAAAATGTTACGGTCTTGGAGAGACGTTACGGTCGCCACAGTACTTCCCCTGCTCTCTCAAAGTTTACAGCTTTCCCCCCGACAAAATGACTTCTTTTGCCGTGAAATTTAAGGGGACGCCTCTGCTGAAGGGATTTCAGTGTTGCTTGTGTTTCAAGGTCTCTCTCTTTTACACTCTCTCTGAACGGGCCTTACGCACTGACTGTTTTAGCGACGCGGCTCCTTCTTGATATCTAAGATTTCCAAATCCCATGCAAATGTAAGGTGTGGCAAAAAGGGACTATTGTAAAAGTTCTGATCTAGTAATTAACGGCTTACAACCAATAGAACGGCTTACAATGAATATTTTACCGAATTAGTTTTATAGCAAACAATAAAGTACTAATTACAACAATGAAAGTTACGCAATAGCGTCCTGAGTAGACTGTTCACAGTCCTCTACTTTTCCGTAAGATCATCGAGATAGAGCGCTTTGCGTTACGGGCTGCCATCTTGCACGAGTGTCAAAACCACTTAGGGGACGGGGGCGGTTTGGGCCTAATACATGTGCATGTGCTTAAATTTTTACTCAATTTTAAGCTCAAGAAAACCACCCGAAAGACATTGTTAAAGTCAATATTCAGTGTAGATACGATCGGCTGAAGACCAGTCAGTGAAAAACTTTATGATTTTTTTGTAGACATGTCAACACTCAGTGAAGTGTGCCTGTACAGGCCTATAAGCATGCTCTTGAAAAAAATAAAAGAAAAAACAAGTGTATACCTTTTAATATTGTTAATATTGTATAGCAGAGGCTTATCTCGGCCAATTGAATTTCTGCAAGCATGCTTTTGAAAAATAAGTGATGTAAAAAGAAACGAAGAAACAAGTGTATGTCTTTTATTATTGTTGATACTGTATAGTAGAGGTTTATCTAGGCCAGTTAGCCCCTTAGTCAATTATTACTTCCGATAAAGTAAATTGTAGTTCCATAAGAAACGGCCAACGCAAAATTTGTATATATTTTACTTGTAATAGTTAACTAGCTTGGTGTGCAAGGTACTAGATCACATGGATCCAAAAGGTGTAGGTCAAATACAAAGTCCATGAGTGTTTAGCTTTGAAACTTCCTTTCACCCTGCATGTTCAATATGTTTAATATAAAAGGTATCTGCTCTATCAGTTGAGCTCAGTATATTTTTCTCTGAGGAATATTTTAACTAGTGCTAAGTTACAGCTTTTTCAGCTAGTTGTTTATAGTACGTCTCCATTGAATTAATATTAAAGTTCGAGTGTGATGGCCAAGTGAACCATTCGGTTTTCTAGTTGGCCACCATAGTGCTAATTACACCAGTTTGAAACTATACATGTATACAGGCGAGGAACCAGAAAGAGCAAAATAGAAAATAAGTAATAGAACAGAAACTAACAATTAAGTACAATGACAGTAAAATACGAAAGATTTTTAAAAGTAATTCGGACAAGTTTTAAAAGAAGTGAGTTTAGGCAAAACTAGATAATGTTTGGTTTCGACAAGTATTGTAAGTATCAACTTTTATAAATAAAGTTTTGATAGCTTTTTTACCTCTGTCGTTTTGTTACTACTTTTGTTTCAAATTAAGAGGATTTGAAGGCCCGGTATAATGTGCTTTTTAAGCCCTATTTTAACACGAGCACGTTTTTCTTGAAAAAGTTTTGCTTGCTATTGTAAAAAGTTTTTTCCACTTGTCGAGGATTTGCTATAATAACAAGGAAATTCTGTTCGTGTAAATGGAGCATGATTCTAACAGCTCGTCTTTTACCCAATCGAATCAGATCCTAGTTTTGTGATACAGTGAAACATCGATATATTACGAACCTCTACACAACGAAGTCCTCGGTGTAACGAACGGAATTTTGTTACCCCAGTCCCTTGGCCCTTCGTCATATCGAGGTTCCACTGTATAAACTCACATTGTAATCGCATAAATCAATGGTTGACCATGCTTTGAGACTGTTCAATAAGCCTGCTAAATCGTCACAACATGGTTTGCCGGATAATGTAGGGAGCCAATGATGTGAGCTAATGTTATACTAGTTGCGATGTGAGCTAATGTTGTGCCTCTGCTGGAACGAATTGGGAACCGAGAGGGGGTGAGGGGTCTTAACCCGACCTACACCTGGATGAAAATACGTTAAAGTCAATCGTTCCGGCAATTCCCTTGGCCTTTACACGTTGGTTTCAAAGTATGCTTTAACGCACCTGGCATAACGCATCCCCTCAACGATCTTTTTAGTGCGATCCATTCTAGGAAATCAGTGATTTCCGCTATAAAAAATAAATACAAACAGATTAGGGTTATAAACTGCATTCATTTATTTCAACCGACTAGAGGGCAACTTTTCATACAAGTGTGGACAAGGCCTACCGTTTGACCGCTGAACTTATGCACAATCCAAAGGATTAGGTAAGCTGGTTTGCTAAGAAAGTCGTACTAGGGAGCAAGGGTAGCGCAGAGATAAAACCACTTGCTTCCTATCATTGTAGCTAGCGATAGGGGTCCTTATCTCTGGAGCGACTTAGTTCTTATATATGCGTAACAACAATGATTTGTACATTTCTAGTTATTTCTATATAACACATGTAAATCAGCGTACAAAACAACCGACTGTTACAAAGGAAAAGAAGTGCAAAATCAGGGGAGGGGTCAACTGGGGTTTGGAATACTGTCATTTGGGTTATACAGTAAGGATGCATGGTACAGTTAGGACAGTTAGTTTAATTGGTGGGCGGCCGTCGGTGCGAGAGGTCCTCAGTTCGATCCTCGGTGACATCACATATTTGTTTCGACTTCTCTCCTTTCTGTGTAGCTTTAACTTGCCTTATATACCTTTAAAACTGAGCATTGATGGAGAGAGAGAGGGGGGACGGGGTGTGTGGGTAAAATGAACGCACCGTTGGGCTCAGATTTATTAGTTGAATAACTGTCACGAGTTACCCCACCCCAAAAGTTCATAAATTGACCCTCTCCCCCCCCCCCAACCGCGACTAACCTTGTGTATGTATGAATGTATATGTATGTTTCACTTGCTTTTGCTTTTCTGTTTCCTTGCTGAATTATTAACAGTATAAGAGCCACCCTGCTTAATGCACAATTATAACTTCAAGCCGGTATTTTACGTCCTTTTAAGATATCTTAAAATTTCAGTGTAGGTGGTGGTGGTGACGGAGGTGGGGGTAGGGCAACTTGCAAATTTCGCTTGATTTCTTGACGAAACTTGTAACAATTATTCCACGATCTTCCTAGCGAAATACAATCATAAAGTGGCGATATATAGCAGTAGACATTTAAGGAACAGTGTCACAAAATTTATCGAACTTTACAGTCAAGGCAGGTCAAGCGTACCCCGCAAGATTCTCTTAAAGAATTGATTATTAAAAAAAATGAATCCGTTAGTCGTTCCCGAAACTAGTGTCAAATTCAAATCGGCATTCCTGCATGTGTAATGAGCAGTGAATATTTCAAAAGAACTTCTCTGCATTTGGTCAGATTGAAAATCTTTGAATGGATTACCTTCACATCAAATCATCAGGGAAACTGAGCAGGTAGAAATTTCGTAACTGAATCGAGTGTGAATTCACGGCTCATTACGCATTCGGTGGCTTACCGTATTAACAGATTGAAGCTGTCAGAGAAAGGACACGAGAACCAGGGTGCCCAGGCTCCCCAACCCCCACAAAAGAGGATTAAACCTCGTGATTACATTTCAAGGCTATACGTGCTCAAGAACCTAAATTTATATTAAATAGTCCCGTATCAGAATCAAACTGTCATTTTGTTCATTAAAATCGACATGCACGGATGCACGGGCAATTTTTATCATACTGGCAAAGCCTATCCAATGGATCGTAAACGACCCTGGCCAAGTTCTGAACCGACCCTTGAAGTTTATTGAAAAAGAAGGCGCATTCTTTCAACAAGGATCTTACACTGCGTCTCCCACTTAAACTTTTCGTCATAATACTCTCGCAGAGAGAGCGATTCGTTGAGCCGAATTTGCCTTTCTTTCTGTCTCGCACGTCTAATAGCTTTACCCCACTCCTCAGCTTCATCGGAGTCTACCACAAATGACGATCCAAAAGTTAAAGTCTGCAGAGCTTTTCCAAATCCAGAATTATCACCCACCAAAATGGGAAGGCCAGCGGAAAGAGCTTCGAGTGCTGCGAGACCAAAACCTTCTGTTCGTGACGGCATAATGGCTAAATCAGCCTCACAGAAGAGTTTTTCTAATTCATCACGACTCTCAATAAAGCCTCGCACGATAAGTTGGCTGCGAGAAATGCCGCACTTCAGCAAGTTACTTTGGACCTCTTTTTCTTTTCCTTTTGGCGCCCCGACAAATATTAGAAGATAGCTTTTATCATTCAAGCCTGCTACAGCTTGGGCGGCTATATCGTATCCCTTTAGTTCAAAGTCTTCCGAGTCACCCCGACCAAACACTAAGATGCGGAACTTTCCCCTCTCCTCACTGGCTTGCTCCATCTTTTTGAACTCCGGAAAGATTCCAGGTGTGATATCTATCACTTGCTGATCCTTACCGTATGACCGCAGGGGGGCGGAGATGGCTTCCGCTAGCTTCGGTCCAATAGCCGCGACGATTTCAGCCTTCTTACACAGTTCTAATTCAGCTTGGTGTTTTTCCTCGCCTTTCGGTAGCGCTGTTTCGCCTTCCTTAAACATTGCAAGCTCTTCACTGGCAGTGTGTACTATATGAACTCGTTTGCACCTGCGCTGTTTTGCTATCGCCTGAGCTGGTGCTCCGAGCTTCTGACCATGGCCTACAACAACATCAATATCATGATCTTCTCTAGTAAAGCTTAATCCCCTGATGGAATCAAACCCAGGCATTGGCTCTGGTGTGGCAAGGCTTACTCTACATTCATTAGCTTCTTGCTTCTCTCTTTCACTGTAATATGGCAACAGAAGGGTAACCTCTACCCCAGGCTGACGTGCCAGGTGCTTTGCTAGTTCTCTGTTCAGCGTGGATAATCCTCCTTTTGATGATCCCCATTCACTTCCGACTAGCGTTACTCTTAAAGGGCCTCTTGCGAAAGAGGTTGATGATCCCTCAGATGTGGCATCCTTAAGAAGGAGAGAGAAAGAATTAATTTAAAAAATTCATCAGTACGGGTATCCGGATTCTGCCGAAGGCGGGAAATTTTTTTCCTGTGGCATCCGGACTCCGGAAAACTTTGATGGGGAATCCGGATTACCCTAAAAAAATCCGGAATCTCCCTAACGATTGGAATCCGGATCATCCAAGTACCACTGACAAAGACTGGAATCCAGTACCGAAATCCACGGCGTGGAATCCCGAATCCAAGACTGTCGTAGATTTCCTTAAATGGGGCACATAGAAGGCAATGGTTTGATTAAACGCATAGCTCAGGGTAAAGTCCAATTGAAATTAAACCAGTGGCCAAATGAATACACTAACATACAAAATATAGTCGGCTATGTCGTGAAAAAAAAAAACACTACAATTTTTTTAAGAATAATATTTTTGTCTATTTAAACCGGGGCACTCAACTTTAAAGTTGAATAACTTCAAAACCGTAGAAACTATGACCGCAAAACTTGGCGACTCACCCCTTTTAGTGTTAAATAAATTGGTATTGATGGACTGAAGTTACTTAAGGTGTTTACAGTCTTTTAGATTAATATAGAAATGATATCAAATTGTTCAGGTAAAATTAGGTTAAACTGGAATTTTCTTTGTCTCCTATAAATATTAAATTAGAGCTGATTTTCGAGTTCCCCCGGGGTTAAGTGGTTAGCCTTTAATATGGGAAATGATTTTTTATTCTCACGCAAATAAAACTATAGTCATAAGACAGGTTGTGCCCTTAGCCTCATTTTGAAAGTGAGGGTTTTTGGAACTCGGAAGTCATTGACCTATTTATCAGGGAACATTTGACGCAGTGCATTTATCATTGTCGTGACCATGACAACTGAGTTTTGACAGCCTAGTATTTGACAATGTTTTCTCCAAAACATTATTTTCTTTCTTTCTTTTCTTGAATTGTTAGTGTCAGTTTCACTTTATATCTATTATTAATGAAAGATGAAGGTGAAGTTTTGGCTCAGCTAATAAAACTTAAGATATGCCGTCGTCATGACGTCACTTTACGTCATGTGACAATCAATTTGAGCGGTCAGTTTACCTGAGTTATATAGACCCAAGGTAGCGCGAAAAAAAAAAAAGAAATCTGGTTCTTGGTTTACCTCAGCTTCCTTCCGCATAGTGCCTCAAACATTCACTAACTTGATTATGATATTATCTAAATTGAGGAAGAATGAAAAAAAGTTAATAAAATTAAAAAAAACATGGATGATCAGAAGTTTTCATTCGTGTACCTGATTTTGGGCTGGCAACGCACAGAAAAGATAATTAAAATTAATCACAAGTGTTTAACATACATTCTACAATATGAGTTGTCTGTCTTTTGCTGACAGTACACAGCTGTTCTGAAACATTTATCGTGATTTAAAAGATATTTTTTTCCTAAATATAAATGGGAAGGAAGTATAATATATATGTCTAGAAGATCTGGATATAAGCAAGCTGAACTTTATCAAAAGATGAAGCTTTCTTCAGCGCCGGATGAAGGTTAGTTTTTTTTATTTTACCTCATCGAAATACTGGGCAGTAAAATATCCGTCCATAGTTGTCCTATCTTTCTTGCACTTCATAGTTTAAAACACCAACATTTTTCCAGTCACTACAGTTACACACTCTCGAGAATAACCACGTTTCGTCGGCGATCGCGACCTTTTTACGGGGGACGGTTAATTTTACACTGCTTATAACCTTTTTGTAAGCAGCCACTTGACATACGCATGATTTGATCTCTATGTTCTCTTTGTGTACTACACTAGTATGAAGAGCTTATGACAACATACATGAAATGAATTCTCTTTCTAAAAGAAGACGTTCGAACCTCTGCATGGGAAGAAGTCCTTGTGGTTCGATCTCGTACGCTGGAGGGTCGATGATAGTTTCTTAATGACCTCTAATTGTTCTGATCGTCTACCAGGGCTCAAAACAATGTTTTCGTTTTGCAAAATATTATAATATGGCAAGGACCAGAGAGGGGTTCCAAGACAGCGTCACAGAATGGGGTCGTTTTCCTAAATTTTTTTCAGATTCTGAAATTAATTTTTTAAACGTTCTTCGCCAAGAGAGGATATCCTCTTCTGATATTAACACATATCTTGTTTTCGTTGACATAAGTTAGCGATAACTCCATGCTAATTTTCTCTACTTATTGTAATATTTTCCAGACATACTCGTGAGGGTGAGAAAAGGCAAAAATGACCACGTGACCATTATTTCCTTCCAATACTGCGAATGCCTTTTGTCGGATTCTCCCTGATTTCAACACGAGGCTGAATGTTTCTACTTACAATTAAAATTTGTGAAATCGGATATAACAAAATAGAAATTGCATAGTCATCTTGACCTCCGCTTGCTCTGGAGTTTAGTAAATTTAAAAAAAGAGCATCCCAGTTTATCACATAAAAGTTGAACAGTTTTTACTTCGTTACAATTTGACTCGTGCGTGGCTCGTGATGTACTCAGACAGAGAAGAGCTCTTAGAAATCAAAAAGAAACAAATTTTACACAGTTGACTAGACAACTGGCAAATTCTAAGTTGAAGAAATGAGAAACGCAGTCTTGTAAAATTTATACCTAGCTGCTACTTTCTAACAGTTAGATCATAATCCGTCTACTTGATTTAAACTCAATTTTGATCAATCATATCCTTACGTTGTTCCCAATTAAACAACGAAATATTTTATTATCTAATTAAGCATGACTTTCGAAAAATGTCGTCTTAAAGCGGGTATTCTCAAAACCAGCATTGTGATTTTCGGCATAAAAAATACCCTTAATTTTCAGAGACTATTTTCCCTGCCAGAAGAAGCCTCTTTTCCCCGGAAAAAAATACTATTCTCTTGACACAGATGATCATAACCCGGCAGTTCCATGAAATGCTGACCGGAGACGTCACGGAACCAAGAAAGATTTGTTGATCCAAACAATGCGGTTTGGAGGTCACTTAAAAGTTCATCACTCATTTTAATGCATCACAACCCTTTCTTGTTGTCTTTCGATTCTGTTTTTCTAATCATAAGTATGATGCGTATAATGTCGTTCTCCTTGTCATATCTCCCTGTTTATCCTCTTCAGTTTTTCGCGGGGAAGAAAAACTTTAAGTAGAATTCAGTTTCAAATGATTGTGGAGAAAGAAGACGAAGCTTAGTTAAAATGGAATTTCACGGTCTATGTACCTCGTCGCCTCTTTATTTTTTCCAATAAATGTTGAACGTACCCGTGGACCGAGGTGGAGCTCTTAACCAGCAAAGAATACTTTAGTTCTGACAGTAAAGTTCATCATCCAGTTCAGCTCCTGATTCGCAACAAAACTTGAATTGGATGGCACCAATTGTTATCAGCCTATTTTACTTAGACCTAAATAAATTACCATGCATATATATAACGGCCACTGCAAGACATGATTCCCGGGGCATGATTCAATATACAAGTTCCTATCCTAAAGTAAAATATGGCCTCGGTAGATGTCGGCTTCTTTGCTCTCAGGACGGATTCTGAACTGTCACTAAGTCTGATTGCCTTGGAGTATTAAGCCCTTTCAAGGTCTGTTAATCGTTATCACAAAACAAGAAGTTTCTTACGTCAATTGTCCTCAGTGCGTGTCGGCCTTCCACGTAAGGCTGCTGCTAAAAGGGGGACCGTGCGAAACTAGAAGGTTGAGGGTTTACAATATATCAACAGCGTTTTAAGGATGTTTACCAATAACAGGAGCCTGTCAATACCCAGCTTACATTATGCTAAATCATAAAAGGCTGGTATATTTCCTCGTGCGAAGTCCCCCATCTGTTAAGGGGGACGAGAGGCTCTGGGGATGAGTATGCTTTCAGGCTGATCGTATCATATCCATGGTCCCTGGGCTTTTTGGTCGCCCACCCGCTGACCAAAAAGGCAAAGAACTTTGACAAGAGAGGTCTTTATAGCTAGTACCATGGTGTTTCTCTCACTTTGTAAATTGAGGCGTAACATAACAGCCTTGATACTTCATTACCTGATGACGTATTGCAACTTGATCTGATCATTGTGCCTTTCTTGTAAGGTCTACGCTGTCTACACCATGTCGCCCTCTCAACCCTGAAAAAGCACATTGGAAACACATCTTCACTTTACCTTCTCTGAGTTAACAACATCCGTTTTTGACTTTCAACCTAGAAAAACAGATCGATCTATCCCGAGAACTACCCACTGCCTGGCTCAAACGTACATAAACATGATAAATCGAAATCGGCATAAGATCTGGACATCCTAAATGATCCACTCGTCCGAAATAACCTAATTCAGCTATTTATCAAAAATCCTTCGATAATCACAGTCGAACCAGAGTACGCCTACATGGACACGGACACTCTCATGTTTATTGAAAATATTCAGATTCATTTTGACTATGCGAAAAGGATACATGACACTGTTTATCGCCTTGATTGGATCCTCATATTGCCCCGCGACGCTACTTATAATTCGGCAACAGAACGCAGATACGACCAAGCCCAACGGAAACAGCTGTTTTTCCTCGCTCTTCGCCGCTGGGAACGTTTAGCGCGGAGACGTCCCCAGTGGGCGAAGAGCGAGGAGTGAAGGGGTGTTTTCGCAAGCTACCCCTGACAATCTTCTTAGCCACAGATAAACCCTCTCCAGTACGAAAACAATTTAGTATACAAACTTAAACACACCCAGCTTTAATTCCCCTATGTATACTTTTAGTAGGAGAAGCACTGCTAAAGAAGATGCAAAGAAGATAATTAACCTTAATCAACATAGTCAATGCACTCACTCCTCTATTATGATCTACATTTTGTAAAATTGAAAGGCAAACCCTAAAGCAAGATTTGCGCTGGAGACGGTAGCCTGAATTTCAGCTGCGTACTCGATCCGCTCGCCAAGGACCGCTAAGCCGCGGACTGTGATAGAATTTATGGCTGGAGTGTTGCTGAAGATAACTGGAGCTGCATGAATTTTTTTCGTTAGCTTCAGTTGCTTTTCTCTTGCTTGCATGAAAATTTTTTTCGTACCTCCCCCGCCCCCACCCCTTAGAACTTTTCTACGATCTTCTTCTGTGCCAGGCTCAGTTCCTGAAAGGCGGATTAGAGCTAATCCATGAATAAAATTTGGTTCCGTTTTTGTATTCATTTTTACCCTTCTATGTATTGCTTGGAGTCACATTTTGCGTGTCGAAGGCTCAACAGTATTTTGTCAGGCATCGGCTCCTGGTTTTGTTAGCTCGAGTTGCATGTTCTTGGACAAGAAAACCTTGCTTCAAATTTGGCTTAATCATGGGTTAAACGTCATCATCTCCCGAGGAACCGGGCCCATTCAGCCTCTTCCCTGTTAGGTGCCGCCAGCGGAAAGGGGGAGGGGGTGGGGGGAGACGCTGGGTGCCCCATTAGGGGGAGGGGCAAACTAGAGGGGTGGGGGGGGGGAGGGAGGAGCTTGTTTAAGCATGAAGTCAGCCTCGTTCCTAGGGTCCTCAGAGGACACTGGGAACGAGATTAGCAGGAAGCGGTGTCACAGCGTTTTGGGCATCCCTATTCCCATATCCCTAGCATTTTGGGCATCCCCGGTGGGGGATGCCCAAAACGCTGATCGCTTCGAACTTTTTGGCAAATTTTCGCAGACTCGTTATTTTGCTTTGTAAAGCCTTCCGGATAAGCCTTCTTTTAAAGATACTGGAAATTCTATATTTAGCGGAAGCCATCTCTAAAACGTTTTCGATTTCCCCGCGAAATCCAGCATTTTTTTGGGATCGAGGGGATGATCAAAACACAAGGGATTTGGGCATCCCGGGAGGGTACCGGGGGATGCCCAAAACGCTGCAATAATATGAGGAGGGGATGCCCAAAACGCTAGGGATTTAGGAATGGGGATGCCCAAAACGCTGTGACAGCGGCATTACGGGAAGGGGAAAAATCGTTATGCGTTGTTTTCGGAGCGACGACAGGTTTAAGCATGGATAATAATGGAAACTTTATTTGTGTTTTTGAATGTACAATTGTAAATCTCGCTACCTATAGGCAATTTACAAATGCTGCTCTAGATTGGATTATTAAAAAGAAAAAAAACAAAAACAAAAACAAAAACAAACAAAAACAAAACAAAACAAAAGCCAAAAAAAAAAAAAAAAAAATCAAAATTGCATTAAGTCTGGGCTATCCCAGTTCCTGTTTCTACAACAAAAGATGTAATATGTTGCTCTAATGGCTATATTTATCATTTTCTTGATTATATAACGTTGCTGCTTTTTGTCAATGCCAATGTCATTCATCATGTCTAAGAACGTGGAGCATTCATCGGAGAAAACGCTAAGGGAACTCATGGAGAGATTTAAAAATCTCACACATCTGTAAGTTCTGACGCACTGCATTGTTGTTAAGGTTGGACTCGAAACCAACTGTTAATTCTAGAACATATAGGCACTTGGACCTGTGGACTGGATTAGGATAATAATAATAATAATAATAATAATAATAATAATAATAATAATAATAATAATAATAATAATAATAATAATCTTCGTTCCCCTTGACCAGCGGTCGGGAAACAGCATGCGCAGTAAGGGACGAAGACTAAAGGTAGGAGATTGCAGTGAAAGCGTCGTGCTTTTTAATACACCCATATGTATATTTGGTTTATAATTTCGGCGTAGAAATCGAAACGTAAACGTAGAGACATATCGATCACTGATCCTCGAGGATGAATGGGACGATAAATATGACGGATTTATCATCGGAATTGTTTGATGCAGAACAGCGGGAGCGTGAAGAACTGAGACGATTGTTAAGTCATCAAGAAGCGCTAAGGGTAAGCAATAATTTAGGGGTTTACTTTTTATCTTGGCGGGGTACTCTGGATTTCAAGTGACAGGGATGATCGAATGGGGGCAAAAATCAAAACCCCAAAAAATTCCTGGACCAAAATTTAGGCTCCAAAAAAACCCATGCCAAATTTCCAAGCCATAAAAATTTCCAGAAAGCATTAAATGATATACCTACCGTAGTGGCTATTCGTACGGGACCCGTACATCGCATAGTATTTGCTATTCACACGGGATTCTTGCTAAATTGATTAGGGTTAAGCACTGACAATACTGATTAGGGTTAAATCTTGCTATTATTTGCTTATACTACTAACCACAAAGGGTTTGTAATTTTCACATGTAGGTATTTCAAATTAAGCTGAAATGCCACTGCCCTTAAGCCAATCAAATTGTAGAAATTTCTCATGTTGTAGTATAAGGATTAAAATCAGAAATATTTTAATCAGCAGCAAATTCCCTGTTATATGGTGGTTAGAACTACGAACTGAAGATTCGATGCCGTGAGATCGATTCTCAATCTAGCCACACTCTTTTTATTTTGTATAAAATTTGCCACTGAATTTTTTTCCTTAAAAATTGAACAGTGGTTGAAGAGACTTAAACGTTCATGGAAATTTGTCAGTGACCAGAAATTTCAAGAAGAAACTTAATCCCATATGAGTTGCAAATACACGTCAGTGTATGGGTCCCATACGAATAGCCACTGTGAATGATATAACACGAAAAATAGAAACATCATTTCTGAATACCCCCCAAAATCCCTACATAAATCAAGCTACCCCAAAAAAGTGCCTGCCAAAATTAACCTTCCCATAACTATCCTGAAATCGAAAATTTCAAACCCAAAATAATCCCCTGGGTTTCCATGTGTCCAAGAATCGCCGAAGAATTTTATCAGCACCCCTCCTAACGATGACAGGTTTTCGAAAAGGGTGGGTTCAGATTTTTTGTTTAAGGAAGCCAACAAAATCTGGACCCTCGACGAATATGTTGAAAAAACCAGACGAATATGTTGAAAAAACCAGAAACTTACAATGAAGGTTCCTTTCTGGCTGTTTATTTTTCTACACATTTTGTCAGTTTCTTCAGGTTGATTATTGTTTTTTAAGGACTGAAAACTTCACTAACACTTGCCAACGCGCTAGGTTTTGTGAACATCATCACGATTGCAGTTCTAAGTAATTTTTCTAGCCAGGTAGCCGGGCCTTTTGAAGGTTGAGCAAGAAATGGGAACGAAAATTCTCGGTTTGCACTATCATGCCATGAAAACTAAAAGTACAAACCATACAATACAGAAAGTCTAGAATCTGGGAAATGAAAGAAGGTGAATATACAAAAAGCCTTGACAAGAATCAGGTCTGTGCAATATTTCAAAAGCGAGATATTCGGAAAAACGTTTTACCCAAATTTATAAAGCTTTGTATGGAAACGCTGTGTTGGTGTCCCTTTGAAGGACACCAATATGGCCACTGGAAACCAACAGAAACATCTGTTTTTGAGTTTTTCTACTAATGCTTGAATTCTTTGCTTGAGGAACTCATAAAGATTACAGTAATGTTTATTCTGAGACAGGGAATGGTTAGATAGCAAAATCTTTCAAAGTCGGTAATGTTTTTAACCCACATAAGAGCTTTCCTGGCCGTCAGCTAAATGCCATGTCACACAAAAGCCTGGAAATTCACGCGTCCTCTCTTGCAAAATGAAGAACCCTTTCGAACCAAAAATTTGTTTATACAAAGGTGTTTATGCACTGTAATATCTCATGATTAATTAAGTTCGCTGTTAGGAGTGGAGCTTAATTACAATTCTATCTCTACAGCTCACTGGCTTCCAGACACTAAAACAATCAAAAATCGTATTATCGTCAAATTTGTACACAGAGACACGAGAGAAAAAGTCTACAAAAAGAGGGCAAGTCTCATGAGGAAGTCAATGAAAGATCTTGTGTCTGTCACCAAGAAAATTGGAAAAATGATCAATTCAAAGGGCGAATAAAATCTACATCAATGAATCACTAACAAGCTACAGGAATAGATTGTTTGGTAGAATCCATGAATTCAAAAAGTCAAACAAAAAATTGAAATTCTTATGGACAGTTGATGGGAAGATCAGCTTCAGAGAGAGTGAATCATCTACGGTTTACAAATTTACAACTCATGAAGAATTTGAAGAATTTCTGGAATCTGGACGAGGCTAAAAAACACGGTAGTTGCTACTTTAACTCTATTTATTTATTATGTTTTTATTGTTATTAGTTTAGTATGGCTGTAGATTTTAATAGTGAATGTAGTTTTACAAGCTTTTCCGGACACTGGCCTGCCCAGAGGGAATAGGCACAAACGGGACTCAAAGGTCCTATGCAAGGTGCCATCCCTACCCAATCCCACAACCTGTTAAGGTTGGCCACACCACCGGGGTCTACATTCCCCACTCTTTTCGAACAGTAGTGTGGGTTCTTTTACGTCCCACAAGAACAGATCAGTGAAAGTGCTGTGAGACGGGACCTACGGTTTTTCGTCCTTATCTGAGAAGACTAGAAAGTCTAACCATTTGCAGATGTCATTACAAAGGCAGCACTTTCTTCTCAGTTATTTAAACCCACGACCTCCCGCTCAGCAGACCGGCGCTCTCCCAACTGAGCTAACCAGGCGCGGTTAAATCTATGTGACTGTCTACCCTTCAGTCACTTGGACAACTGTGAATTTCAATCTGTAATTGGGTGTTGGTCAATAGATCTAAGCAAGTTAAAAACTGATCTGTTTGACGTAGTTACCAAATGCAGATAAATTTGATGAGTGTAATCCTGATCACATTCTTCCCCTATCATCATCTGACTATTATTCTGTATCTGAGATGAATAGTATCTTTGGAAATAAAAGCTGGATCAATTGCCCTCACTCTATTCCATTGTAACATAAGAAGCTTGCCCAAGAACCTGAGCCTTCTTCATGATATTTTATATTGTCTTGATAGCAGGCCTAATATTATTGCAATTTCTGAAACAAGACTAAATGAGAACTCAGTTTCAAACATTGAACTCTCCCATTACTATTTCTTTCACCATGACTCGCCTACGTACTGCAGCAGGTGGAGCAGGACTTTATGTCTCAAAAAATTGAAAATCAATCCCAAGGCCTGATTTTCAATTAGATGTAGAGCTGGTCAAGTCCTGCTGGGTCGAGGTTGATCCCTGTAATGGTAAAGCCCATGTAGTTATTGGATGCATATATAGGCACCCATCAGCAAATATAGATGACTTTACTAGGAAATTAGATGAACTAATAAAAAACCTCAATCTGAAAAAACTTAAAGTCTATTATTTTAGGTGACATCAACACTGACTTTTTAAAATGTAATGGCCATTCACCAAACGAGGACCATTTGGAAATGCTTTATTCCAATAATTTCCTACCTATTATAAGTAAACCAACTAGTTTAAATATACGGCAGCTCTAATTTGGGAGACTATTCCAAAAGAATGGAAGTCTCTCAATAGTAATTTGCCTTTAAAAGAAACAGGAAAACCTTTCTATTACAAAACCAATGATAGCGAGGCAGCTCAGAACCCTCTTTTTTTTAGCTTCCTGTCTTCCTTGAACAACACAGGAATAGCAATATATAATTAGGTAATTTTATCCTCCTTTTTCCCCCTTTTTTTTATTATTTAATGTAGCACTTTATAGCACTGTATCAAAAAGTCTAGAAAAAATTCTATATGAACAAGTATTCTCTATACCCTAATTTATTATTACCTCACAGTTTTATAATGGACTCCTCTCTATAATCCCTATTTACTCAAATGGGACAGTGACCAACACGAAAGCTTCGGCTACTTTGGTCACTGTGTACATATCAACAAACTTGTATGTTATATTTATTTTATTTTTCATCATTTCTGTTAACTTACTGATTCTGTAAGCCATCTTATACTGTATCAACTTGAATAGTGCGAAATAAACTTGAACCTTGAACCTTGAAAGTAGAAATTCAGAAGAATCGATAGTTTCTTAGTTTGATTTTTGATGACGTCATGTGTAAACCAAGAATACTCTTGTCTCATCGCATTTTTTATGAGTTACTACCCCCAATAAACACTGATAAAACATGTAACCTATCAGAAATGTGTTTCCTGCATGTGAAGGTAGCGAAAAGGGATACTCAGAGAGCAGAAGGGAAAGCGTTTTAATGTTCGTCAGACAAAAACAAGATAAAGACAAGACTCCAGTTATGTCCACCATTTTAAACCATTTCGACTTTGTTCGAAAGACACATTGTTCTTCTGGAGATTGTAGCACTAGCTAACTCAAAGAAAAACAGAAACGTTAAAGCTAACAATGTTAACCTCATCTCAATTAATGGCCAGGAGTATCGACTTTTGTTTCAAAACAACGTACATAGGTATGTTTTTGTGCTTCAGATCGATCGTACATTGCGTTCAGTGTTTTGTACGTGGTCGGTCACCCTTTGGAAAATGCTTTCCCATGGACCCCCCCCCCCCCACCCCTCGGAAATTACTACTTTTGAACCCCCCTCCTCCCCCTCGGAGTTTCCAATGATCTTCCATGGAGGGGGTATGGATATTTTCTGGAACCACACAGGTCCTTTCATCATGCATTTTTTAAATTATATTTTTCCGAGAGATAATTAATCAACTCTTATTTGATTGTTATCCAATACCTCTAGTATTGATTATTGTTTTTATCTATTGAACATGCTGAGGTTAATACAGTTGACTCTTTTAAGGGGGGAGGGTGGTTGTTTGAACTGACTGATACTATACTGTACATTACACCAACTGTGAGCCCCTACGAACTGTGTGACTATTTCCTCTTTTCAAAGTTTAGAAATGGCAGCATTGTGAATGCTGCTCTCTTCTTAACCTGTAACTAATGTTACTTAAAATAAATTACTTTGGAATTTGCTGCCTTTTTACATAACATCAAGCTCTTCTGTTGACATTTTTAAGACTACATACATATCCTTTTAGGAAAGCTTTTAATTGAATCATTTATTTATATTAATGACTGTCAACTTTGTGATGATGATTTTTAGATAGTTTGTACTATGTAAAAATCTGTAGAGTGCCTTTGGATGCTTGCAGAAAAGGTGCTATTAAATTGTTTATTATTATTATTATTCTAGCCTGTGGTGGTTTTCACAAATAAGCATTGCAGTTGCTGTAGATAACAGAGTAAGCACTTCTGCACAAAATTAAGTAAGGCATCTTGGTCATGCTGCACCTCCATGATGTTTAACTGCTTAACAGAAATAGAACTGATGATTAAAAAGTTCATGAGAACCCTGGTGAAATACTCAGGGTTCCAAAAATATTTTTGACAAAACTTGTCCCTGAGCAAGCAGCATGTAAAAGTCACCTTCCCAGCATAATTAGCTGGTTGTCCCGTCATTTCAATGGTAGATAAGTTTAAACATTCTTAGTATGAAAATACCTGTATTTTTATTACATTTTTCTGCAATAGCAGGGTTGTCATTAGGAGCCGGGGGCCGGGGATTTTTCCTGGCTTCTAAGAGAGTGGCCCCGGCTACTTTTATTGGAAAATAGAAGAAAAATGGAACCAAAAGAAATCCCTAGCCGTTTGATTCCCTGCCTACTTGTTGTATTTACCCGGCAACTTGAAATCTTAGTGACAACCCTGAAGAGAATTATAAGAATGGTCCAAATATGTGTACAAAACTTTGTGTACAACATGTCATGACTAGTAAGCATTTTAGTGTTAATTTGAGTTTCTGCAACTTTAAGTGTTCCTTTTTGTCAGAAAAAAAAACAGTTGAGTGGTGATATCAAACTAAATCTGATTTTGAGACAGTAATTTATTATGCCTTGGCAGCTCTCCCAACTTGCCGACATTATAAAGCTGCAATGTCATCTCAACCCAAGATTCTCCTAATTGCTGCATTTAGTCTTCCATCATGCTACTGTAGATTTTTAATATTCTTTGTTTGTTTTTTTTTTTTCAGGACGGTTTTTATTTTTTAGGTGGACAAAATGTTCTAAAGAATATACAGTCCCAATTAAATGGAACTTATTTCTTGGGCCAAACTATAAAAGTTACCATCCTGGAAAATGAGTTTGATTGGTTTTCATCCCTTAACTCCCAAGAGCTGGCAACGCAGCTGGCCAAATTTACCCAGGTGGAAGTCAGTTTACTTGTTCCAGAATGTGCACAGATTAATGATTGGGATAAAAGGTACCTAAAAGAAAATGGAGTTACCACTGTCAAAGCCAAGAGGCAACCAGGCTTTACTGACCCCATTGATTGGTTGTACTATCCACCAGAAGACCTCAAAACAGACATTGTAATAGGAATTGGTGCACCGTTGGGTAAGATTGCACAGCACTGGAAAGAGCGATATCAATGCAAGAACATTTATATTGATTTTGACGGTTTGTTTGCCGGTTATAAAGTTGTGGAAACTTTTGAAAATTTAGATTACAGAAAGGAACTCTCCATAGCTGCTAACCTTCCTGTTGCTATAGGACCCAAGACAACTGATGACCTGTCTGCTTCTCTTCGCCCAAAAGGGAAGCAAGTGTTTAACCTCACCCCTGGAATCATCAGTGAATTTAGTAACTTAACTCATGCAACCATTGATGGAAGAAATTTTCGTGTTCTGCTTGTTGGAGGAGATAATCCTGACAATTTTCAGGAAGAGGGACTTGAACTTGCTGCAGAAACAATGGCAGAGTTAAATGATAAATCCTATCATCTAATTTACGTTGGTGCAAGAAAAGAAACAGAGAAGCAATTTGCCAATCTATTTCATCAGTGTGGTGTTCCTAAAAGGCAGCTAACAGTAAGAAGCCTTCCAAAAACTAAACAAGAATGGAAAGATCTTTTCTGTGAGGTGGACCTTGCCATCATGCCATCAGGTGACAAGGAGTTTGGTTTGGAGGCACTTCTTGCCTTATCTGCTGGGCTTCCTGTGCTTGTCCATGGGGAATCAGGATTTGGTGAGGCTCTCAGGGATGTCAAGTTTGGAACATCAGCCATTGTGGATTCTGATGATGCAAGAGAGTGGGCTTTGAGAATCAAGAAAGTAAGAGAAACAGACAGGAAGACCAGGCTTGAGCAAGCAGCAATCTTGCGTTCAGACTACGATGAGAAGTACAGCTGGGAGAAGCAGTGTGGTTCTCTGGTTGCAATGATGTTTATGATGGTTTCTGGTATGGGTTTCATTGAACCTTATTATTTTTTAACTTTGTCTTTTTAATGCATGTAGTATGTGCAAAACATTGTTTGCTTCTTTTTATTTTTATTGCCAGCAGTTTCAATATAACAAAAAAGATATAAAAAAATTTAAAATGAATGCTAAATATTAAAAAAGTAACGGAATGTCAAAATCTATTGCTCATAATTTTATCCTGATAATATATAATATATCCTGATTATTTATACTTAATAGGTTGTCTTATCACTCTGCAGTTTTAAAGTTCAAAGTTTTACAAGCTTAAGGAAAGTAGAACCTTTAGGTGCTTTTGGCACCCAGAAAGGGTCAATAAGGAAATTTTATGAAAAAGGAAACCAACCTGAGGATGCTCCTAACCTACAATCCTGGAGAAAAGTCCTTCAGACAGTACTGCAATATTCATTTTTTTCTGTCATTTCTCGGTTCCCTCTTAACCCTTTAAGCCCCAGTATTCACATACAAATTCTCCAAACTGGTCTCCATACATTTCCTTAAAGAATGAGTTGAGAGAATTTGATAAAAGATCAAGGCGTTTTTACTTGGGTGATCATTTTTATTAATTCTCATAACTTATCTGTTGACAATGTATGGATATTGTTAGGAGAAAATTGATCTTGGTCACTATTGGGACTTAAAGGGTTAAAACAGTGCATCCTTTTCGAAATTTTCTTGCAGTTCTCCCTCCCCACACCCTATACAAAGTTGAAACTCTGAAAAAATTCTGGATACACGAGTCCAGCATTATTTGTGGGGTGAGGGGAGGGGTTGGACCTGTGTGAATTGGAAAACGCCCCAGAAATGCAAAAGTGTCCCAAGACATTTTGTCCATGATTGTAGCCACGTAAGAGGACACTGATGTCTTTTCTTGCTCTTATGTAGAGGACACTACTGTTGACTCTCAAACTGTACTGAAAGATGTGTCCCGCTTGCCTGTCAAGCCAACGGGTGGAAAAGGCATCAAACGTAGACGAATCAGTTACTGATCAACAGCAAGGTAATTTTTTATTACCATACACCTTAATTAATTTTGATTAGGAGCCCAGGAAAAATGTTTAGTGGAACAGCATCTGCTTTCTCACACATCTTAGGCATCAACCCTATTGGCCTCACTCATGAATTAGGTGCTCCCGAAGAGAAGCATTTGAATCAGTTTGTTTCACCAATACAAAACTTGTAACGACAATAAATAAATAAATATAAAGTGAAAAATGAAATGAAATACAAATAAAATATTGTCAATAATATTTCGTTATTTTGATAATTTTATAAACCCATTAAAGTATCACACTTGCATTTACGTTACTGTACATGTATCATTCTTTTAAGTATCATTTAAATTAATACATTTTTCTTATTTTTCAGCTGAAGAAAGAAGCCCTCAGGCTTCATCTTTATTTCTTACTGGAGACATGTCAACACCAGCCTCCTCCTCAGGCGTTTCATTTTTCGCATGGCAGAGGCGAGCGCGAAACGAGTGACTGGTGATGAACTGCAAGGGACCATGGGAAGGGTACAGACGGCAGGCGAAGCGCCTGCCAGATCTTGTGTCGTTTTCTTCTTCTTTTTAAGTCTTGGAAGCGATCACTGAATATGTGTGCAGTCTTTTTCATTGTAGTGAACATTTCACTTGGTATATATTAAAATGGCTATTAACTTATCAACTCAATTAACCCACATGTATTCAAGTAACTCAGTTCTACCTCTGTACGTTAGTTAATTAAATACCATTGTTTATTTTTGCAGCTCAAGACAACTGAGAGGGTATGATTTTAAGTCAACGGTCCGAACGGTCTGTAGGGATGGGCAGAATACTTCCAGAAACCCTTATCCTATATCAAACCAAAATATGACTTTTTCCTACCATAATTCAGACCACAACAGACGAATGATAAAAAAATGCCTACAAACGATTAACTCTCTTCATGATTTAAACTTTTTCGTTCGCCATGTGTCCTTAAGGCTCTACTCAGATGATACTACTGGTTATTACTCTGATATCTAGTAGTAGTGGTATTAGTAGTACTTAGTTCTTTATTTTACTTTATCAAATTTTGATAAAGCAGGTTTGTTATGGCAGCAAAATGCTGATGTGAACCTACTGTATATCAACTGAGTTGGTAAATACCAAAGAAAAAATGACGTAAATAAGGGTGGCGCAAGGGTGGCGCAAGGGTGGCGCAGTGGTGAGAACGCTCGCCTCCCAACAATGTGGCCCGGGTTCAAATCCCGGCATCGATGCCATACGTGGGTTGAGTTTGTTGTTGGTTCGCTCCCTTGCTCCGAGAGGTTTTTCTTTGGGTACTCCGGTTTTCCCCTCTCCTTAAAATCCAACACTTCCAAATTCCAATTCGATCTGCAAACGCACGGACATGTTTAAACGAGTTCATATGAACTCTTAAGTGCTTCGTGGGTAAAAGAGCAATTTTTTTATATATATAAAATTAATATGTATATAAATACTTGTATTCTGGGTAGAACGTATTCCGCAGAGCGCTCAATTCATTTAATTGAAGAACATTAATAATCACAGGTGATTAAATATGTATTTAAGGTACAGAATATTTTGTGTGCTATATTATGTAGCACACAAAATATTTACATTTATAAATAGCAACAATGATAGTGAAAGGATAAAAAGAAAGAAAAGGATTTCAAACATTTAACAAACAAAAATTTCTGAATATTAAAAATACACGAAACATCTGACTATTGTTGGTCGCTGTTGAATTTGTACCAAATGTAATTTGATCAACAGTCTTTGAGTATTAATTTTTTCTTAAGATTGGCGTTAAAAGATGGATAACTTTCCGCGAATCTTAACTGGGTTCGTAGACAGTTCCAAACTATACTAGCACGATAAACGAAAGAGTTGTGCTGCAGTTTGTTGTGAACTCTGAGCTTACCTTATTTTCATCCTGTTTTGATCAGAATCGTCTCCTTGTTACAATGACAAGAGTTAGGCGCTGCCCTTGGGGCCATGCTTGTATAAATATGACATTTTTCTAAACGATATTAAAGTAGGGACCCAAGAATCTATGAAAATTCTTGGGGTTACACTGGATAAAGGTTAACTTTTAAGGATCATATATCGGGGCAACTCAAGAAGGCATATGCCAAATCTGGAGCACTCAGAAGCATTAGGCGTTTTGTTCCAGCTGGGGTTTATAATGTCTCTACAATTCTTTTGTTTCCCGCACCTAGAATATTGCAGTCCCCTCTTATTGGGTGTGGGCAAAGTGCAAGCGAGTCGTCTTGAGGATGCTAACTTTTACATTTTGAGATCTATTTTAGGTTACGGTAAAACTATCTCATAGAGCGGTTTTCACTTGACTCTCGTGAAACCAAAACCAAAGTAAATACACTAGCCAACCAAAGGGCGTAGTAAAACCAAAACCAAAACCAAAACCAATCCCTTTCGACGGTCAAGTGAAAACCGCTCTATCAAGAATTACTTGGGATCGTGAACATGAAAACTCTAGAACATAGGAGACTATGCATATCGCTTTTGTTACTTTATAAATCTTTATTCTGCAACGGACCTAGGTACTTTCGTGACTTTTTTAGTTTTAAAGACTCCACTTCTAACTTAAGAGGTTAGTGGTGTTAATCTCAGCATGCCAAGGTTTAACCTTAACTGGATGAAGAACTCTTTCACTTACCAAGCCGCTAAAATCTGGAACTCACTTGAACCTGATGTAAGGAAATTAAAGAAAACCTATCCAAGTTTGCAAAGTCGATTAAGAATTAATCATTTTAATTCCATTTTTTATCTTGTACATTAGAAACAGCTTTTATCTATTCCATTCTTACTCACAGTAATTTTTAGTATTTTATTCCTTATATAGTAGAATTTGCAGTTGTATATTTTAGCTTTTTTATGATTAACCTAGTTGCTATGTATGTAATATATTTTTAATTCTATATATTTTAAGACTCTTTTTAGTTAGCACGTACGAGCTTTTAGCTCACTAGATACTACGTGGTTAAATAAACGATTGATTGATTGATGTACTGCCATGTAGATGAAAGAGGCGTGAAATAGGATGTAGTTTAATAAGTATACCTTTTTATGTCCCGCTTAAATGTTTGTGGGACAGTCTTTTATAGTCAACCAGTGTGATTACCTAGAAGCAGATTATTTCGGATATTTTGTCCATAATGAGGTCAAAGAGAAAAATCATCGTTGCATTTGGTTAAAACCTGTTCTCAGGCTAAGTTGAATCTTATACTTGTATTTTAACAAATGCGTGCTCTTTGAATGTACTGTGTAAAATAAATTTTTTGAGAGTGTTATTGGTTGGCTCTTTCTCTATTGATCGAGTGCCCTGCAGTAGGAGAGTGCTCTGTGTGTGTGGTGGGGGGGGGAGTGGGACTCCTGAAAAATTTGTGTAGGGATGGGCGGAACGCATCCAGAAACCCTTATTTTATATCAAACCAAAATATGATTTTTCCATACCCTATTTGAGGAACGATAAAAAAATACCTACAAACGGTTGAATCTCTGACCAGTTTCCTCAGGCCAAAAAAAATATGTCTTCTGGCACCAAGGCAGTATCCCCTGTAGCCTGCGTAGCAGGCGTCGAAAGGCCTGCTACGCAGGCTATACCCCCTGCCACCCCCCGTCCTATTTTGCCATATTTAATTAGATCGCATTTCTAACTACGAGCGCTACCTTAATTTAGTAAATGGTTGATTGTTCAAAGGCTTAGAAACAAAAATATTAAAAAAAGAAAGGGAGACATTGCAGTCTTAAGTTTAGTGACACATTGGTCCCCCTTCTCTTCTACATCGATAGCAGCGGCGTTGGAACACGAGCTCCATAAATGATTGCCGCATGCGGGCGAATTTAAAGGGGTATAAGGCACCCCAGTACATACACAGTGCGTGCAAGGACGCTATTTCTCTATTCTCCCTTTTTCCTTCCCTTTCGAATAAACGCCATCCTCGGAGACCCAGGGGCAGTTAGTCGGGTCGATAAAATGTTCGTGGTGAAAGTTTACTGTGAGATCGAGACGAGCTCGTCTTCCACTGCCCCTGGGTCTCCGAGGATGAATAAACGCCTGCCACACAGCCTGCGAAGTGCAGACGTATTTCCGGTCCTCGCTTCTCTCCCTCCGAAAATTAACCAATTAATTTTCGGAGGGACAAAAGCGACTACCGGAAATACGTCTGCGCTTCGCAGGCTACCTGTCACGCAGCTTAGAGTTGCCTATTCCCTAGCCCCCCCTCCTTGATATGACACAGTAAGGGGTGTGTCTTAGGAAGGCTGATACCCTTCGCTGTGTTCAATCGTCCGTTGTTTGTTCTGTTCAACCAACCAATGAAACCCTTAACTCTCTTCCACATAAGCCCAAACATTTCCTTGATTTAAAACGTCCTAAGGCGAACATAAGTGAAAACTTTAACTCTCCCATATTTCTCGAACGCGGCAGACGAGTTTGTTCATCATAACTAGCTTTCATAAGCAAGATGGCAAATTCTTACAAGACAGTAAGACTCGAAAGATTTGCGTCGGCCCTTGCTCCCCAAAGCCCGCCTGCCTCCAATAACGCCTGTTGTGCATTAAGGCCTGACATGCCTTCGCTTCAAGTTCTTTCCCGTTTAACACGAAAATACTTAAAAAGAATCAGTTCGGCTATTCTTTAATTGATATTTCAAAAAAATTCGTGTGGGAGCATTAAATTCATTTACGCAACGTATGGCTTTAACTTTCATTCTTGATTAGAGTGACTTTTCGATTAATTTAGTTTTCTGGGAAACTGCCTACCTACCCCTCCCCTAAGCCATCATTTTCCCCTAAGTGAGAAGTAAGTGTTAATGTTAGCTTAGGGGAGGGGTAGGTAGGCAGTTTCCCCAGGAACCAAAATTGATCTGACTTTTCTATCTCTTGCACAACCTTTTCTTTTGAGATCAAAACAGCTGGCATCATTTCAATTAAAAAAAAAAGTTATCAGATCGGCTTAAAACCACTAAAATTATTTTGATGCAATGTATAGTGCGTTTTTATTCATATAACTAGCAGGAGTTAAGATATCGCCACAGGATTGGCTTGGTGCACTAATCTGGTCGCCGTTGGCATTATTTTCGTGACATCAGGTTAAAAAAGCTCTATAAAGAATAGCAGCGCTAACTAATGGTGCTTACCCTCAACTAATCTACTAGTCTGCTACACAGCCGTTTTTAGTATCGTCACGCTGCAGACTACTAATGTGACTGTGTCTTTATTGGCTATTTACAACGGTGCCAAAGATTGGAACCCAGGACAACTGTGTCAGAAGATTCACGCGGTCAGAGAAAGGACTTGATGAACTCCGCAACCCCAGTAACGGAAGATTAAACGCATGATTACATGCATTTCAAGGCTACGTCCTCAAGAGCCTAGATTTAAGTAGTCCCGTATCAATAAAGGTAAGAAGACAAGTAATAAGTAATATAAGAATCAAACTGTTATTTTGTTCATTAAAATTGACATGCGCGGATGCACGGGCAGTTTTTGTCATTGGCAAAGACTATCCAATGAATCCTAAACGACCCTGGCCAAGTTCTGAACCGACCCTTGAAGTTTATTGAAAAAGACGGCGCATTCTTTCAAGCAGGATCTTACATTGCGTCTCCCACTTGAACTTTTCGTCATAAAACTCTCGTAGAGAGAGCGCTTCGTTGAGCCGAATTTGCCTTTCTTTCTGTCTCGCACGTCTAATAGCTTTACCCCACTCCTCAGCTTCATCAGAGTCTACCACGAACGACGAACCAAAAGTTAAACTCTGCAGAACTTTTCCGAATCCAGAATTATCACCCACCAAAATGGGGAGGCCAGCGGAAAGAGCTTCGAGTGCTGCGAGGCCAAAACCTTCTGTTCGTGACGGCATAATGGCTAAATCCGCCTCACAGAAGAGATTTTCCAATTCACCACGACTCTCAATAAAGCCTCGCACGATAAGTTGGTTGCGAGAAATGCCGCACTTCAGCAAGTTATTTTTGACCTCTTCTTCTTTTCCTTTTGGCGCTCCGACAAATATTAGTAGGTAGCTTTTATCATTCAAGCCTGCTACAGCTTGTGCGGCTATATCGTATCCCTTTAGTTCAAAGTCTTCCGAGTCACCCCGACCAAACACTAAGATGCGGAATTTTCCCCTCTCCTCACTGGCTTGCTGCATCTTTGTGAACTCCGGAAAGATTCCAGGTGTGATATCTATCACTTGTTGATCCTTACCGTACGACCGCAAGGGGGCGCGGATGGCGTCCACTAGCTTCGGTCCAATAGCCGCGACGATTTCAGCCTCCTTACACAGTTTTAATTCAGCTTGGTGTTTTTCCTCGCCTTTCGGTAGCGCTGTTTCGCCTTCCTTAAACATTGCAAGCTCTTCACTGGCGGTGTGTACTATATGAACTCGTTTGCACCTGCGCTGTTTTGCTATGGCCTGGGCTGGTGCTCCTAGCTTCTGACCATGGCCTACAACAACATGAATATCATGATCTTCTCTGGTAAAGCTCAATCCCCCGATGGAATCAAACCCAGTCATTGGCTCAGGTGTCGCAAGGCTTACTCTACAGTCATTAGCTTCTTGCTTCTCTCTTTCACTGTAATGTGGCAACAGAAGGGTAACCTCTACCCCAGGCTGCTGTGCCAAGTGTTTTGCTAGTTCTCTGTTCAGCGTAGATAATCCGCCTTTTGATGATCCCCATTCGTCTCCCACTAGTGTTACCCTTAAAGGGCCCCTTGCGAAAGAGGTTGATGATCCCTCAGATCTGGCATCCTTAAGACGGAGAGAGAAAGAATTAAATTTCAAAAAAATCATCAGCACGGGATTCCGGATTCCAGAATCCGGGAAATTTTCTTCCTGTGTCATCCGGACTGGCGAAAAATTTTGCTTGTGGAATCCGGATTATCCCTCAAAAAAAACGGAATCCCCCTAACGATTGGAATCCGGATTATTCAAGTACCACTCACAAAGACTGGAATCCAGTACCGGAGTCCACGGCCTGGAGTCCAGAGTCCAAGACTGTCTTGGATCCCCTTACGTGATTACGTCGGGCGGCACAGAACGATCTTGATCTAAACATTATTATTAAAATCTGAATCATCGGATAATGTAATTCTAGAGCTCTGATTGGCTTAGCCATCATGGTATATGAGCCATTATACCATTCTCTCCAAATATGGTAACTGTACGCGTCTGCTCAAAATCGGTTGTTTTTACCAGTAAATTCGGGAAGAATTCTCGATATTTTGTGGGCGTATTTAATAAAACATTTATTCCACTCGCGCTTGTTGGATATGAGATGATTATAGCCAACTCGGCACTACGCGCATCGATGGCTCTCTACCATCTCATATCCAACGCGCACTCGTGGAATAATTTTTAAATACATCATTTGCGCATAAAGTAAAGTCCAATTGAACCTAGTGGCCAAACGAATACAATGACATTACAAAATATAGTATAAGCCTTTAAGTCGTAAAAAAGCAATGCATTTTTTTTTAGAATAATGTTTTTGTCTATTCAAACCGGGGACTCAGCTTTAAAGTTGAATAACTTTCGGTCGTACAAGCTATGACCTCAAAACTTGGCGACCCACTCCCTTAGTGTTAAATAAGCCATTTTCGAGTTCCCCGGGGCCTCTGTATTTAAACAAGGTTTAGTGGTCAGCCTTTCATATGGAAATGATTTTTTTATTTTCATGCAAATAAAACTCATTTTCACAAGAAAGGTTGCGCACTTGGCCTCATTTTGAAAGTGAGGGTTTTTGGAACTAGGAAGTCATTAGCCTATTTATCAGGGGGCATTTGACATAGTGCATTTATCATTATAGTGACCATGACAACCGAGTTTTGACAGCCCAGTCAGTTTGGCAATGTTTTCCCCCCAAAACTATTTTCTTTCTTTCTTTTCTTGAATTATTAGTGTCCATTTCAATTTACATCTAATCTTATGAAAGATGAAGGTGAAGTTTTGGCTCAGCTTATAAAATTTAAGATATGACGTCCTAATGATGTCACTTTACGTCGTGTGACAATCAATTTGAGCGGTCAGTTTAACTGAGTTATATGGATCCCAGGTAGCCTTGCAGTCTTTCATCCTTAACCTCAAACGAGCTCCCCAAAAAACGCCTGCGTGGGAGGCTAGATCCCAGGTAGCGCGAAAAAAAATACTGGCTCTTGCACCCTAATATATATGCGTGGTTTACCTCAGCTTCCTTCCGCATAGTGCCTCGGACATTCACTAACTTGATTATGATATTATCTAAATCGAGAAAGGATGCAATAAAGTTAATAAACTACAAAAAACATGGATGATAAGAAGTTCTCATTCGTGTACCTGATTTTGGGCTAAGAAAACGCACAGAAAAGATGATTAAAATTAATCACAAGTGTTTAACATACATTCTACAATATGAGTTGTCTGTCTTTTGCTGACAGTACACTGCTGTTTTGAAACATGTTATCGTGATCTAAAATATATATTTTTCCTAAATATAAATGGGAAAGGAAGTATAATATATATGTCTCGAAGATCTGGATGTAGGGAAGCTTAACTTTATCAAAAGATGAAGCTTTTTTTTTTCAGCGCCGGATGAAGGTTAGTTTTTTTATTTTACCAAATCGAAATACTGGGCAGTAAAATATCCGTCCATAGCTGTCCTATCTTTCTTGCACTTCACAGTTTAAAACACCAACATTTTTCCAGTCACTACAGTTACACACTCTCGAGAATAACCACGTTTCGTAGGCGACCGCGACCTTTTTAGGGGGGACGGTTAATTTTACACCGCTTATAACCTTTTTGTAAGCAGCCACTTGACATACGCATGATTTGATCTCTATGTTCTCTTCTTGTACTACACTACTCAGACTATGAAGAGCTTATAACAACATGCGTGAAGTGAATTCTCTTCCTAAAAGAAGACGTTAGCAAGGACCAGAGAGGGGGTCCAAGACAGCGTCACATATAGTGTCGGTTTCCTAAATTTTTTTCAGAGTCTGAAAATAAATTTTTAAATGTTCTTCGCCAAGAGAGGATTATCCTCTTCTGATCTTAACAGATATCTTGTTTTCGTTGACATAAGTTAGCGATAAATCCATGCTAATTTTCTCTACTTATTGTAATATTTTCCAGACATACGAAAAGGCAAAAATGACCATGTGACCATTATTTCCTTCCAATACTGCGCATGCCTTTTGTCGGATTCTTCCTGATTTCAACACGAGGCTGAATGTTTCTACTCACAATTAAAACTTGAGGAGTCTTTTTGTGAAATCGGATATAATAAAATAAAAATTGCATAGTCATCTTGGCCTCCGCTTACTCTGAGTGACTGTAGTAAATTTTAAAAAAAAGAGCATCCCAGTTTATCACATAAAAGTTGAACAGTTTTTACTTCGTTACAATTTGACTGGTGTGTGGTTCGCGATGTATTCAGACAGAGAAGAGCTCTTACAAATAAAAAAGAAACAAATTGTACACAGCTGTCCAGACAACTGACAAATTCTAAGTTGAAGAAATGAGAAACGCACTCTTGTAAAATTTATACCTGCTACTTTCTAACAGTTAGATCAGAATCCGTCTACCTGATTCAAACTCAATTTTGATCGATCATATCCTCACGTCGTTCTTAATTAAACACCGAAATATTTTATCATCTAATTGTGCATGACTTTCGAAAAATTTCGTCTTAAAGTCCCGCATTCATTGTTAAAGAAAGCGAGTATTCTCAAAACCAGCATTGTGATTTTCGGCATTAAAAATGAGGTAATGGGTTCATGATAACCGTCACGAATATAGAGACATTAAGTGACCACTAAGCCCACTATGAGAATGTTGATATAATTGCTGTAGTTACTGTAGTTGGTGTAGTTTGTGTAGTTGGTGTAGTAGCTCTAGTTAATGTAGTTAGTGTAGTTGGTGTAGTAGCCGTAGTTGGTGTAGTAGCTGTAGTTGGTGTAGTTGCTGTAGTTGATGTAGTTACTGTAGTTGCTACAGCAACTACACTAACTACACCAACTACAGCAACTACACTAACTACAGCTACTACACCAACTACACCAACTACAGCAACTACACCAACTACAGCTACTACACTAACTACACGAACTACACCAACTACACTAACTACACCAACTACAGCTACTACACCAACTACACCAACTACAGCTACTACAGCAACTACAGCAACTACATCAACTACAGCAACTACACCAACTACACTAACTACACCAGCTACAGCAACTACAGCAACTACAGTAACTACTCCAACTACACTAACTACATCAACTACACCAACTACAGCAACTACACGAACTACAGCAAGTACACTAACTACACCAACTATAGCTACTACACCAACTACAGCAACTACACTAACTACACCAACTACAGCTACTATACCAACTACACCTACTACAGCTACTGCACCTAGTACACCAACTACACCAACTACACTAACTACACCTACTAGAGCTACTACATCAACTACAGCTACTACACCAGCTACAGCAACTACAGCAACTTTAGCTACTACAGCAACTACACTAACTACACCAACTACAGCTACTACACCAACTACAGCTTCTACACTAACTACAGCTACTAAACCAGCTACAGCAACTACAGTAACTACACCAACTACACTAACTACATCAACTACACCAACTACACCAACTACAGCAACTACACTAACTACATTAACTACAGCAACTACACTAACTACACCAACTACAGCTACTACATCAACTACAGCTACTACACTAACTACACCAACTACACTAACTACACCAACTATACTAACTACAGCAAGTACACCAACTACAGCTACTACACCAACTACACCAACTACAGCTACTACACTAACTACACCAACTACACTAACTACACCAACTCCCTTAACTACAGCAACTACGCCAACTACAGCTACTACACCAACTACAGCTACTACACTAACTACACCAGCTACACTAACTACACCAACTATACTAACTACAGCAACTACACCAACTACAGCTACTACACCAACTACACCTACTACAGCTACTACACCAACTACAAGTACACCAACTACAGCAAGTACACTACGTACACCTACTACAGCTACTACACCAACTACAGCTACAGCTACTACAGCAACTACACTAACTACACCAACTACAGCTACTATACCAACTACAGCTACTACACCAACTACAGCTACTACACCAGCTACACCAACTACACCAACTACAGCAACTACAGCTACTACACCAACTACGGCTACTACACCAACTACAGTACTACACCAACTACACTAACTACACCAACTACAGCTACTACACCAACTATAGCTACTACACCACCTATAGGTACTACACCAACTACAGCAACTACAGCTACTACACCAACTACACTAACTACACCAACTACAGCTACTACACCAACTACAGCTACTACAGCAATTACATCAACATTCTCCTAGTGGGCTTAGTGGTCATTTAATGTCTCTATATTCGTGACGGTTATCATGAACCCATTACCAAAAATAACTTTAATTTTAAAACACTATTTCCCTGTCAGAAGAAGCTTCTTTTCTCCGGAGAAGACACTACTCCCTTGATACAGATGACCATAACCCGGCAGTTCCATGAAATAATGACCGGAGACGTCACGGAACCAAGAAAGATTTGTTGATCCAAACAATGCGGTTTGGAGGTCACTTAAAAGTTCATCACTCATTTTAATACTTTGCATCACAACCCTTTCTTGTTTTCTTTCGATTCTGTTTCTCTAATCATAAGTATGATAAGTATAATGTCGTTCTCCTTGTCATATCTCCCTGTTTGCCCTCTTTAGTTGTTCGCGGGGAAGAAAAATTTTAACTAGAATTCAGTTTCAAATGATAGAGGAGAAAGAAGACGAAGCTTTATAGTTAAAGTGGAATTTCACGGTCTATGTACCTCGTCGCCTCTTTATTTTTTCCAATAAATGTTGAACGTATCCGTGGACCGAGGTAAAGCTCTTAACCAGCAAAGAATACTTTAGTTCTGACAGTAAAGTTCATCATCCAGTTCAGCTCCTGATTCGCAACAAAACTAGAATTGGATGGCATCTAAATTATTATCAGCCTATTTTACTTGGACCTAAATAAATTACCATGCATATATACAACGGTCACTGCAAGACATGATTCCCGGGGCATGATTCAATGTACAAGTTCCTATCCTAAAGTAAAATATGGCCTCGGCAGATGTCGGCTTCTTTGCTCTCAGGAGATTCTGAACTGTCACTAAGTCTGATTGCCTTGGAGTATTAATTAAGCCCTTTCAAACGCCGGGCCGTGATGCCGTTACGTTAATACCTCTGTCTGTTAACCCTTCTTTGATTATAACAAGAGTGGGCTAGTTCCTGTGGAAATAACCACCTCTAATACGTTCAAGCACTTGAAATAATATTAAAACGTATAACTGTACACGAAAGCAATTCAGTAATAAAATTCGTAGGCAGTCGTTAACCCTAGCGGTGGGCTGAATGACGTGGTACCGCTACACTATAAAACTAAGGGGTACGAGGAAAAGGGAGCCAGAAGTTGTTCTAAGGGCCTTATATCTGCCAATCGATAGTGATCGACTACTGAGCCATCAACACAACGAAACTTATGGTCCAACTTAAATTATCAGTATTAGCAATACAGTCTACAAGCATAATACGCATTGGGCTTGCTGACCTATAGAATTGCATGAGTTCTCTATTATAAACACTAGTGTAAACAGTATCAGCAAAGAACGTGAAATCTAAGTGCACTTACTCCTACAATTATCCTCTTATGTAGTACCGGGCTTTATCCAGATACGTAGCAGATTTTCCTTTTTAACGACGAACAATTATTCTGTAGCTAGCATGACAATCTACGGCTTGATAAGAATGAGGGGTCAATCGTTATCGCATAACAAGAAGTTTCTTGTCCTCAACGCGTGTCGGCCTTCCACGTAAGGCTGCTGCTAAAAGGAGGATCGTCGGAAACTAGAAGGTTGAGGGTTTACAATATATCAACAGCGTTTTAAGGATGTTTATCAATAACAGGAGCCTGTCAATACCCAGCTTACATTATGCTAAATCTATTTCCTCGTGCGAAGTCCCCCGTCTGTTGAGAAGGACGGGAGGGCTCTGGGGATGAGTATGCTTTCAAGCTAATCGAATCATATCCGTGGTCCGGCTCTGACTTTTTGGTCGCCCACCCGCTGACCAAAAAGGCAAAGAACTTTGACAAGAGATGTCTTAGCTCGTACCATGGTGTTTCTCTCACTTTGTAAATTAAGGCGTAACATAACAGCCTTGATACTTCATTACCTGATGACGCGGGATTCAACTTGATCTGATCATTGTGTGTTTTTTGTACGGTCTACGCTGTCTAAATACATCATGTCACCTTCTCAAGCCTGAAAAAGCAGTTACCCTGTCTGCGTTAACAAAATCCGCTTTTGACTTTCAACCTAGAAAAATAGATCGATCTATCCCAAGAACTACCCACTGCCTGGCTCAAACGTACATAAACATGACAACCGAAATCCGGCATAAGATCGGGACATCCTAAATGATCCACTCTTCCGAAATAACCCAGTCCAGCTATTTATCAAAAATCCTTCGATAATTACAGTCGATCCACGGACACTCTTATGTTTATTGAAAATATTCAGATTAATTTTGACTATACGAAATGGATACACTACCCTGTTAATCGCCTTAATTGGATCCTCATCATTGCCCCGCGACGCTTGACGCTATTTATAATTCGGCAACAGAACGCAGATACGACCCAGCCCTACGTCTCCCCTGACATAGCCTGCAGAAACATCCGTTTCTCGCTCTTCGCCGCTGAGGACGTTTCGCGCGGAGACCTCCCCAGGGGGCGAAGAGCGAGGAGAAACGGAGGCTGCCCCTGATAATCTTCTTAGCCACCGATAAACCCTCTCCAGTACCAAAACAATTTAGTATACAAACTTAACCACACCCACCTTTATTTCCCCTATGCATACGTTTAGTAGGAGAAGCACTGCTAAAGAAGATACAAAGAAGATGCTTAACCCTAATCAACATAGTCAATGCACTCACTCCTCTATTATGATCTACCTTTTGTAAAATTGAAAGGCAAACTCTAAAGCAATTTTGCGCTGGAGACGGTAGCCTGAATTTTAGCTGCTTACTTGTACCTCCCCCCCCCCCACCCCTTTTAACTTTCCTACGATCTTCTTCTGTGCCAGGCTCAGTTCCTGAAAGACGGATTAGCACTAATCCATGAGTAAAATTTTGTTCCGTTTTTGTATTTTACCCTTCTATGTATTGCTCGGAGTCATCTTGTGTGTGGAGTACATTTTATGTGTCGAATTAAGGCTCAACATTATTTTGTCAGGCATCGGCTCCTGGTTTTGTTAGTTCGAGTTGCATGTTCTTAGAGAAGAAAACCTTGCTTCAAATTGGGCTTAATCGTGGGTTAAATGTAATCATCTCCCCAGGAACCGGGCCCATTCAGCCTCTTCCCTGTTAGGAACTGTGCAATAATTATCAGGAGGGGGGGTGGGGGGCTGAAAAACTAGAGGGGGGTGCAATACATAAAATTGCTGCCAAGATAGGGGGGGCTCAAAAGTAAAATCACTCATTTGACGGAGGGGGGGCCTTAAGTTTTATTCGAAATGTAAATAAAATTAAACGCAATAAAAGACTGTCAATACAGGCATCATAATAGACTGTAACAAATATCAATACGAACAGCTTTTAAACGATTATTGAAAATATTCCATCAAAATGAAAAGCAAATTCACAACTGATCAATTTTACCCGTCTTCTAATTAATTGAGCTGTTCCTGTGTAAAGCAAAAATCATGGACTTGTTTTTCAGCTTCCCCCATGAAACAATGGGAATCAAACAGATCTCGTAGACAAGCTTTGTCGGTTTTTGATGTGAATAAAAGTAATGTTTCTTCATCGACTGAATCGATTTGCTGAATTCCATATATATCTGGCTCATAACAAAGTTCAACAGGCTCTCCTCCCAAGGATCTAAGTATAGTGCAAGCTCTTTTTCGTCTGTTATTTGAAGCGTTCAATCTCTTGTTCTTTGATTTTTTTCTCTGCTCCTTTCTCTTTCTGGCCTCAGAAGTTTTAGATTTTGAGCCAATGTGGTAAGCACCCCGGTATACGCGGTACTTAGCAAATGCTTTGTCTAAATCTTCAATCAAGCGATCAACATCCTTCTCGATACTAGATGTTACATAATAACGTTTGTCATTATTGAAGCTGTGATGGCAGCTCAGTCCAGTTTTGAGTTTACCAGTGTGGTGGGAGGTGGGGGGTGCGACGTTATTTTTAACATAACAGAGGGGGGTTAGAGCTAATTTTTTTGTTTTGGAGGGGGGGTACTGTCTAAGTCTTTACTAGATAACTCTAGTTTTTCAGCCCCCCGCCCCCCTCCTGATAATTATTGCACAGTCCCTTAGGTGCCGCATTAGCAGGAGGGGCAAAGGAGAGGGGTGGGGGGAGCTTGTTCAAGCATGAAGTCAACCTCGTTCCCAGGGTCCTCAGAGGACACTGGGAACGAGGTTGGCAGGAAGCGGCATTATGGGAAGGGGAAGAATCGTTTTCGTAGCATCTTCATTTACACCCTCGTGCATATTTGGTTTATAATTTTGGCGTAGAAATCTAAATGTGAACGTAAAGACATATCGATCACTGATCCTCGAGGATGAGTTGGACGACAGATACGGCGGATTTATTATCGGGAAGGTTTGATGCACGAATGAGGGTGCGTGAGAGACGACTGATGCAAGATCAAGAGAAGTTTCTGGTAAGCAATAATTTAGGGGTTTACTTTTTATTTTGTTTGTTTGGTTTAGCTATTGTTGGTCTTTTCCTCTGGAGTTCTATGCAAGCTCTGCAAACAAGCCTGTCTTTCTTTGTTTTACGTCGTCAAGTTTGGCAGGTTTGTGTGTATCAATAAATTTTTACAGGCGGGGTACTCTATTTTTCAAGTGACAGGGATGATCGAATGGACCCAAAAAAATCCCTGAATCAAAATTTAGCCTCCAAACAATCCCATGCTAAATTTCCAAGCCATAAAAATTTCCACAAAGCATTAAATGATATACCTAGTGGCTATTCGTACGTGACCCGTGCATCGACTTGTATTTGCTATTCACACGGGATTCTTGCTAAATTGATTAGGGTTAAGCACTGACAATACTGATTAGGGTTAAATCATGCTATTATTTGCTTATACTACTACCCACAAAAGGTTTGTAATTTTCACATGTAGGTATTTCAAATTAAGCTGAAATGCCACTGATCTACGCCAATCAAATTGTAGAAATTTCTCATGTTGTAGTCACAAATATTTTAATCAGCAGCGAATTCCCTGTTATATAGTGGTTAGAACTACGAACTGTAGATTTGACGCCCTGGGATCGATTCTCAATCTAGCCACACTCTTTTTATTTTGTATAAAATTTGCCACTGAATTTTTTTTTCCTTAAAAATTGAACAGTGGTTGAAGCACAGGCCGCCCAGACGTAGTATGTGTCACTGAATGAATATATTAATATTCACATGGACAAATTAATGCGATGAGTCGTCGAAACTCCCATGGACTAAAATAGTCTAAAAGTCAAAATATAACAAAACAAAGCTAAGATACCTTCAACTGAACGTATCCTTGTCTTTCCTGGCCGGTTTAAGTGGCATTTTGTTGAGTTTTGCAATTGTAGGTACTATCCACTAAAGAAGAATTAAAGGCTGGCTACAAAACAAACAGACCATCTCCACGCGCCTTCACACGAAGCGCTGTAAATTCGAGAATAATCGACGAATCCGCTCCAAATAACCATCGGCTAATCTGCAGGTAACGTGTGCTCCTGCTTCTGGCTCGCTTGCTCAACAAAACCCATCACAACTGCACAATAATTGCTCGCTCATCAACAACCACTGTTGACCTTTACGCTTCGATATGACCGGAAACGACCAGGTTTAATACGCGACGTGAATATTCAAGCTTAGCGACCGCGTTCGCGCAACAATGCAGCACTTGCTATGGGAGGGATGGTACTATTGCTTCTAGGTCAATCAATCGGGAAAATAATATTGAAGCCCTTGTAATTTTTAAAAAGATCCAATTTGCCCTAGGAGCACCGAACAGATACGAATCTTATAGCGGAGCTAAAAAAAATGAGCGGCAGTGTAAAAAGTGAACAAGAACATGTACCACATTTTCTCCATAAAAAGTGAAAACCAGGAAGTTTTCCGGACGTTTCACGTTGCAGTCATGCAAATCAACGGCAAGGAAATGTACAAGAAAGTGTGCTGCAATTAGACCTGTTGTTGTTTTTCACAGTTCTGGTCAAGGGCATCCAACTTTTAATTTTTCACATTTCACTCACCGGGTTAGGCTATTTTTCGTAGAGAGTAAAATGGAATCCTAAAATTTTCGGATTCAAACATGTGATGAAAGAAGGTATCTGAAAAATAATTATCTCCTTCGTAATACGTTAAATTGCTTCTAAAATTTTCCGGAAAATAATTCTGAATTCCTCGTAATTTAGAAAAGACTCAAGTTCCCCTAGAATGGCCGAACACTGAGATGCAGATTTTATAGCGCCACTTAGAATGCATTTCTATAGAGCTAAAAGTACTTTATGAATAGCTACAAAAGTGTTTTCAAGTGAAAGTATTTGAGGAAACTGTCGTTGGGTAGCCCTGTCTCGTTGCCTTCTCCGCTTAGCATTACACGATATATTTTATATTTAGTATGAGCAAACTATAAATCATTAGCTTCGCTTTTAGCCCTCCTGACTAAATTTATGTAAGCGCTGTTTAGAATGCATTGTTCGATCAAAAGTACTCTGGACAGCCTTAAATGTGTTTTCAGTGCATTTAGGGGGAAATCATCGTTGGGTGCCCCCAAGTTTTGAGAATAATAATAATAATAAAGAAAGATATCGCGCACATAAATTTTACTTTACGATATCTTTAGCTGTATCTTCTATTCAGCTGCATAGCGGGGGCCAGATTTTGCCTTTTTCCTGGGCGGAAAATTCTCGTCCTCCTTCACCAGTTTGGACAACATATTATGCAGTAAGACGTTGTCAATAAGCAAATAAGTCTGGTAGAGTCAACAACATATGCAAGCGGCTGGACGAACAATGTGACAGCAGCTGAGACAGCGAACGTTAGAAGAATTCGAACTTGAAAACCAGGGCTGCCCTGTTGAAAACTTACGGACGGTCCCGCGATCGCCTTTTGTTTTCTGGTTAAAACTAACGCAGCGAACCTTCGGTCAGTCGATTGACCTAGAAGCAATAGTACCATCCCTCCCATAGCAAGTGCTGCATTGTTGCGCGAACGCGGTCGCTAAGCTTGAATATTCGCGTTGCGTATTAAACCTGGTCGTTTGCGGTGATATTGAAGCGTAAAGGTCAACAGTGGTTATTGATGAGCGAGCAATTATTGTGCAGTTGCGATGAGTTTTGTGGAGCAAGCGAGCCAGAAGCAGGAGCACACGTTACCTGCAGATTAGCCGATGGTTATTTAGAGCGGATTCGTCGATTATTCTCGAATTTATAGCGCTTCGTGTGAAGGCGCGTGGAGATGGTCTGTTTGTTTTGTAGCCAGCCTTTAATTCTTCTTTAGTGGATAGTACCTACAATTGCAAAACTCAACAAAATGCCACTTAAACCGGCCAGGAAAGACAAGGATACGTTCAGTTGAAGGTATCTTAGCTTTGTTTTGTTATATTTTGACTTTTAGACTATTTTAGTCCATGGGAGTTTTGACGACTCATCGCATTAATTTGTCCATGTGAATATTAATATATTCATTCAGTGACACATACTACGTCTGGGCGGCCTGTGGTTGAACAGACTTACACTTTCATGGAAATTTGTCAGTGACCAGAAATTTCAAGAAGAGACTTCAATTAATCCCATATGAGTAGCAAATACACGTCAGTGTACGAGTCCCATACGAATAGCCACTGTGAATGATATAACACGAAAAATAGAAATATTAGTTTTGAATACCCCCCAAAATCCCTGCACAATATAAAAGCGAGACAGTGGCAGCTGCCAAAATCACCCTACCCAAAACAGTCCCGAAATCGAAAATTTCAAACCCAAAAAAATCCCCTTGGTTTCCATGTTTCCAAGAATTGCCGAAGAATTTTATCAGCACCCCTCGTAACAATGACAGGTTTTCGAAAAGGGGGCGGGGGGGGGGGGGGGGGGTGGGGGGGTTCAGAGCCAACAAAATCTGGACCCTTGACAAATATGTTGCCTGTCAGGACAGTTAAACCCTCCTTTAGGCTTTACAAAGCATAAGATCAGTGAAAGATAGACCAGGTGTAAAGAAGAATCAAGGTCAATGCTTGCATGAACCATCTGTTGTGCCATTGTCTCTTGAAAACTGATTACAAAATATTAATTATTGTATACCTTTGGAAACAATTGCGGCACTGAGAAAACACAATGTCTCTTGAGCAGTGACATATGAATACCCTATTTTGCTAATGTGTGGTTCCAGAAATTAAAATATCTATACCCCCTTAACAGAAGACTTTTTGATTTGCACCCCCCATCCCCAGGATTTTCTGTTCCAGGGAATTTTGGTACTTAAAAACAAAGAAAGTGAATACTAACTTAGTTACGAAAGTACGGTAGAATTTTATTACAACAGTGCAGTGTAAACATTTGTTAATAAGCTTATTATTCAGCCAAACTTTTAGCTTCTTCACCATCACGTTTGCAAATTATGTTTGTGTTGTTTTTATGTAAGCTTATAAGCTTAAACATTTGAGTTGCAAAGCTGAAGCGTCGATTGTTCTACATTTTTGTGCTTACTCTGACATGAACATATGAAGAGAACTTATGTTTCACCCGCTTAAACAACTTGGCAAACAACAGCAAAAAAAACAAGGTTCCTTTCTGGCTGTTTATTTTTCTATACATTTTGTCAGTTTCTTCAGGTTGATTATTATTTTTTAAGGACTGAAAACTTCACTAACACTTGCCAACGCGCTAGGTTTTGTGAACATCGTCACGATCGCAGAAGTAATTTTACTAGCCAGGTAGCCGGGCCTTGTGAAGGTTGATCAAGAAATGGGAATGAAAATTCTTGGTTTACACTGTCACGCCATGAAAAATAAAAGTACAAACCATACAATACAGAAAGTCTAGAATCTGGGAAATGAAAGAAGATGAATATACAAAAATCCTTGACAAAAATCAGGTCTGTGCAATATTTCAAAAGCGAGATAAATTATTTGGAAAAGCATTTTACCCAAATTTATAAAGCTTTGTATGGAAATGCCATGTTGGTGTCCCTTATGGCTGCCGGAAGGCAACAGGAACCTCTGTTTTCGAGTTTTTCTACTAATGCGTGAATTCTTTGCTTGAGGAACTCATAAAGATTAAAGTAATATTTATTTTGAGACAGGGAATGTTTAGATAGCAAAATGTTTCAAAGTCGGTAATGTTTCTAACTCACATAAGAGCTTTCCTGGCCTTGAGCTAAATTAATGCCATGTCATGCAAAAGCCTGGAAATTTACGCGTCCTCCCTGACGCAAAACGAAGAACCCTTTCAAACCAAAAATTTGTTTATATAAAGGTGTTTACGTACTGTAATACCTTATGATTAGTTAAGTTTGCTGTTAGGAGTGGGGCGTAGTGAAAATTCTATCTCTACAGCTCACTGGCTTCCAGACACTAAAAACATCAAAAATCGTAATATCATCAAATTTGTACACAGAGACACAAGAGAAAAAGTCTACAAAAAGAGGGCAAGTCTCATGAGGAAGTCAACGAAAGATCTTCCGTCTGTCACCAAGAAAATTGGAAAATCAATTCAAAGGGCGAATAAAATCTACATCAGTGAATCACTAACAAGCTACAGGAATAGATTGTTTGGTAGAATCCACAAATTCAGAAAGTCAAACAAATTCAAATTCTTATGGACAGTTGATGGGATGATCTGCCTCAGAGAGAGCGAGACATCTAGGGTTTACAAATTTACAACTCATGAAGAATTATAAAAAATTCCGGAAGGATGAGGCTAAAAAGCATGGTAGTTGCTACTTTTGGTACTATTTATTTATTATGTTTTTTTGTTATTAGTATAGCATGACTGTAGATTTTAATAGTGAGTATACTAATCTATGTGACTGTATACCCTTCAGTCACTTGGAGGACCATGAATTTCAATTTGTAATTGGTTATTGGTCAATAGATCCAAGCAAGTTAAAAACTGATCTGTTTGACCTAATTACCAATCCAGATAAATTTGACGAGTGTGATCCTGATCACATTCTTCCCCTACCATCATCTGACAATTAGTCTGTATCTGAGATGACTAGTACCTTTGGAAAAGCTGGATCAAATGCCCTCACTCTATTCCATTGTAACATAAGAAGCTTGCCCAAGAACTTGAGCCTTCTTCATGATATTTTATATTGTCTTGATAGCAGGCCTAACATTGTTGCAATTTCTGAAACAAGACTAAGTGAGAACTCAGTTTCAAACATTGAACTCCCTCATTACTATTTCTTTCACCATGACTCACCTACTGCTATGTCTCAAAAAAATGAAAATCAATCCCAAGGCCTGATCTTCAATTAGATGTAGAGCTGGTCAAGTCCTGCTGGGTCGAGGATGCTCCCTGTAATGGTAAAGCCCATGTAGTTATTGGATGTATATATAGGCACCCATCAGCGAATATAAATGACTTTACTAGGAAATTAGATGAACTAATAAAAAATCTCAATCGGAAAAAGACTTTAAGTCTATATAATTTTTAGGTGACATCAACATAGACTTTTAAAAATGTAATGGCCATTCACCAACCGAGGACCATTTGGAAATGTTTTATTCCAATAATTTCCTACCTATTATAACTAAACCAACTAGTTTAGATATATGGCAGCTCTAATTTGGGAAAGAATTGAAGTCTCTTAATAATTTTGCCTTTCAAAGAAACTGTAAACCTTTCTATTACAAAACCAATCGTAGCGAAACAGCTCACAACCCTCTTTTCTTTAACTTCCTGTCTTCCTTGAACAACACGGGAATAGTAATATATAATTAGGTAATTTTATCCTCCTTTTTCCCCCTTTTTTATTATTTAATGTAGCACTTTATAGCACTGTATCAAAAAGTCTAGAAAAAATTCTATATAAACAAGTATTCTCTATACCCTAATTTATTATTACCTCACAGTTTTATAATGGCTCCTCTATAATAGAGGAGTCCATTATAAAATGGGACAGTGACCAACACGAAAGCTTCGGCTACTTTGGTCACTGTGTACATATCAACAAACTTGTACGTTATATTTATTTTATTTTTCATCATATTTTTTGTTAACCTACTGATTCTGTAAGCCATCTTATACTGTATCAACTTGAATAGTGCCAAATAAACTTGAACCTTGAACCTTGAAAGTAGAAATTCAGAAGAATCGATAGTTTCTTAGTTTGATTTTTGATGACGTCATGTGTAAACCAAGAATACTCTCGTCTCATCGCATTTTTTATGAGTTACTACCCCCAATAAACACTGATAAAACATGAAACCTATCAAAAATGTGTTTCCTGCATGTGAAGGTAGCGAAAAGGGATACTCAGAGAGCAGAAGGGAAAGCGTTTTAATGTTGGTCGGACAAAAACAAGACAAAGACAAGACTCCAGTTATGTCCACCGTTTTAAACCATTTCGACTTCGTTCGAAAGACACATTGTTCCTCTGGAGATTGTAGCACTAGCTAACTCAAAGAAAAACAGAAACATTAAAGCTAATGATGTTAACCTCATCTCATGGCCGGGAGTATTTTTGTGCTTCAGATCAAGTGACGTTGCTTTCAATGTTTTGTACGTTGTCCATCACCCTTTGGAAAATACTTTCCCATGATCCCCCCCCCCCTCCCCCTCGTAATTTTGAATGATCTCCCATGGAGGGGGTATGGGTATTTTCTGGAACCACACAAGTCCTTTCATCATATGCATTTTCATTAATTTTTGAGAGATAATTAATCAACTCTTATTTGATTGTTATCCAATACATGTAGTATTGATTATTGTTTTCATCTATTGAACATGCTGAGGTTAATACAGTTGACTCTCTTTTAAGGTGGGTGGGGGGAGGGTGGTTTTTTGAACTGACTGATACTATACTGTACATTACAGCAACTGTGAGCCCCTACAAACTGTGTGACCATGCATTTCCTCTTTTCAAAGTTTAGAAATGTCAGCATTGTGGATACTGTTCTCTTCTGAACCTGTAACTAATGTTACTTACAATAAATTACTTTGGAGTTTTCTGCCTTTATAACATCAAGCTCTTCTGTTGACATTTTTAAGACTAAATACATATCCTTTTAGGTAAGCTTTTAATTGAATCATTATTTTATTTATTTTAACGACTGTCAACTTTGTGATGATGATTTTTAGAAAGTTTTTTCTAATGTAAAAGGCTGTAAGTGTCTTTTGATGCTTGAAGAAAAGGTGCTATTAAATTGTTTATTATTATTATTATTATTATTATTATTATTGTTATTATTCTAGCCTGTGATGGTTTTCACAAATAAGCGTTGCAGCTGTTGTAGATTACAGAGTAAGCACTTCCACACAAGATTAATTAAGGCATCTTGGTCATGCTGCACCTCCATGATTTTTAACTCCTAAAGAGAAATAGAACTGATGATTAAAAAGTTCATGAGAACTCTTGTGAAATACTCAGGGTTCGAAAAATATTTTTGGCAAAACTTGTCCCTGAGCAAGCAGCAAGTAAAAATCACCTTTCCAGCATAATTAGCTGGTTGTCCCGTCATTTCAATGGTAGATGAGTTTAAACATTCTTTAAGTATCAAAATACCTGTATTTTTATTACATTTTTTACAAGAGAATTGTAAGAATGGTCCAAATATTTGTACAAAACTTTGTGTACAACACAGTCATGACTAGTAAGCACTTGTGTGTTAATTTGGGTTACTGCAACTTTAAGTTTTCCTTTTTGTCAGAAAAACAAAAACGGTTGAATGGTGATATAAAACTAAATTTGATTTTGAGACAATAAATTATAATGGCTTGGTGACTTTCTCAACTTGCGGTCATTATAAAGCTGCAATGTCATCTCAACTCAAGATTCTCCTAATTGCTGCAATTAGTCTTCGATCATACTACTGTAGATTTTTAATATTCTTTTATTATTATTATTATTATTTTCAGCTTACATTTGAATGCAGTGGACAAAATGTTCTAAAGAACATACAGGCCCAATTAAATGGAACTTATTCCTTGGGCAAACCTATAAAAGTTACCATCCTGTCAGATGACAGCAATGGACTTTCTAGCTTTTTTCAGAGAGAGCTGGCAAAGCGACTGGCCAAATTTACCCAGACAGGTGTGGAAGTCAGTTTACTTGTTCCAGAAAGTGAACAGATTAATGACTGGCATAAAAGGAGCCTAGAAGAAAATGGAGTTACCATTGTCACAGCTAAGAAGCGACCATGCTTTCCTGACCCCATTGATTGGTTGTGTTATCCACCAGAAAAACTCAAATCAGGCATTGTAATAGGAATTGGTGCACGACTGGGTAAGATTGCACTGCACTGGAAAGAGCGATATCAATGCAAGAGCATATATATTGATAACCAAGGAGATAACTGGCCGTTCGGCCGTTATTATTATGAAGTTGTGGAAACTTATGAAGATGTCCAAGATTGTAGAAAGAATCTTTCCATAGCTGCTAACATTGCTGTTGCTATAGGACCCAAGACAAGTGATGACCTGTCTGCTTCTCTTCGCTCAGAAGGAAAACAAGTGTTTGATCTCACTCCTGGAATCATCAGTGAATTTAGTAACTTGAATCATGCCACCAATGATGGAAGAAACTGTCGTGTCCTACTTTTAGGTGGGGATAATCCTGACAATTTTTTTAAAGATGGGCTCAAAACGGCTGCCGATGCAGTGGCGGAGTTAAAGAACAATTCCTATCATCTTATTTATGTTGGTGCAGGGAAAGGAACAGAGCAGCAATTTAAGGATCTTTTTCATAAGTGTGGTGTTTCTAAAAGCCAGCTTAGGATAAGGAGCCTTCCAAAAACTGATGACGAGTGGAAAAAGCTGTTCTTAGAGGTGGACCTTGCCATCATGCCATCAGGTGACAAGGAGTTTGGTTTGGAGGCACTTCTTGCCTTATCTGCTGGGCTTCCTGTGCTTGTCCATGGGGAATCAGGATTTGGTGAGGCTCTCAGGGATGTCACATTTGGTACATCAGCCATTGTGGATTCCGATGATGCCAATGAGTGGGCTTCAAGAATCAAAAAGATCAGAGAAACAGACAGGAAGACGAGACTTAAGCAAGCGGCAGAGTTGCGTTCAAACTATGATGAGAAGTACAGCTGGGAGAAGCAGCTCACCCCTTTGGTTGCAATGATGTTCATGATGGTTTCTGGTATGATATTCATTCCTTTTTTACTTTGCATTTAATAATACATGGACATGTACTCAGCTAAATTTTGTTTACTTTTTTTTTAAATTTTAATATTGTTATTAATAATTATTAGCATAATAATTATGATATTAGAGAGATTTAGAGTCACGCTTACAGCATCTGATCAAAATAGAAAAAAAGCAGATAAAAACGGCTTAGAACAATTCTAATGTATAAAAATGGCATGAAACTGCTGGCTTTTGTGTGAGGTAATAATATACAGTAAACAACAGATAAAGGGAAAAGTTGGTCATGTGGTGTAAATTCATGTTTGCTGTTTGCCGTAAATGATTTTTACAAAAGATTTCAAAATTATTAAAAGTAGCAGAATATCTAAGGAAGAAAAGGTGCGGAATATCTTTTATCCTCATAAATTATACTTAGTAGCAGGACTGTCAAAAAGTTTTTAAGTAGCAGGGTGATAATGAATAGTAGGCGGCTTTGGAACTCGCACAAAAGTCACAAGCTTTTTGAGGGCCGGGGCATCTAGGGATATTTTGAAAATTAGAGTCTCGGAAATGACGTTTGCAGGGCTTTTCAAGAAGTATTTTCCACCGTGGATGCCATGTTGTTTTGTCTGATTACACACAAGACACAAGACTGGGAACAATGCGGTCGAAATGTCCCGGGCATTCCACAACATTGTAGGGTTCAAATGTTTCACAGATCTAAACCTAAATATGTGTTCAAAGTCATTCAAAACTGGGAAACGGATACTTTACAATACATTTTATTCGGTGGTGCTTATTTTTTGTCAGCAGTTAAGGTAGAAGAAGGTGAAAGTAGCTGGCTAAAGATTGCTAACTAGCCGGCGGTTTTGGGCGGCTACGGGCCCTTATTGACAGCCCTGTAGTAGGTACTCTTAACCACCCTGTAGTTTTAGAATTAAAAGTTTTACAAACTTAGGGAAAGTACAACCTGTAGCTAGGTGCGTTTGCTCCCCAAAAAGGGTCAATAACAGAATTTTGATGACGATGGAAACCAGCCTGGGGAGACTTCTTGCTATGAAAAGTCCTTAAGGAAGTCCTAATAGCGCTCCTGCAAGGATAGGTAACATTATGTCTTTCCCAGCATTGGTTTAATTCTTATGTCTCCTTGGTTCCCATAATACATGTAGATTTTAATGAAAAAAGCAGGAAATCACGTCTGCTCTTGCTGGTTATGGAAGTTCTTTTTTACATATAAAATTAAATGAAAATTGAAGAGTTTTTATATTTATTTGTCATTAGTTTTTTGTACTTTGAAGCCAGATTATGAAGTTTCTCTAGGTTTGTAAGTCGATTATATTCACACATTGGTGTCCCTCTGTTACAAAGAGGTTGATTATTTTCAGTTTTTAAAATTCACATTTAACTGTTTTCACCTTGCTCTTGTGTAGAGGACACTCATTTTGACTCTCAACTTCTTGATTTTTGCAGCAACTATTTTTAATTTGAAGCAAAATCGTGTAAGAAAAAAAAAAATTTGCATTATGACCCTTGTGGGCCACTGTAATTACATCCATACATTGCAGCATTTGCCTGGGTTAACCTGGTTTAAATGATTTGGTTATCAATTAATTCATGAATGTAAAACTTTTTTACCTTGGTCTTATGTAGAGGACACTCCTGATGACTCTCAAACTGTAGTGAAAGATGTGTCCAGCTTCCCTGTCAAGCAAACAGGTGGAAAAGGCATCAGACGTAGACGAATCAGTTGCTGATCAACAGCAAGGTAATTTTTTTGTTATAATACACC
>OZ037781.1:1567500-1570000 GCA_964035525.1 Porites cylindrica
ATCAAAATGACTTCCATGATTTTTGGGAGTTTGCGAGCATTAATTTCGAGCCCTGACCATACTCCAAAATAATGGCAATTAAATTTTCTTTAATTCATAATTAGCTAAATTAGCCATCTTTGCCTCTATTGCATCTGCAAAATTCAAATCAAGACATTCTGGATCCAATAATTTATTATGAAGAAAAAATAATAACTGAATTTCCCACCATTCTGGCATAGGTATACCCTGCGAGCAGAGTCTCCTTCGATCTTCCTAGATAAGTCAGGAAGAGGAAGTTGTGTCAAATTTCAAGGTTTAATAAGTAACTCAGTTTGAAAGCGAGGCCACCCGAGGCTCGGTTACATTTGAATTCGCAGCATGCTCAATAGGAATTGTGCAGCCCACGAGCAGAGTCTCCTTCCTGTTCCCGACTTATCTAGGAAAATCGAAGGAGACTCTGCTCGCAGGGTAGCATTGGTAAAGATCTCACGTTTACTGTTGTCAAGTGGGTAACAGGCAAAATTTTATGCATTCTAGGGCCTATTCATGACTGATAACACTTCTGTTGATGCTGCTGCGAGCTGGGTGCTGGACAATCAGCATCTGGAGGATTTAGATGAGCCTTTCAAGGTGCGTAAATAATTATTATGAAGGAAAAAACAATGGTCTGTTACCCTCAGCAGCAGAATACAAGCATATGTGGTTTAGTTACTGTGGTATGTGAACTCCCAGCGAGGGTACTCCAGATTTCAAGTGACAAGGTTGATCCAAGAATTCTTTTGAGTTTCGAGTTTTCGATTCCAGAATTTTTTTAGGTAGGAAAATTTGGCAAGTATTGTCTTGGTGGCTTGATTTAAGGCCCACACATCCCAGCCACATTGTTCTGTAATTAAAGTACAACCCAATTTGTTTTCCTTTCTGGAGATTTTTAAGGCTCCAAAATTCGGAAGAGGATTTTTTGGGGCTTAATTTTTGGTTCAGGGATTTTTTGGGGTTTTGTTTGAACCCCTAGGGACTTTTTTGGATTTAGATTTTTGGCCCCCTTCAAACATCCCTGTCACTTGAAATCTGGAGTACCGCCCCTTCCTCCCTCCTGATGCTGTGTGCTGCATGCATACAAGAGTAAAATACAAAAATGTGGGTCTCTAACAAGAGTTGATCTGTCAATTTCCCATTGCTATAAAATGAATGCCAGATTTTTCTTCTTGTTCCTTACCCGAAATGGGGGAAAGGGCTAGGGGGTATTTTTGTCTATAGGCGGTTTGTTATGTCCCACATCTGCTAGTGTCTGGTTTTGTTAGGTAACACATGTAGACTGTAAGTTTTTTGTTCTGTTAAATTTTTGTACTGTCAAACCCCACTTTATGGATACCTGCTTTACATGGACACCTCATTATTACAGACAGTTTGCTTTGACCCAATGGGAAAAAAGCCCATACATTTTTCTCTAAATTCAACCCACTAAATACAGGGCGTTAATACTGACCCTTTTTATGGCATTTTCACTGTCCGTATTAACAGCGTTTGACTGTACATATCTTGCACTTTTATTTTGATGCCTAAAGAATAAATTTATGTCTTGTCTGCAGCCAGGTAAAGATGCCCCAGCGCTGGAAGCCCATCCATTTGCACGCACTTTCCCTCTGGATGAACAGACCATGAAAAGCCCTTACAAGATGGTGTTTGTTGTCAACACAGAACTGAACATGGGTCCCGGTAAAATTGCGGCCCAGGTTGGCCATGCTGCTGTTGGTCTTTATAAGGAACTGGCCTCAAAACCACAGAAGTATGACTACATGTTGTCACAATGGGATGATTTTGGGTAAGTTGTGAGAATTTCGTAGGCTGATATTAGGATGTTAAGAATGTTTTGTTCATTTTCTTTTTCACTTTGTAAACTAGTCAGGTGCCTGAGGTCATCGGTAATCTACCAACAGAGCTAGTACTGCCTTGTTTTAAATTTAATTTATGTCTGTAATTACTCCTTTTTCCATTTCAATCTTTTAGAGGGACAAAAATTGTGCTGAAAGGTGAGAATTCAGCCCACTTATTCGACTTAGAGGATCTAGCTCAAAAAGCTGAGATGCCGTACTATCTTGTACATGATGCTGGAAAGACACAGGTGTGAACATTGATATAATTATATACTTTTTGTGCAAGTCCAGTCTAGACCAACTAAGTCCATTCCTTGGTTTCAAATTAACACTTTGCACATAACATTTGTTTCATAAACATTTGCCACATTCATCTCTTCACGGGAAAATATGAACACATGATTGACTAGCTCCCAACGTCAATGGCTTCATAGCCTAGTTGGTTAGAGTGTCTCACTGGTATTGCGAGGTCACAGGTTCAAATCCTGTTGAAGTCCTGAATTTTTTTCAGGCTTCTTATGCAATTGCATAAATTGCGTTCACAACTGCGAGGACCATTCTTCATTTGATTTTGATTGTGACATCTACCTCTGTTTGTTCTTATGATATCACCCAAACAGAGAGCTTCCTCACAGGCAATTTTA